>VZTD01002347.1:1912467-1959464 GCA_013397725.1 Rhagologus leucostigma | reverse complement strand
GGCCCGGGGAGGCCGCGGCTGGTGAGTGAGGCGAGCGCGGCGAGGGTCGTGGGAGCCGCTCCCGGAGCGCCGCTCGCTGAGGGGGCTCCGGTAACGGCGCGGGGCTGAGGGGCCGCGGGGCTGCGCTCGGCCGGGAGAGCTCCCCCGCCGCATCCCGCGTTCTGGCTGCTGGAAGGGACGTGACCTGGGAGAGGAAGAATAGCGGCTTGTTGTTTTCCAGCGTGGGTGCCTCCACCCCTGGAGTGGAGCTGTTCGCTGTAAATGTGCTCCAGCAGTCCTGGGAATGGGGCTGGTTGGTGCCGCTGGGAGCAGAGCCTCTCCCGATGGGTGTGTGTGTGGATCCTGGCACACAACCTCCTGCTTCCAGATGCGTTCGGCTGACAGTAGCAGTGTCTCATCCGTGCTACCTGTAAAACCTTCTTTCCTATTTCGTGCTACCCAGCGATCGGTTTGTACTGATGTTGAATATGGAACTGCTATTTCTTACCAGTATTTGTGTCTTTTCTGGTAGACTCTGTCTTAGCAAAACTTTGGCCAAACTCACACAAACTGCCTATTTGTTTTGAGGGTTTGCAGGGTTTGTGGCTGTTTTCAGTATTCCTTAAGTTATTGAGATATCAGGCTAATTACTTCTGTTGCTATTATGGATATGTCTCTAATTTTTATATTTTTTGTTTGTATTTCTTTTCTTGTTGACTAAAGATCTGATCGAACAAAGGTTACTTTATAAGCAGTGCCTATTCAGAACAAGCAGGAGGCAAGTATATATACTTTAAAAATAGACAGTAGGGAGTATGAAGCTTTTCTTGATTTAATTCTGCAGCAAACTTGTAAAGGAGTGGTAAATTAGGTTCTAATTCTGGATTTTGTAGAACTTAATAGAAAATATCTATTCTGTTCTGTTAGTTATTTGTACCTTCGCATCCCTGCTTTGAGCTATACCAGGCATTCAGATTTATCACAGGGGATAAAGTTAGAAACTTTCCCATCATGATCTGACTCATTCTTTAGTTTTTTCCATCACACAGTTAGTTTATAGAGGTGTACTTATACTCGTTGCTTCTATGCTGCAATTCTATAATGCAGTGTAATAATCAAAGTCCACTTCTTGTGTGTAAACTTTGTTAGTTCCTAGGAATATTCCAGTACTCAGGGTGATGGGATTTAATGGTTTGTCTGCTCTGAGGAACTGACTGGATAAGCTGTTCTAAACTAAAGCCCCGTGTGAGCTTAAAATTCACGATAAATAACTTTATTCTCAAACAATAGCATTGGAAGACGTTTTCAGAGTAGTCACTTATATAGAAGCATATTTTAGCCAGTGTAGACAAACCACACATCAACCAAGCTCACAGTGTTCACAGAGGAGTTTATGAAACCACGCAGTTCCTATGGGATCCATGAAATAGTCCACTTTTTCGTTAGGACAGTAAATGTAGCAACTCCAGGCTGCAGTTGGAATTTGACTGGTGAGATGCCTTGCATTTCCTAGGTGTTAACTCGGTGCCATTCTTAGCAACCTGGAGACAGCATTTCGTGTTTTTTCAGGGCAGGCGAATCCCAGCCTACAAATCCATTCCGAAGTGTTTTAATTGTTTGGCTGCTCCAAATTGTCATTCTGTATCAATGACAAATTTGTTCTGTTTCTTGTTGCAGTTTACTGTGTGAATGATGGCTCTGAGGGTTTTTTTGGGGTTTGTTTCTTTTTTTTTTTCCTTCTTTCTGGAGTATTCTTTGGGAAAGGGGGTGTAGCTGATTTGTTTACAAAGCAGTTGTGCTTTATTGGAAGTCATAAAGTGGTTCAATACTTGGTTAACTGTTTCTCTGATAATCAGGCTATTCCTGCTTTCTGTGAGCTAATGGGAGATAATTTTTCCTGGATAACTCACTTTTTAGAAGTTGCTGAAAGCTTTAGAATATGAATTTCTGTAACCAGCAAGGAGTTCGTGCTTTACCCTCATGCCTGTCTCAGAAGACCAACTAAGTAACCTCACAAGAGGTTTCCAGTTATTAGAAGAAAATCACACCTTTAAAAGGTGTTGTGAGATAAGGAATGGACTTCCTGATCCACAGATCCTCAGATTTTAGTGTGTGGTGTGCTTTTTAATGGCTTGCTTACGCGTAATACAACTTTGAACAACCTTGATGACCATCATAACTTTCTTTCTGAGTTAAAACTATCTATGAATGACTAGACAACAAGCCTAGTTGACATGCCGTCTGCAAAAACTGCTTTCTTATGTTTTGTACGTAAAAAGTCAACTCATTATGTAATCTTTGAAATTTCTGGTGCAGATTCTCTGGGTGTCAGGAATACTCTGAACACCTTGCAAATATCACTCACTTCCAAATAGAAGATTGTTGCTATTGGTTTTGTTTGTCTGTTTGAGGGGAGAGGAAAGTGGGATGTTGATCCATTAGTTCCAAATCACGCAAGAAATAATAGCACCTCTGGATTGGTATCATGTGGCTTTGCTTTGCCCGGTTGAGTACATTAATGAAGGTTAACAAAGACTGTAGTTATTAGGACATTTGAGGAGTGTTGTGTTTGGGTGAGGGGAACTCACCCCTTTTTCGTATTAACTTCAATACTGATTTTGTTATTTGTAACTGGACGAAAATAATACTGCAAAACTAGTCTTTCTAGTTTAGTCTTCAAATACCATTAGAAAGCTAAGTTTTGTCTTACTGCTTACTGGTTTGTAATTACTGAAAAAGAGGTGAGATCTAGAAATCCTCCCCACTGAGAAAAAGTGGGCCATATGTGCATTTTTTGTGTGTGTGATGGAGTTGGAGGAGGAACAGTTGGAGGGAAAGGATAAGAGTTTGCACTTTGGCTAACTGGAGAACAGATGTGGCTTCTAGTGTGAGCTAAGATTTGGGGGTTTTGCAGCTTTTTATGCACTGCATTCCATGCTTGTGGGAGTTTTGTCTCATCCT
Organism: Rhagologus leucostigma; assembly: GCA_013397725.1. Lineage (NCBI taxonomy): Eukaryota > Metazoa > Chordata > Aves > Passeriformes > Rhagologus > Rhagologus leucostigma. The sequence goes on along the minus strand of VZTD01002347.1, from coordinate 1,956,524 downwards.
TTTAAAAAGCCAGACATCCAGCTGCTCCAAGGGGGTGATGCCTGTCTGTAGCTATGACTAGAAAAGGCCACAAAAATATTTACGCTAAAAGTGGATGGGAATTTTCTCTTGCTCTTGAAGTTGAATGTGTCATAGCAGAGAATTCTGTTACAATTGTCTCTTTGTAGTATCCTGATCCAAATGGGAGCAGCGGAGAGAATACATTTGTTTCTCGCTAGATTTAATTGGACAACAAATGTATGTGATTTGTTTTGATTATGGAGTTGGTCATGATAACCTCCAGAGGTTCCTCCTGGCTGAATTTCTACAGATCTATTTCTGAATGGTTAATGAAGTGTTAAATGAACCAGAAATAATACTCTGAGTATTAACTGCTGGGGTTTTTTTTCCTCCTGCAGCACTGGTATAGTATTAACTTTAACAAAATCAAAACAAACAAACCCACACGATCAATCAAAGAAACCAAAAACCCAGCACAAAACCAAGCCCAGCTAGGGGGTAGAGGGAATTAAACTGGTTTGAGAAAGGAAAATAAGGATTTTTATAAATCCTGTTTGTTAACTTGTAGTCATATGGAAATGCAGCAGACTGAGTACAGTTTATGTAACTCTGGCTCTGACTTCTCAGTCTAAGCAATACTTAATGGTTTTGCAGCACATACGTTGTTTTATATGGCATGTATCTACACCTGAATTCTAGAAAGTATTTTTCTAGTTAATTCTGGGCACAGATTTTGCGCAAGGCAGTCTAAGACACCTGTGTATTTCAAAGAAGAAATGTGAGGGACAGTAGACATCATCACTTATTCTCTATTTTCAGTGTTCTTAAAGCCAGCAAAGCAGGGGATAAGAGCACTTGGTCAGTTGTGCCTGCTGAGTAAACTCCCTGGGAATGTTTATAGTCTGGCTTTGGAAAACTATGCTCACATACCTGAGCTTCAGAAATGTAAAAACTAAATTCTAAGAGACCAGCTTACCTTTGTCAAGTTGAACAGGGAAAATGATGGAGCTGGTGAAGCTTTTGCTTGACTTGCAGCAATAGAAGTGGCTACTTCGGTCTAGGTTAAGAACAAACAGTTGGGTCAAACATGCAGCTTTAGGTTCAGTGATCTCTGGTTTCCTGGCCTGTTGCTTTTTACCAGTAGAGGGTTAGATAAATCCCAGAGACTGGGTTTTGTTGTTTGGGGCTTTTGTCTACTCTTTAACACATTTCCTTTCGTTAACTTACCTTCATGGATTTTTATGCAGAAAAACCTTGGCAGTTTTTTGCCTATACCTTCTGATTAAAGAGACATTTGCAAATGTAGCTGTTGAGCTACATTTGAGCTTTTGAGGGTTGTGAACCACGAAGCATATTTGTTGAACACAGGAGACTTACTTGAATTGACTAAGACTGACTGTAAATTCCCTGAAATTTCGAGACAGCTGAGTCACATTTATTGACTGTATATTCTGACCCTTTTCTAAGGCAAAGAAATGTAGAGAAACATCCCTTGGGTTATTTTCTCTCCAGTAGAAAAGAGAGAAAGCTGGATGGTTGCCTCCTAGATTGTACAACATGTCAAAAAACTTACCTGTCATTAAGACTTCACTGTTTTTCTTGTTTCCGTACTCGTTAGTCGGTCTTTTGCCAATACTTAATCTAGCAGTTAATGGTGATGAATGACTCTTGCCCAATGTGTTCCAAGACTGTTCCTTATTTTTAACTCTTGCTGTTAAACTGGGTCATGCTCCTTCCATGGATTTTCTGCTGAAATTACACTTGTTGTCATGGAAAAATGTCTTAAACTGTCAGCTCCTTGCAGAGGACACTAAATTAGTGAATAAAAAATTACTCCTTGTTGCAACTTTATTCCTTCTCTTAGCTATTAGCAATCAACAAAGAAACAAATTCTTGAACATCCTCAAAATGCAGGAGACTTTGAACATTACTGAAAGGAAAATATTCAAGATTCAGCATTTCATCTGAGACTAATCAGCCATAAGTAGAAATACATGCCTGTTCTGTGATCTGAGTGTAATAGAACAAAATTTCCAGTACCTTGGGACTTTGGCATCTGACTTGCTGGAAAAGAGAGGAGACTGATCTCTGCAAAGACATTGGCAAACTAAATGTGGAATGCTTGAAAATACAAGTGCAAAAGAAGGAGAATGAGCAGAGGGTAAAGGCTTGTTTACCAGGCAAGCAAAGAGGAGAGGAATTGTTTCTTTCTCACACTCAATAAATGTGCTTTCTGTGATGAGGAATATTATGATCCAGCTTTGGTGCTTGTGCCATTAAGATACTTTTCATTAGAGCTGGAAACCACTTAACTTGGCTCTTGACTACAGGCACAGTTTGAAAGATTGAAGTTAATAGTGCTAACAGAAGAAGTTTCTAGATAGAGCTAACTTCCTTTGGGAAAAGGGAAGTCAAAAGTATCAGTCCAAATACTCCAAAATATGCCTATGATGTCATTAAACTGCTTAGACTATGAAACATACCACTTATTCTTCATTTTTTTAAATTTATATCCCCAGCTCTTTACAGAATAACCAGGAAGTGCTGTGACTGGACTATAAAAGTGGAAGTGATACTAATAACACTGAAAATTACTCTTCTGCCTTTGTGGATGTTGAACAACCAGTTCCACTTACCAGTTTATCAAGGCCGTCTCCACTGGTGGGAGGGAAGTGATTAATATATTGTATTTTATCTTCTTGCAGTTTCATGCTGTCACCTCTGAAATCTTCAATTTTAAGGTGTTAAGTACTGCAAAAGAGCAGTTGTCCCGAGAATGCCTGTGGTGTTTAAGAGCTAGTTTGTAAGCAACAACCAGACATCTGGAATAGTCTTGATTGTGGTGTAGAATTGAGGATGTGCCAGTGAGTTCCACTGCCAGTCTAGCAAGTTTTCTACGAAGATCGATTTATGATAGATTACATTTGTATTTTGGTGTAAAATGGTAATATGTGGAATTGTAATGCTGTCATTGGAGACAATAAATTTATGCAGTTACATGAAGTTTTGGATAAGAGATTGCTAGTTAAAAAGAAAGGGCTTAAATTGATTTTGACATTTTATTTGAGAAGGTAGAGATTAACTCTTTTGCTCGTGTTCAACCAAGGTTGAACATATAAAATTCTAATAGCCTGCCTTCCTCCTCATCTTGCTCTGAAATGGAGGATAAAGCACTGATGTTGTTATCACTGCTCAGCAGCACTCCCTTGATCTTAGATAGCTCCAGCTTGGAATGTTTTGACATTTTGGGAGCGATGGCAAAACTACCACCAAAAGATAAAGGTGGAAATAGAAGCCAACGAGCAATAAAACGGCTGAGTTTATACATGAAGAAAAGGATAGCAAAACCTATTGCTGACTATGGAAACTCTTCTTAAATACGTTGTCAAATCACTGTGTAATCCAGCTCTTCAAGTCTTCTTTCATCACCTCTTTTCCAAGCTTTTCATTGTACATCAGCAGATAGCACAGTATCACCAACAACTTCAGGGTGATATGAGAAGTGTAACCATGACTATAGATTCCAATCTCTTGTTGTCCTGGTATGTGAGCAGGTTATTTATTTAAACAACAAAAAAGATGCTTTGCAAAATAGATACGCTTCCCTAATTGGTGTTTTTTATGGGTGCAAATTAAATCCAAAACATTTGAGCTTTTGTGGTCTTTCTGGTCTATGCCAGGGTTAAACTTCACCAGGCTGAAAACTGATTTCAGTCTCTCTGAATATACACACCTATGAAAACACTAATGAAATGTTTCCAAAGAACCATCCATGCGTTTAAAAAATACTTCCTTTTTTGTACAGATGTGTAAAGTTCTCTCAATAGCAGTGACTGATTACTACCAGTATCTTTTTGGCTTTTTTAAAATCAAGGCCTTTCAATTTAATATAGCCCTCTTACAGAGCTCTGATTGTAGTAGTAGGCTGCATGTGCCTTTGTCTCGAACTATTTAATCTGGATATGAAAGTGACTTTCTAAACTGGGAAGCTGGGAAATCCTTTAACTACTGTAGAGATGTGACTGATAGTCACTGCTTGAATACCTATGAGCTTATGTCACTTCTTTGGGAAGTTCATGTTCACTACGAACATTATCTGTTTAGACAAACACTAGCCATTTCTTTCTGATGCGTCAACCACAAATTGCTGGTACCCTGACCTTGTTAGAGAAACAATTTGGGTTGCAGCTTGAAGTGGAGGAAAAGGAGATGCACAACACACAGCTTCATGTCTCAGTAGCCCCACACTTACCGTGCTTGTGTTGCATAACATGGTTTGCAAATGTAGATGCTGTAAGGAAAGGGTTGATAAAATTTGCAGCATCTGACAAACACTTGCTTAGTGGTGGAGCTTGTTGCAGAAACACCGAAGCTGCCTCTGCACCAGGCACAAAAAGGAACATTTTCAGTTCTGACCGAACGCGATGCTTTTCACAGCGACGCTCCGCTGTGGTGTGTTACAGAACGAGTGTGTAACTGCACAAGCCAAGGAGAGGGGTCACAAAGAGGACACTTGGTTTTGGGAAATGTGCCTTGTATGACCCCCAGAACAGACCCTTAGTGACCACCACAATAAGACCTGACCATGTGCAAGGATGAGGCCACGCCCACTCTCACCTCTCATGCTAATGAGGGACCAAAACCACTCCCACTCTGCCTCATGCTAATGAGGAACTAGAAACCACTCGCACTCTCACATCCCATGCCAGTGAGGGACCAAAAACCACTCCCACTCTCACATCCCATGCTAATGAGGAACCGAAAACCAACCCCAGTCCCGCTTCTCGTGCTAGTGAGGGATGGTATAAAAGTGACTCGGAGTGAGCCACGTGGGATTCTACCACCACTGCGAAGAAGGCCAGGGCGCTGAAGGACCAACAGGACACCACAGGATCCATGGTGGTGACTATCTCCTGCTTGCACTCTCTCTTCTCTTTCCCTTATACGCTTAATGTGGCAGAATAATGTTGGTGTTGTTGAACAGGCATTTGGTCTCATTTGCAGCCTAATTTGTGCAGAGGACTTTAACATTCGTAACAGATGCTTCTAACAGTCGTGTACAGGAATGATAAACATTTGATTAAAGACGCTGAAGAACCATGTCCCAGTTTACCAGAGCTGGTTTTGTGCTTCAGGCTGGAGCATGCAGGGCCTACTGACACACACAGTGAATCATGTTTGTTTGCACTTGTCGAACACAAATGCAAATGTATTGACGTCTTGAGCATCGTGATTGTGGTATCCAACCTGTTAGTGCAGAGAAAAGTGCTGTTCAACCAGGGCCAACAGCTAGAAAAAGACTAAACACTCCTTAAGGTTTCAGAGAAACTTTGTTTTCTTTGTAGCTTCCATGAAGCAGTCAGATAAGTTTACAAAATCGGGAATTTAGTCTTACAGCGTTGTTTCAAATAGAAGGCCCAGTTTTCCTATGTGCTTAGGTGCGATATATCCCATGTGATCTGTGACCTTTAGGGAGATGAAGCCTGATGGGAGCAATTAGTGGTGCCAAATTCTTTGCAGATGAATATTATGCCCACTTGGTGTGGGGAGTTGGCAGGACAGTCTTGATCTGTTGAAAATATTTTATGGAAAACTGTTGCTGTTTACCTTTCAGCAGGGTTATCATCTACTGCTAAATAAATATTTAGTTAATCACCATTGACTGTATCACAAACAAGTGATAGGGAGTAGGACTTCATTTCTGACTGATGCTTGAAAAGCTGTGGTATTTTCCTGTTGTGATTGTAGCTCATGTGGAAGTAAACAACAGCTTCCACAGGCCAGGGTTTGCTCGGAACCAGCTTTGTTTGCTGCTATCTTATTCCATGTGTCTTTGTACAGGATAACCTGCTAGGAACTGTGTGAGTTTCAGCTGTTTATAGGACAAGTGGATTTAGCTGCAGAATTGAAATTTTTCATTACAGTGGCTGTGCCTTTGTGTTAACTCTGCCACAAACTTCCTTCTCTCAACAAATGGTTTTGAAAAGGGAGCTGAGGAATAGCTCAGTGGAGAAAGCATTGTTTTAGTTTTTCAGTTTAGGATTTTAAACAAAGAGAAAAATTAAAACAAGCTACTTCCATGGCTTTTGGTGAGGCATGTGGTTCCTTACAAATCCTCTAACAAAAATGAAGTCGCATGCTATCTTCTGTTTGCCAGTAAATAAAAGATAATGATTCCTGCTAACCGAATTCAGTAAGTCCGTGCAGACTAAACCCATACTTCTGTTAAGTACTATTTGGCTACAGAAGCCTGTAGAGATAGAATAAATGGAAAGCTAATTTATATTTGGATTACAGAACTGAAACTTCAGTTTCCAGTTCACTGTTCTAGGCTTACTATTAAAAATCTGTGAAGATGCAAGAATAGTGCTATCCACTGCCACTCCAAAAGCTGTTTCTGGTTTTACACGTTAGTTGCTTTCAGGGTCTGGAGTAACTTAGTACAGCAGAAACACTTTATCTCAATTTAAAGTTGCTGCCAGACTGCATCCTAAGAAATGTTACATGGAAAGTTAACGAGATACTGTAAATCAGTCTGAGTCTGATGTCTTTTTCAGCTGCTTCTTGAGTAAAGAAAGGGCTCACAGGGTGACTGTTCTGTGTAAAGATGAATGTAAATTAATAATTGAGCCCTCTTGATACTGTTGCTTGTGTTAGAGAGGCAAGTGTAGCTCTGTGAGGTCTGCAGTACCTCCGGAGTTTTATTGCAGTTCTTTCCCTGCCTTTCTGGGTAGGGACAGCGGGAGAGGAAATCTTTCCTCTTCCTCAATGCAACTGGAGGTTCATCGTGCTGTAGCAGTTACTTCTAAAAGCCAAGGTGACAAATCTGCGGAGATCAGCACTGGGAAAGGCCCTGGATCTGACTTACAGGTCTGCTACACAGCTGCTCATGTTGGGTGGGGATTCAGAGTAGGAGGGAGCGCAGAACACCTGGATTAACTCTGCTCTGGTTCCTTGTCTGTGTGCCAGCACTTCCTGTTTTTAAAGATCCTGTTTACTGTCTGCATTCCAAATATCCCAGGAAGGTGGGAGGATGGGAAGAATCATGGAAAGAAAAGTAAACAGCATTATTTAAGGTGGAATTTTTATATTTTTTTAGTTATATAATCAGCATTTGTTACTTTTCAAACCTGGCTTCGTTAGCTACATTCTAGAGTAAGCTTTTGTTTACATCATCTTGCACTAGTTTCCAAAAGCAGAACTGCATGGGAAAGCTGACGCTGAAACCATTAATATTTGCAGCAAAGAGCAGAGTAAGGTTTTGTGATGTGCTTTGGCTTTGTGTTCTTCCTGATGTTCACATAAAGCAATGTTTGTCAGCCATATGAAATGGAGTATTAAACAAAATTATGTAATCAGAGGAAAACTTTATTTCTATGGGTACAAAATGGCATGTTGCTCTGATACTGTTGCCAAACTTTAAAGCTCCGGATTTAAACAGCTTGAAAGAATTTGGGTGCTGCTCAATGACCTTCAGAGCTCACAGCCTACTGTGGAGGAACAGCTCCAACCAGCACAGAGCCAGGTGGGAAGGTAATTCTCATCCTGCTACGCTGCAAGCCAAGCTAATTGCTGAAATAATGAGTAAGCAGATATGTGAAGTGTAAATAGATGATATGTTGCTTTTCTAATTCTTTGTTGTGCTATATGACTATTAGTCCTCTATAAATAACAAAATCCTGTCCTTTGAGGTGGAGCTAGAGATGGAATTACTGAATGATTTTGGACTAAAAAGGAAAACTTAAGTCCAAGCTTTCCTTTGTTCAACAAAGAGATAAAATTCTGCCTTTAGCTGGAAGAAAATGTTCTAGGACAGATATTCTGCCTTTGGTATGTCATGGGACCCCTAGGGAGAAGGCACAGTCGTAGTGGGAGTTCTGGAGGTCACCGGCAACTTGAAAATGCTTCTTTCTCGTGATCCTGTTTGCGTGGCTCCCAGACAGTGAGGGAAGCTGTAAACACTATGCCTGCATGGATGGGGGAGGGCGAGCAAGGGGATTTGAGAATAAGAATTCACAAAGGTCTTTCGGTTCACTTGGAGAGGAAAAAAATACTCCAGCAATAGTAAATCTTTTTAAACTGATCATCTTGGGTTTGTTTCAGCTGTTTGATCCTGTGTTTTTCTCAGCAACATAACACACGTAGTTCCTCTTGGGCAATACTTTGTACTGAGTTCTTCTTTTTTTCAGGATGACCTCACCATTAATTTTATTCACAGTATCTGAAAGTCACTAGGAGAATATTGTATTCTGAAAAAAAAAATCTGAATGTAAGATAACTTTAAAGAGAACAGCTCTGAAATGTAGCTGCCCCATATTCTCGTATCTAACTAATGTGAAACTGCTTTTCACTAATTTCTAGTGAGGTTTTGTGTTCACAGGAAAGAATGATCTTGTGTTTCTGCTGTACTATTATTCTATGGATGTTGCCAATAATTTTAGGGGGCTTTAGCTCTGTCTAGAAAAACGCAAATGCACTCAGCACTGTTTTTGAAGGGTGGAAGAAGTAGGTAACTACAAATGAGATTGGTAGTGTTTGGAAATACTTGCCTGTTTCAGAAGGAAATTAAATGCCAAGATGTTTTTGACAGTGTTAAATCCTCCTGTTTGCTTCCCTTGGGCTGCTGTTTGTGATGAGATAAGGAGTTCCGGGTATCTGGACATTTTCTGGGAAATAAGAATGAAAGCAATACATACGAAATAAAACATGACTGCAGTTCAACAGTCTGCTGTTTTCTATTCTGAACAAAGCAATATTTTTACCAGTTAAATCTGTGTATAATAATGTTTTCATGGAGGACAGTTTCAGAAATCTTTGTACTAGTCTTCCTGGATTCTGGAAAAGTGCCAGCTTGGCAAACAGGAAGAACAAAAGGACAGTACTGAAAATGTCTAGTCTGGGGCAGTCTTACTGTCACCACACAGCAGGTTTGGACAGCAGCAAAATTAGACAGACAACTCTGCCCAGTTCTCTTCATGTTTTAGAGTGCCTGACTTGTCTGATGGTGAGAATAAAACATTTTGGCATTTAGAAAGGTTGAAATGTCTCTTGCATTCTGAAAAGTGTTATTCTTGTTCCAGGAACTCTTTTATTTGCAGAAATTCACAGCTTCTGTTTTGGGGATTCCACAGTACTTTACAAAATCTTATTTGGGGTCATGCCTGTAATTGATACTTCTGACAGTTTGATAGAGAATCAGGAAAATCATTTAACCTACACATGAGTCCACAGTAAATCAGAATCTATAAACAGTTGGTTTGTTTAATGAATAGAAGGCAATGCTAGGAGTCTAGAGGAAACTTGTACCTAGAAAAGAAATCAAATCCAGACACAAATCCTAATGAGCAGCTCTCTGATACCAAAGATGTCACAAATTATTATAAAACGTTGCTACATCCTGTCTATAAAAACAGTGTAATGGGATTTGTCTTGTGACTGGAAAAACTAATGGACTTCAATTAAAGTGTAGCAGTTTACTGAATGACTCATTCAGTTTCAAATGTGGGCTGATAAAATTGTATCGAGTGTTTAGTCTGTCCTTTTGAATGGGTTTTGAAACACTGGCAGTGTGTAGCAGTGCAGATTATTCAGTTCTCAGTCACTGGGATGTGTGTACCTCTTTGCATAAGCATCCAGTACTTCGTACTTCAGTACAGTATTCCAGCACGGTGCACTTCTTGCTTCCTTGTATGCTTGCTACATTTCTTGCTAGTTGGTACTTTAGAGATGGAAGAACTTCCTTGCAGAGCCTGAAGAGTAACTGTAGGTGCTTGTGCTGATGACAGACAGGCTTAACTGTAAGTCTGCTGAAGTGAACAATAATATTTTTTTGCCCTCAATTGCCCCCCTGACGTGCAGAGTGTGTCTTCATCTATGAGGTGATAAAACTGTCATAGTTTACTGAAACCAAATTTTCTAAACTTGGAATCTCATATTCTTAATAAGGGACTATATCAGCTATATCAGATGATAGCTAATTTCTATCTATTAAGAAAATAGGTTATATAAATTAGCATTCATATGCTAAGTGTATCTGGGAGCAAGTAGGAATCTGTATTATGGAAGGTATGTTGTTTATCTTCCTGCTGTCTTCCCTCATGTATGTTTATTCTTTTTGAATGGAATCTCAAAACCAGAGATTGTTTTGCACTAGTCCAGGTGTCCCAAAGCTTTTGGCAGGGGAAAAATGTTTAAGGTGCTTTAGGGAGGTCAGGGATTGCAGGTGTGATGAAGTGTCCCTCTGAAGTGTTTGCATGTCCCCTTAGTTTGATTTAAATAACATCTCTCTAGAATTCCCTTAAAATTACAGTCCTTTTACTGTCGAAGAACATAATTGATTCTATTTATTCCAGGCAGCCTTCCAGATTTGAAAGTGTACACAGAAACACAAGCTGCCAGCTATACTTCAGAACTGTTTCTGTTTACATTCTTGCTTTCCAAATCCAAACCCTGGAGGCGTGCTTACATGTGCAAGTGAAATGAATGTGCACACAGAGTGACTGCGTGCACCGTTCCAGCACATGCCTGTATCCCAGCTTAAAAACAAAAGCTGCTGTCTTGGTGCAGTTGCTCTAAAAACTGTGGGTTTTGAGATGTCACATTGACCTGTTTGCAAGTTTTTAGAGAAAAGGTATTGAGCTGTCATTTAACGTTTGAATTCTTTAAGGAAGCCAAGGTTGACGTTTATTTTGACGAGATGCTTGGCTAAAAGGATTTACATTTTTGATGTATGTGTGTCCCTCTCTCTTGCCTCTGTTTCTTTGTTGGCAGTTGCTGGTGGGGAGGGAGGAAAGCTTGCAGTGGAACGGGGCACCATCCTTGCAGCTGCTCTTGCCCAGCACTGCTGCAGTCAGGCAGCCCCTGGTGCAGACCTGCATTAGGCTGGCTCCATGGGGATCTCAGGAAGGAGCTAAAGCAACAGAAGAAAGGGAAAGTGAGTTGTTCTCCGCCTCTTTCATCCATCTGACCTGTAACCAGCTGGTTCAGGGAGCCCCAGTGCCAGCAGGGTGAGGAGTGAGAACACATGCCTTGGGCAGGGCAAAAATGGACTCTCACAGTTCAGAAGAGCCTCAGCAGGATGGTGGAACTGAAATTAAAAGGCTGCTGGTATAAACTCAGTCTGTGTTGTGAATATTTAATTTGGTTGTAGTCCATCTATACTATCATTGTGTGTGTATGCACAGGAAACTCATATGACTGCATATTCTTGTTTGTTTGGGGGCTTTGTGCTGGTTTGTGCCGTAACAGTGATGTGCTTCTGCCTGTGTTTGCAGTTAAGAAATGTAAATAGGCATGTGATTCAGTGATATGGAGAGGGAGCCTCGTTCATGCTTTGCCTGATCAAAAAGATGCCGTTTAACTTGTGTATTTCTTTTTATCTGTGAGCTGAGGACAGTTATCGGTGGTTTGGAACCCTCCAAGTTACTCTAAATGGTGTTATTTGGGTTCACTGGTAATGTTTTGTAATTGGTAAGCTTCCCAAGTTTGGCTCTGTAAATACACTGTGTGTGCTGAGAACTTTCCATTTCAGCATCCGCTCGCTAAGGCTATTACAATGATGAGGGAAGTAAAACAGCTTCTTTAAGCTCTTTCTTAAAAAGAAGTCAGTTGCAAAGCGTTTCTAAATATGCATGAGGTGTTAGTGGAAAAGCATTTTTCTAAATCTGCAGTGGCACTTCAGTACTTTCATGGATATTTTTAAAAGCCCAAACTACAACTACAAAGGTGGGATTAAAAAAGACAACCCTGTTGCTACTCAGAGTTGCTTAGGAAGCAGTGGATTTGGGAAAACATCATTTTCGTTCTACTGTTTCTTTGTAAGAATTGAAGTGTGACGAGAGCAGGTACTGGATGTACTTAGAAGAAAGCTTTTTAGAAAAGAAATTCTAATGCATAAGGGAAGATGACTTTATTTTTTTACTTATATGTAAAATGCTATATATGAATTTTATATGTACATAATATATACAAAAATATATTTTTATATAAATACATTTTTTTTAAATTTGCTGAGCGAAGGGCAAGCATAGCATCCATTGCTTTTCCACAGTGAGAGCTTTCAGAAAGTTGATCCAACCGAAGAGATGTGAAGCTGTTGGTTTGTGGGTTTCCCTTCCTTTCTGTTGTTAAGAAAACTGAGATATAGGGGCAGTCCTAAGAGGGTCTGTGACTGTAGTGATAGGACAAGGAGTAATGGGTGCAAACTGAATGAGGGTAAATTTAGATGTTAGGAAGATGTTAGGAAGAAATTCTTCCCTGTGAGGGTGGGGAGGCCCTGGCACAGGGTGCCCAGAGAAGCTGTGGCTGCCGCATCTCTGGCAGTGTCCAAGGCCAGGCTGGCCAGGGCTTGGAGCACCCTGGGATGGAGGAAGGTGTCCCTGCCCATGGCAGAGGGGTGGAATGAAATGGGCTTTAAAGTCCCTTCCAGCTCTTAACATTCTGTGACTCCGTGATGGATCTCTCCAAAATAAGGAGCAATGAATGCAAAGATAAGCAACTTTGTTTCATTACAAAAAAATCCAGGATACTGGGTGAAAGTATCAGGCTTCCAGTAAAAGAAGAGCAAATATTTTGTAACATGAAGTGTTCTTCAGTCTTGTCATAGGATGCCAGCAATTTGTGTGTGAAAACATTCTGAACAAACTGGGTTTCTTTTGCAAATACGCAAATATTGCCTCTGGTTAAGGAAATTAAAAATAGGTAGGGATTGGGAGTGTTTATTGGTGAAGTATCACTGTGTGCCTGCCATGTAGTTCTGCTCTCTAAAACATCTCTGCTCTGTCCAGATTCTGGTTTTCTCATACTCTGTCCCATTCTCATTTTCTCTCTTTCTCATACTCATTTCCTCTGTTCTAAGATGGCATGAGCAGCACAGATAGAAGGTCACACGTGTTCCCCTCCTTTCCTTTGGCTTGGCAGAGACATTCATGCAGCTGCCAAAGGGAACTGGAACAGGGCATTGGCACTAAATAAAACAAGCCCAACTGCAAATTGTTAGTGGGGCTCAATTCTTCTGTCCCATTCATGGAAAAAAGGGTTTGTTGTTGGTGTAAGTAGCTTATACTGATCTGAAACAGCTACGACCAAGTCTTGCATGTACATGGATTCTTAAAATCATGTTTGGAGGTTTTAGTAAACATTTATAACTATTACGTAAGTGTTGTTTGTTTTAATACTTTAGCAGTTTGAGATGAGAAAAAAAATTAAGTTTTGGAAGCATTGGTTTAACTAAATTTAAAAGAGCTGATGGTGTGTATCATCCAAATGATAATAAATGCTTCACTTGCCAAATTAAAACTGTGGAGAATGTGGCTTGAGATTTGCTTAAAAATTTGTATAATAAATTGAGTATTAGGGATTTTCATCCCCCCTCTATTGAAGAGTTCTATTCATGAATTAAAGGTTCAGAATAATAAAAATCCTCTGTTTTTAAGACTATATGTATATTGGCATTTTTCCAAGCTAGTGTGATTCTATTATCTGTGTTGCTTGAGTAGATATTTAGATTCAAATACAAGTTCTCAGGCTTAGTTTTATCAAGTCTTTTTTATGAATGTAAAATATATCCATGAATATTCATCTACAATTATAAGCGGCGTTTGAACCATTTTATCTGAAATTCCTGGTGATGTTTGTATTTTAAATTTTGACATTTACATTTCTGATTTTTACGCAGGTTTAGACGTACGAATCACTGCTCGAAAAGCTTGAAGTACAAAGTTATCCCAAGATTTAAAAATGCCTCCGCGGCCGTCATCTGGTGAACTATGGGGCATCCACTTGATGCCCCCCAGGATCCTGGTGGAGTGTCTCCTCCCGAATGGAATGATAGTGACTCTAGAATGCCTCCGTGAGGCCACCTTACTGACTATTAAACATGAACTCTTCAAAGAAGCAAGGAAGTACCCTCTCTATCAGCTCCTTCAAGATGAATCTTCTTACATTTTTGTAAGCGTCACACAAGAAGCAGAAAGAGAAGAGTTTTTTGATGAAACACGGAGACTTTGTGACCTGCGACTGTTTCAGCCTTTCCTAAAAGTTATTGAACCAGTAGGTAACAGAGAAGAAAAGATTCTTAATAGAGAAATAGGTGAGATTATCTCTTTTTTTTAAAACATAATCTGTTTAACTGATTATCGTCTTCAAAATATAAAGAATTGAAATGGGTCGTGTTTGTCACCTGTATCTGTCGTGTTTCGTAACTGCCAGTTGTTGCATGGAATGTCCAAAGATGCTGATCATAGTAAAGCCAATATTTATAAACAGTGAGTTAAACTTCTTTTTTCTGGTCTGTTTCGTTCACCTTGGCTTTGTAAAATGTATTTGTAGTTGCCTATGGGTTAGAGGGTACCTTTTCACTCATCTCTTAATAGCAAGATTTCATATTATTACAGAGCAACACCTGTTCTATTGTTTGGGAAATCAGTTATAATTTTTTGAAGTTTATAGAATTGTAAATTCTAGATTTAACTACAAATTTTAAACCGTATTTGTGGACACACATTTTAATACTGCTCTATCTTGCTTAGAAAGTCGAATTTCAGAAATAAGGTTTTTTCACCTGTCCCCTTCCTCCTTCTGACAAAAAAGCATAGGGAGAGAAGGGAAAAAACCACCTGAGGTTGGAGGTTGGGAGATGTGGAGGGGAGACAAATTGTGATGTTTTGAATATCTCTGGAGTGGCTTATCATTTTCCATGGTGCATTGAGGAAGCACAGGGAATCTGGCATTTTTTCCAACATCTTGATTAAGTATTAAATTGAGGCAGTACAAACATACCCACTCCTGTGTCACTGCTAATAAATGTGTACTGCAGTGGCAGAGACTTGTCGACTGGAAATACTTGTTCTGAGGTACTACTAATTGTTAAATGATTTAATTGTGACGAATGCATCATAAGTAAATTAGTTCTGTTTTGTAAAGCTCAACGTGTTCAGGACGTGGGGAGAGCAGTGGTTAGGTAACCATGCAACACGACAGTTGAAAGTTTTCATTTGAACACTCATGCATAAATGATGATTTATCCAAGTAATCTCATTAAAGTAAATGGAATTACATCTGAGACTGAAGACCTGAAAGAAACGCGCTGTTATTATATGAATCTGTGTCAAAGAGCTTAAGTTCAGTGTCTCTTGGAGTGCTTGTTGCAGTTCTTAAATAATGTAGGTCATTAAAAAAAAAAATTAATAGCTGTCATTCAGTTGTAAGCAAAGTTGATTATGGTCCTAATAGCTACCAATAATCCTGCCAGGGTTTGAGAAAAAATCAGATTTCACAGCTCCTCTGGTCCCCTTAGGAAACTGTGCTGACTTCAAAGGAAGTTTAGTCCTGGTCCCTTTCCTCCAGGGGGAATGTTGTCTGTGAGAGCGGTGATTTAAGGCTTCCAGGATCTTCAGAGAATGTACACCTGTTTTCTAACCTTTTCTGTGTCTGCTGAGTGCACTTAACTTTAGAACTGTGTAGTTCTTGAATGATAAAAAACAATGATGTATACAAGTAGAAGCCAGCAAATATTTTAGGCTGTGTTTTGCTTAAAGTCGGGTTTTTTTGTGACTGATTGAAGAAATCTTTAGCTCTACTTGTCAGTTACAATTATTTCCTCATGCTGCTCCAATGCTGTAGGTTTTGCTATTGGCATGCCTGTCTGTGAGTTTGACATGGTCAAGGATCCAGAAGTACAAGACTTCAGAAGAAACATTCTTAATGTCTGTAAAGAAGCCGTGGATCTGCGAGATGCCAATGCACCCCACAGCAGAGCACTGTATGTCTATCCTCCAAATGTAGAGTCCTCAGCTGAACTCCCCAAACACATATACAACAAACTAGACAAAGGTAAGGGCAATATTTACAGCAGAAACATAATATATTTTCAGTGTTTGAAATCAAAGAGTACAGCTGTTGACTTAGGCAAATCACTGTTTTATGTGCTGTATTTAGTATACTCCAGCAATATCTTACACCTTAAATTATTCAGAATAATTTTCTTGATGGACTGTACATTCAAAAGGGTATTTAAAATTGCACTATTCTAACTGAATCTTAAAATGTAACTCAGTAAATAGAGGTGACTTTTTTAGTGGGTGGGAACAGCTTGTTGGCTTTACAGTTTTGTATGGCATTCAGATACCTGGAATTAAATGATGCTGAATCACTGAGTTACCTTGCAGTCCTCAAATATGAAAAAATTACTGCTGTTTTCTTGAAGGCCAAATAGTCAGTAGTATTCAGTTAATAAAAATATTCTTAACCTCAGGGCTAAAAGTTTGAATTTACACTAGAGTCAAAAATAAACTTAATGCATCTAGTTCCTTGCAGAAGTTATAAACCCTCTCTCAGTTTGGGCAATGAATCTTGTTTACATCTTCTTTTAATACTGAAAGCAAATCTCTGTGTTGGGGGGGGGTGTGGGAGTTTTTTGGTGTGGGGGTTATTTTGGGTTTGTGCTTTTTGTTTGGAAACTGCATTGGAAAGGATAGGCCTAACACCATTTTACATGTATTCCAGGGCAAATTATAGTGGTGATCTGGGTAATAGTCTCACCAAACAATGATAAGCAAAAATACACCCTAAAAATCAATCATGACTGTGTGCCTGAGCAAGTTATTGCTGAAGCAATTAGGAAGAAAACTCGAAGTATGTTGCTGTCATCTGAACAACTGAAACTTTGTGTCTTGGAGTACCAGGGCAAATATATTTTAAAAGTCTGTGGCTGTGATGAATACTTGCTAGAAAAATGTCCACTGAGCCAGTATAAGGTGAGTAACATAGAGTATTTCTTTTGAACTACACTAAAATAATCTAAATTTGTGGAGAAGAAAAACAATCAGGATTAGGTCTGGCTTTTTTGGTAAATTAATCCAAAACATAGGAAGTGACAGTGTGTGCACCTTTAAACAAATTGGCTAATCCTTGTGCTTCAAAAGGGAGAGGGGGGAGAAAAGGAAGTTTGAACTAGAATTTGTATCACTAGTGCCATTTTTCTTTGAATGTTTCCCTCTAACATTAGTGCTAAATCAGAGGTAGGGACTTTCAGAAATATCCTAGGTTTTTGATGGCAAGAGATGAGCTATGTTTGAATGGTGCCGATGTAATAAAACAGGAAATTTGATCAGATTGTAAATTATGAAACAACCATTGCTGGTGTAAATCCTGTCCTAAAGGGGTGGTAAAAGAGAAAACTGTTTTCCTGTTACATTTTTATCATTACTTTAATAAGATAAAAAGTGTAAACTTCCAGCACTACAGAAATCATTTTTGAGCCTTTTTGTGTCTGTCTGTCCTTCACTGCCTGGGTTTGTTAGTGCTGGGAGTGTGAGACAGAACATGATGGGACAGAAGAGCATCTGAGCAGCCCTCTCTGGAGCAGACAGTGTTACCCTGTATACTTCCTGACAGGCTGCTGCTGTTTCCTCTTGCAGGAATGTATTGTTGTAATAAACTGCTCCCATTCCTTTGGCTAAAATGGTTGACCATCTGATCTTCAGAGCAGTGGAGGAGAGAAAGAGGGTTGGGGGATCCTGAATAATGGGAAAAGTATCTCTCCACTCTGAGAGCTGGGGAACAAGTGCAGGCATACATGAATAATTTTGCAGAGTCATCTGAAGATCAAACACCAGACCGATTTGATCTAGCGTGGTTTCTTCAGGAGCATCTGGTTTGCCTTTGCTGTGCCCCAGCAAAGCTTGCTCGTTAACTCCAGGGCTGGACCTGTCCTAACCCACTGTGTTTTGTGGTAGTGTTGCCAGACTAAATGCTCTCAGCACTCAGACCTGAATGGACAGGTGAAGTGTGTCAGGATCAGTGCTGAGCGTAAGGTAATGAGCACAACTGAACCAAAAATGAGCGTGAGTGCTGCTTACCTTGTGCTCCCTGCCTGGGACTGGCAGTATCAGTCACCTGTGCTGCACTGCAGGCTGGTACAGCCCTTGCTGTTCCAAAACAGCTCAATTGCTTCCAGGAACAGCTCAAATCCATCTGCTCTGTGCTGCGCTGTGCCGGGGCTAAGGAGCTCTGCAAGAAGCCTGGCTGGTGTTTTTGTCAGCTCCCTTCTCTCTCTCCAGTTCAGCCTTCCTCAAAATCTGTATGAGTGTGGCTGTGTGACCCTACCCCACAATGTGTTCAAGCTGCTGGATGCTGTACCTGTAAACACTGTACAGGGTGTGCATGCAGGACATGAGAAGCTCTTTCAGTGTGCTTTCACTTTTCTGTCTTCCTGAGTATCTCTGGGTTTACATTCCTGAGAGTGTAGGCTTTGAAAAGACACAGCATCTTGGTTGTGTTTCCTTGCAGTACATAAGGAGCTGTATCATGCTTGGCCGCATGCCCAACCTGATGCTGATGGCAAAGGAGAGCCTGTACACCCAGCTGCCCCTGGACACCTTCACCATGCCATCCTACTCCAGGCGCATCTCCACAGCCACGCCCTACATGAATGGAGAAGCTACAACCAAATCCCTCTGGACTATAAACAGTGCTCTCAGAATAAGGATCCTCTGTGCCACCTACGTAAATGTGAACATTAGAGACATAGACAAGGTATGGCATCACACGTGGCTTTTCAGCAACTCGTGGTTTCCCTCCTGAGTGTTCTGTTCTGTGTTGGCATTGGAAAAGAGTTGTTATTTATGTTAGAAAATGATACCACTCTTTTACTTAAATTGGAGTACTTAATTCTAAAGAACACACCTACGTTTTAGCATCTGGAAACTTTTGTATAGTGCTTAAAAAGTGTGAGTTGTGGTAATTAGCTAAATATTCTGCCTGGCAGGAGCAGGACTCAGTTTGCATTGCACTTCAGCAGAGTATGTAATGGATAGAAAAAGAAAACCCATGTTGTTATCTGTCTTCTAAGTGATTATGTTTAAGAATGTATTACAGTAATTGAGAGTGCTTCTGATGAGGAGATACTGTCTTTGTTTATGAAAATAAAGGTGTGGGGTGATAGGAGGCAAAAGGCAGGTGTAGGGTTCAATCTCATTGAAGACGTCTACAACCCTGGCTCTCTTTCCTCAGAAATTCTTTCACAATACCTTGGCACAGGAAGAATTGAGACTAAATTCCAGGGGGTTTTTTTAGTGTTCAGTTCAAGTTTGTTACTATATCTTTTAAGAACTAGTCTTGCTATTAATGAGGAGAAAGACCAAAACACTTTTTCTAGAAGGATATGCTTATAAACTGTGCTTCACACCTGACAGGGCATGAATTAATTAGCGCTGGGGAGTGGTGGGGCTGTTCAGTTTTCAGTTTTGTTTTTGTTTTTCACTTGCTGGAAATGAAAGGATAATGTGTTGTAATCATGGTATGTGTTGATTGCAATGAAAAAATTTGTTTATAGTAACATTTCAAAGACTAATATGGATGTTGTTTTCAGATCTATGTTAGAACAGGTATCTACCATGGAGGGGAACCTTTGTGTGACAATGTGAATACTCAGAGGGTACCTTGTTCTAATCCCAGGTAAGATGAATACCTGAGTGACTGTAGAGAACCTGACTTTCAGGGCATCATAAATGATAGCACTGAAGGAGTAAAAGCTCAAATTAGCCATTCCTCAGGTAGAGCTCCTGGCTGGCAATCCTTTCTCTTAAGTTTTGTAAAAATGTATTACATAACCCTATATATAAGAATAGCATTAATTTAATTCAAACACAAGTATTTTGTCTTGCACATAATAGTATCGTTTCTTTACTGAACAGATCTGTTCTACCTGTGTATTTACATTGCTGAAACACCAATATAATTCATGTATATACATAAATGTGATTCATCATTTACACATTAATACTGGGAAATCAGCAGAGCTCTAGGCGAGTGAGCTCTGGTTTTGACTGTGGAGCAACAGCAGTTGTTCCAGTTGCAGGTCCAGATTTCAGTTCCAGCATGAGGCAGTGTCATGTCCTGGAACCTGCAGATTGGTTTTGGTGGGGTTCCTTCTAAAGGAGAACTGCTGAATGTGGAGAGAGGGTCTCACCTGCTAACATGGAAATGACTGCCAGATCTGGGCTGATTATTTTCAGGATGTTTGACAAACCATCAATATTACCTGGAAAAATTAATCACCTGAACTTGCAAGTGCGAAAAGAAGTTTTGTATGAGCATATATAAACATTTTAGCCACCTGTTCTCATAACTTTAGCTAATGAAGAGGTGTGGAATTTCAGCACTTGCTAAGACTAGGTGCAGAGTATGTGTGCAGGAGTAATTCTTTGCTTGCATTTTTGACTTCATGTCTTTAACAATAATTTTTGAAACTCTTCTTTTTATCTGTACATTTTCTATGAATATGATTATGTTTTATAATTAAAGGACTAATAATATACATAGTTGGTGAAAAATAGGCTCTCCTTCTGAATTGCCCCGAATACAGCTGTACTTGAACTGATAGTTTAAACTATTTTAGAGAGAAAATCTTGGAAAGGTGGTGAAGGTTATGCCTTGAAATCATGGATACAATCACACAGATCTGTATTATATGAAATGAACACATAAGAAAAGTGCATTAAAGTTTATCTGCCAATTTTTTTATTCTTAGAGAAGGACTTTCACAGTTATTTCTTTGTAAAATTGCTTTCAGTAGCTACAGATACACTGAAAAATCAGTGCTGTCCTTGGAAGCTGCTGTCTCTTTCAACTTAGAAAATTCTGTATGACAATCCGCTTAGGGGAAGAAACTGGATTCAGGAGTTCCTCTTCAAAAGCACAGTTCTACCAACTGAGAGCTAAATTCTACTTAGAGAAGTTCATGAAAACAAAATCAAAGTATTCCTGTAGAACCAATCTGTGCTCTTATTAGTATAGTAAATAGAAAAATATTTGAGTTAGGAATATTGCTTTGGATTTCCACATTCTATCCCCATCTTGCAGTTATCTTTTTATGTTCCAACAGTTCAAGTTTAGTTTGGTTTTGAAAGCTTTTTCCCAGCTGCTTTTTTCCCCTGAAGGGAAAAGTGTTTCACAAGCTGAACCTTACATCAGTGTAGCATATATGCAAATCCATTATCTTTGGGTTGCAGGAATTGAACCTAACATGACTTTTTAAACAGTGTTGGGGCTAGAAGGCTGTTGAGGAAGTTTCCATTCCCAAAAGCAGTGGATGTGGCCAAATGCATGTATGGAAACCGTTTTTCAGTAAGAAAGTGTGCTCTGTATGCAAATGCACAGTTTAGGAATATAACAAACGCCTTTTGGTTGAGTGAATGATGTTGGCTCCACGCTCTCCTTCAACCTGGTTTAATTCTGCCTTTTGAATCTTTCAGGTGGAATGAATGGCTGTTGTATGACATGTACATTCCTGATCTCCCACGTGCTGCTCGGCTCTGCCTTTCCATCTGCTCTGTTAAAGGCCGGAAGGGTGCTAAGGAGGTAAAACACCTCACGGATTTATTACACTAATGAGCCAAAGCTACTTAAATCAAGTTTGGGAAGATATTTGGTAAATGCTGTCCTGGCAATGAGTCTTAGTGCAATGTTTGATTTGAATCTGATTAAAATAGGAGCCTTTCTTTTCTTATGGGTGTTTTTTTGTATTTGGAAATTAAACAATACAGAAAAAAGCTTATCAGTTCAGCACTGTAAATCATGTCTGTGCTGCAGTGCCAGACACAAAGACCAGTGTTAGTGTTTTGAGGTCTAAGTGCTTTTAAAATTAATTTTCTAAACCCATATTACTAACCTATTTTTTTCAAAGGGCAGTTTTTTTACCTTTGGAGTTGAATTTTCAAGTAAAGAAAATCTGTATTCCTTTAGCATTTGATGCAAGATCTCAAACAGTAATTTTTAAGAATCTACATGCAACATTTAATTTTAGCCAGGAGCATCATTACATTCTGGGTTTGAGTGTGTGTCACAGGTAATATATAGGGGGTTTGTCTACGAGCAGGTTTATGATTTACAGAATGATTTGGGTTAGAAGGGATCTTTAAAGATCATCCAGTTCCACCTCCCTTCCACTATCCCAGGCTGCTCCAAGCCCCATCCAACCTGGCCTTGAACACTTCCAGGGATGGGGCAGCCACAGCTTCTCTGGGCATCCTGTGCCAGTGTCTGACTACCCTTATCATAAAAAAAAACCTAATTCTTCTGTCCAATCTAAAAATACTGTCTTTAAGTTTGAAACTGTTGGCCCTTGTTCTGTCACTACGGGTCTTGGCAAAAAATCTCTTTGTCAAAAAAACTTTTTCCATCATCTTGACTTACCCTGGTGTGAAGATGTGTGCACGTGTTTACAAGTCTTTTGGTATTATTTTGTAGAAGGACTGCCATGACAGCCATTCACAGAAAAATATGGCACAGCTTCCACAACCTGCTTTCTGCTAATCTGGGAATGTAACAACTTGATCTGGGGTGAAAATGTTATTTCTCCTGACTTGCTCTTCAGTAATCCATAGATGACACTGAAAAAATCATATTTTAATCTCTTTAAGGAGCACTGTCCATTGGCTTGGGGAAATATAAACATGTTCGATTACACAGACACTCTTGTATCTGGGAAAATGGCTTTGAATCTTTGGGCAGTACCTCATGGGCTGGAGGATTTGTTGAATCCTATTGGTGTTACTGGATCAAATCCAAATAAGGTATTTGCATGCCAGCTTCCTCCTTAAGAGTACGTATTCAAAATATGCTGTATTCTGGTTGCTTTCATTCAGCAGAAAAAGTAATTTGAATTCCCTTTACCTAGGAAACTCCATGCTTAGAGCTGGAATTTGATTGGTTTAGCAACCCTGTAAAGTTCCCAGATATGACAGTGATTGAAGAACATGCAAATTGGACAATTTCACGAGAACTGGGGTTCAACTACAGCTATGCAGGGCAGGTAAGGCAAACTCCCCCTCCAGGCTTAGCTATTCAAATATGAAAGTATTATTTACTACTTTATTTTTCTCAGTGTGTCGGTGACAAAACTTCTTTTTTACATCCGCATTTATTGTAAAATCAAGAAATCAGTGTTTTGTTGTGTGTTTAGTAAAATGGGCAATATATTCATTCTGCTTTCTTTATATTACCGGTGAAGTGACCTAATACTTCACTGACCAACCAAAACACTCCAAAGAGAAACTGTTTTACTGTGTTTTTGACATTTTTTATCACTAACTCGGGTGTTAACCTACTTAGTTTAACGTTCCAAAACTTGTAATTCTCCTTCAATGATACTGGTTTTCTTTGTTGCAGTTTCATGTTCATAGGTAGGCTTTCCTATGTAACCCTAAGCACCTAAAGGTGCTTAGAACTCTTTCCTGTCTGTTTTACGGGCTAGTTATGACCACAAGTACCGGGAATTTTAAGGGAATTGGTGGACATACACATGGGTGTAGTCCTTTATCTCCCTTTTTCCACAAACAGAACTTGTGCATTACGATTGGCTTTTTGGTGAGGCCTGGAGCTTTCTTCAAAGCACTTGTTTGGATGATCAAAAGAAGTAAAAACAGAAAAGCAGTAAGGCTAAGAATGCTCTGTATTTAAAGCCAAGGCTGTGAAATTGGTAGGTGTGTTTTACATTTTCTTCTGGAGGCTGGTTCAAAGCCTTGGGTTTGCCCGAGAGAGCTCTGTGGTCTGTGCGAAGAAGAGCCTTGTGGTGGGAGTTTGGCTGTGCCGGAGAGCGCGTAGGTGGCAGTGAGCTTCCAGTTTGGGAATTCTGGGGTTATTTATAGCAGTCCTGTCCCACTGCATCCTGAACAATGGCTTGTGGGCATTCGATTTGACACTCAGCAGGAAGTCCATCACAGAGTAGCATTTCTGCTGTTTATGCTGTGACTGGTCAGGGCTCTTAATAAATTCTTAAGGACAGCTGTCTTCTTGGTAAATAACATTCCCCAGTCTCTTACCTGGGCTTCTGTATCCTCAGCTCATTGTTCTGTTCCATCTGGCAAAAATAAAAAATGGTGAGGAGGATAAACTCACTTCACTGACAACGTAGTGATCTTTACAATTTAATGAAAAAAAAAAAGCGGAGGTAGAATAAACTCTCAAATTATTATCTTGTCTTTTTTTTAGGATAAGGTCAAAGTGGTTAAATATGGAAAAGCCTATTTACATCAGTGATGACGCTGGCAGGGAAACAAACTGTATATCACTGCTTTGGTCTCACTCTCTCATTGTTCATGCTGCTTTTCTTTCAGCCCCACCTTGTTGTCTTGCCAAAATCCTCTTGTTACTTACCCTTTTGTAAATCATAGTTCATTAGATGTGTAGTCAGTTTGAACATCACAAGTTATCTCTCCGTAATGTATTTGTCCCCCTTGTCTGTCACTGTGGGATACATTCAGGTCTGAAGCCAAATTTTCTATATTCAGATACCACACATATTTATAAGTATTTGTAATACTAGCTATATCTAGGGAGTTAAAAGGCAATGTGTTTTTATTTATTCAAAAATGGGATATCAGTTTGCTGTGTATCATTTCCCATCTGAAAGAGTTAAAAGTTCCTTGTCTGAAATGGTCAAAATCAGCAAAGCAGTCACAGGGATACAGTTTTGATATAATTTTTTTGTTATGATACAAAGAACATAACGTGTTATTAGTCTCAAAAAGCATTACAGAGTAGAAATCAAGTAGAAGTTGTTTCAATACCTCTGCCATTGTTCTAAACTCTCTTTAGTAAATGAAGTCTTAAAATTAATTTTTGCTTGTAACAGTTTTGTTTTCTGTGCTCTTTGAGGAATGTCTTACACTAATTGTGATTTAATATCTTCCAGTCTTCCTGTTACTCAGGCTTTCCTACGGCATTCTACCCCTTATTTACCTATTTTTATCCCCCATGTTCTGCTTTTTCAGTTCTGAATCTTTCTCACTCTTTTCAGCAGCTCTCAGCAGTCTCGTGCTGGGGTCAGAAATGACCAGTCTCACTTTGTGTGCATTGTGTCGTTCATCAGATGTCAACTGCTGCTATTTCTCCACACAGCTGATTTATTTGAAATGTACTTCTTCTTGTCCCAGTAGTGACTAAAAGCAGTTGTAGAGATCAAAGGCCTAGTCTTTCATCTCTCCTTCTAAATTTTAAGCTCTCAGTTATAACAAGTGGATACAAGAAGATAGTATTGCGTGACGCAGGCTGTGGTGGTTGCTGTGCTGTTAAAATACTGCATTTCATGGGTGTGGTTTGGCAATAGAAGGAGTTGTGGGGAGGGCTAATGTGCCACTGTCTCTGCAGAGTAACAGAATAGCTCGGGACAGTGAATTAACAGAGAGTGACAAGGAGCAACTGCGAGCCATATGTACCCGAGACCCTTTGTCTGAAATCACTGAGCAAGAGAAGGACTTCCTCTGGAGACACAGGTACGGCACATCAAAAACCAAACCAAAGAAAAACCTTTCTTGGCATAATCAAACTTCTCCCCATTCACTCCAAATTTGTCATGGGTTTTGCTCCCTCTTCTTCTGTGTTGTGGAGTTGGTGTTTTGGACAAGGCTTGTAAAGCATTTTGCGTTGTGTGGTTTGGTTATAATCCTGTGGAGAAAAGTAAGTTGTTGAATGAGTTCCCATTTTCCCTATTACTGCAGTTTTACCTGCATGGATGGATCCTGACAGCACCTTCCTGACAAAGGAAGAAAAAGGTGGAAGGCTGTGGGGACGTTGTTGATGGTTATCAAAGCAAAAGTGATGTTTTGAACATGGAACTTTTTCCTCTTTTGCAGACACTATTGCGTGAATACTCCAGAAATTCTACCCAAATTACTTTTGTCTGTCAAGTGGAATTCTAGAGATGAAGTGGCCCAGGTAACATAAAGCACTGAAGAAGTTTTAAGTTTTGAAGAAGCTTTAAAATATGCTATCTTTAAGGAAACTTCTAGAAGTTAAAAACATGTTATGTGTGCATGATACATTGCTTGAGTACTTGGGGTTGCTGCTATGATTGACAGGTGTCTCTGGTCCATAGTTCTTGTTCTTTAGCTCAGTCTGGATCTTAAGATTTACTCTTGCTGGCACTGTTTGAATCCCTCTTATGTTGCCAACTTGTCAGTTACAGTTAAATGTGAGGTTTTGTTTTCATTCTTCTTAGAGTGGATAAAACAACAAAGTCAACTGGCAACTAATATCAGATTATTGATTGAGAGGACCAGCAAGTAAACAGCTTCTGCTCAGACGTAGTTTGTGTCTGACAATGCCTTCTAATGGCTGTGTGTTACAGCTGCTTCCTAACCAGTGCAAAGGTGTAACGTGCTTGGACTTCTCGCCCACAGATGTACTGTTTGGTAAAGGACTGGCCCTCAATCAAGCCAGAGCAAGCCATGGAGCTCCTGGACTGCAATTACCCAGACCCAATGGTGCGAGCTTTTGCAGTTCGGTGTCTGGAGAAGTCCTTGACAGACGACAAACTGTCTCAGTATCTAATCCAGCTGGTACAGGTACGGAACGTATTTTGGCACGTTTGTTGTCTTGTGTATACTCAATGATCACAGGGGCTTAAAATGCAGCGGAAGTTAAGTTGTTGTGAAAAAGAGGTCATCAAAAGAATGTTTGCTTTGTGGGTTATTTAGGAGGAGATGAAATGTTAATTTTTCTGTAATGCTGGGGTTTTGCTTGTTGGTATTAAATGCCAGGATTCTGCAGAGATGCAAAACTGTTCTACCAACTGGAACAGGCAGCTATTTCAGCTGTCCTAACATATGGGAAAGGATGAGCAGAAGCATCTTCTCAAAATTTTGAGCAAGTTGAGGCTAAAATATTTGGTAACAGTAAAGCAAGCATCAGATGGTAAGTTCCTGAAATAGAGGCAGCCAGTGCACAGTTGGCGTATATTGTTCAAAGCCTAACACATGCAAGTATTAATACCAAGATCAGTAATTCTAGAAAAAAAATAATGTAAAACATATTTAACTGCTTTTAATCTGTATATTGTTCATAGAACTAATAACTGCATCTGATTTTTTTAAATTTTCTCTTTATCCTTAACTAGGTTCTGAAATATGAGCAGTATTTAGATAATCAGCTTGTGAGATTTTTACTCAAGAAGGCACTGACCAATCAACGGATAGGACACTTCTTCTTTTGGCATTTAAAGTAAGCTTAGTATCATGTTAAGGGGCAGTGGGCTTCCTATTAGCTGTAAACAATTAGTTGTTCTAAAGGTTTGACATACTAAATGTCCTTTTTTAGAAAAATATTACTGCTTAAAATAAAGATTGGGTTATATTGGTTAAGAGTTTGAATACACAGTTTGGTGATAGAAATCTTGCCTTGCAGTTTCAAAAGCTACTTAGTAGTACTAAGACTTGTACTTCTTTTTATCTAATGATGATTATTCTAAAAACAGGGCTGTCTGAGATTGCTGAAAGCTTCCCGTATTGTTAGCTGCCCAATTCCCCATCAGATTTTCCATAAAACTTTACAAATATATGAGGCCTAAAGAAAGCCACCCAATTCAACAAGGTAAAGCTTTGAAAAAGACTAGTAAAAACTTTATTTTTACTTCCTTATTAAAGGCTTGTTATAGAGCTTGACAGCTCGGTCTACAACATATTGGGTTGTAGCTAGAGGTCACCTAAAAATTCTGTTCTAAGGTGGTGTAATCAGACACAGAAATAGAAGCAAAGCATCTTTGTTCTCTCAGTTTTCTGCTTGCCTTGGTGTCATCAAGGATGAGGGAGGGGATTGTTCGAGGGGATGTATTTTAGGACTGTATGAAGATGTCACAAGTATAGCTTCATTTTTGGCACCTCTAACTGGTCTTGTCTCTAAGCTGTAACTGTTCTTCCTCCCTCTCTAGGTCTGAAATGCACAACAAAACTGTCAGTCAGAGGTTTGGTTTACTTCTGGAGTCCTACTGTCGAGCGTGTGGAATGTACCTGAAGCATCTGAGCAGGCAGGTGGAGGCTATGGAGAAGTTGATTAACCTCACAGATATTCTCAAGCAGGAAAAAAAGGATGAGACCCAGAAGGTATCCAAAGCTATCCTTACATCGAAACTGCTGCTGTTGAGTCGCAGGAATTACTTAGAACAGTCCTATTTGATTCACTGGGAAAGTGTTAATGCTGATTTCAGTAGGTGGTGTGTTGTCCGAGGAGCTGCAGTGTTCTCTGTGCAATGCCATTGTCTAACTCCCAAGGCAATAGAACTAAAGTTAAAGGTTTCAGTCTGTGCAATATGTAGCTGAGCAAAGTTACTTACATTAGAACTGTGCAAAACCGTGCTTGAAAACCAAAGCTAAAATCTGATACCTTCATTTACATGTAAATAGTGTTCTCAAGACCTGAATGTGTGTATTTATCAGGTACAGATGAAGTTTCTTGTTGAACAAATGAGACGGCCAGATTTTATGGATGCCTTGCAAGGTTTTATCTCTCCTCTTAATCCTGCACATCAACTGGGAAACCTTCGGTATTGTATCCAGTGTTGAAGTTTGTCTAGATACTTAAGTAAATGTTTAGTAATGGTAACGATAACAAGTGTTGAGGTCGAGTGTTAACTTATTAAATGTTAGTATCTTCAAAGTTCACCGAATAGAATTTGTAGCAGAGTAATCCATAAAGAGTGCAGTCATTTCAATCTAATGGTTTAACGAATCGGGGACAACATGACCTTTAGCTGTTCCTTTAAGGTGCCAGGAACTGCAGTCCTTTTTCCAGCTGTCAGGAGCTCATACTGCCAAAGGAATATTTACAATATTCCCTTTAATACAGCTCTTCTGTTGTTCTTAGCAAATGGTTAACATAGCACTTACTTATTTAAGTTTGAGTCTGAAAGTAAAAATGGTGGATTGTTAGTTAACTTTGCATCTTTAATTTGGTGCTAGTTCAGAGCTTGACCAAAACAGGGAGAACTTAGCAATATTAAAGAAACATGGTATAAGAATCAAATTATGCCTATTTCATAGAAGTCTTATCTCTTTTAGGCTTGAGGAGTGCAGGATAATGTCATCTGCAAAAAGGCCGCTGTGGTTGAACTGGGAAAACCCAGATATTATGTCTGAATTGTTATTTCAGAACAATGAGATAATATTTAAAAATGGAGATGGTAAGGAAAGATAAGTGTAATTCAAAAGTTACATACCTGTTTATTTTCCTAACCTATTACTTAGTGTTTTTTATAAGCATATAAAGTACATATTAAAAAAAAAAAATCAGCTGAGCAAAGCCATTTTCTTTTCCAGAAAAATTAAGCATAGACAAGTAAGTATTTACGTCAGTCAAGTACAAATTTTATGTGTTCTAAGATGCTCAGTCTGTCACGGTGGAACATGATACTGTTTAATATTTGTTCTTTTTACTCGAAAATGTCTTTGAGGTATTACAGACATGTAAACTGTGATTCCATTGTCCTGGTTTTAGTCTATGTTTTTAAAATTGCCACCACAAGTTTATATTCATTTTTAACTATTTAAAACCTGTTTTTCTCTACTGAGGAAACAAAACCTGCACTAAGCTATGCAAACCTCATTACCTTTAGATGTATTTAGACATAGTTTTGGGGGGAAAAGTAAAGTAAGGTCTAACCAAGGGTTCTGGTGTTAGGAAATTTGCAATCTTTATGTATTTGACTATTTCAGACTTGCGTCAGGACATGCTGACACTTCAGATAATTCGAATTATGGAAAACATCTGGCAAAATCAGGGTCTTGATCTTCGGTAAGCATTAGAGGTCATTCCCAAGCAATGCTGATCTTAATGGTTTTGGCATTGGTTTGTTCCCAGAGATTGCTTCTGTTTTCCCAAGGGTAATAAGTGAAATGCTATAAATAGACATTTTTGTGCATGTTAGAGCAATATTTAATTTTTTTCAGTTAACTGAACTGCTGGATTTTATAAACATAAGAACGTATTTGAAAAATAGTTAATTTGAAAAATAGTAAATTTGAAAAATAGTTAAGTCTCATTCAAGTGTGTCTGAGTGAGCTATGTACCAGGAATGGATACAAGAGCTAAGGTGCAGTAGCCACACTATGGCCCAAGTGATTGTGTCTGTAGGTTTGGCTTTGAACAAGGTGCCAAACCCTCAGCCCTGCTAAGCAGTGTGCCTTTGTAGTTGGTATCTTCACTTCAGTCCACACAGTAGGTATTGCCCATTCTGCATGAGCTTCTCCACCTCCACGCAGTCTGTGGGTGCAGCAGCTTCTGCAGGGCATCCAGGATAAACTGTTCTGCTTCTGGAAAACTGATCCTGGGCAGGTTACACCTTCAAATTTGTGTTTGCTGTGTGGTACATTTTTAGGTGGGGACAAAGGAGCTGCCTCTGCACTGTCAAGAAACCCCCAGTTTTCATTTCCTAATCTAGACAAGAGGACCTATTGGTCTGTGGTGTCTCTCATGGGTCACAGTTTTGTCTCCAGTGCTGTAATGAGTGGCAGAATTATGCCTTTGTCCAAGAATGGTTTGCAGAGTTACAGTTGCCCATGTCTTAAAGAGTAGCCAGATACAGGAATCTGCAAAAATACATCCTCTCCCACCTCTTGCCACCATTCTCTATAAAGGAAGAAGAAAAAAATACAATGTCCCTTTGTCTTTCAGGATGTTGCCTTATGGTTGTTTGTCGATCGGTGACTGCGTGGGCCTCATTGAGGTCGTGAGGAGCTCTCACACCATCATGCAGATTCAGTGCAAAGGAGGCTTGAAAGGAGCACTGCAGTTCAACAGCCATACATTGCATCAGTGGCTCAAGGACAAGAACAAAGGAGACATGTGAGATTTCCTGTTGCCTGTTTTTCTTGTCCATGTGTTTCTTTTTGATGGAAACTTCAAGAGAACTAAAGTTCATCTAGTGGGAGATTATGTCCATAATTAATGTCCATCTGGTTTTGCTTTTGTTTTCTTTTTTACCTGTCCTTGTTTGCCTGGTAGCTCTTTTGCAAAAGAAAAATTCGCACTTCTGTGGTATTAGAATATCTGAGGAAAGTGTCTCCTTTTTTGTTTGAATAGGTATGATGCAGCTATTGACCTGTTTACACGTTCTTGTGCTGGCTACTGTGTTGCCACCTTTATCCTGGGCATTGGTGATCGCCACAACAGTAACATCATGGTCAAAGATGATGGACAAGTAAGAGATGTTTTTCTAAAACCATACCCTAAAGTCATCCTCGCTTTGGTATAAGTTTGTTTTGAAAAAAAAAAAAATCTATCAGAACTATAAGTAAATGATCAATTTTACTGTGACTTCATTTAACGAGTTATTAATCTTAAAATACCTTTCTGTCTTTCCAAGCTGTTTCACATTGACTTTGGGCACTTCCTCGATCACAAGAAGAAAAAATTTGGTTACAAAAGAGAGCGTGTGCCATTTGTCTTAACACAAGACTTCTTAATAGTGATTAGTAAAGGAGCCCAAGAATGTACCAAAACGAGGGAGTTTGAAAGGTGAGCTTTCTTTTAAGCATTTAACCTCCAGAGTGTTTTCTACCTAAAATGAACTTTACTACTGGTGACCTTTAATAATTAGACCTTTTAACTGAAAAGTAGTATTTCAGTTGGCTTGCAGTGGGTCTGTTCTAGTTCTTCAGTTGAAGATCAGCCATGCACTTGTGAATCAGTGGGGACTCTTAGCACTTAACGTGACCTTTGGTCCATGAAATCTCACTTGAGATTTGCAGGGTCAGCATACATGTGAATAAAGATGGTAATTTTTCAAACATCTGAAATTTCTTTGATTTAACACTTAAAATCCTCTTGAGACAGCAAAACTGCAGCTACTGAGAATTCTTAAATGTTGGGTGTTGTGTGCATTAGAGCATGCTGGTCATTCAGCCATACTTCTCTCTCCTATAGCTGCTCTGATATCAGCTCTTCAGCTGGCCTGTGTAGTTTGTGACAATGGCCAGAACCTGCTGAGAACTTTAAAATAATAACCATTTTTTAATTGTAAAGAAATAAATTTCTCACTGTAGTCATTCTTAATATCTCTTTCCAGCAATCCAGTCTTTGAGAGGTTTCAATTTTAATCTTAATTTCGTTATGTTGACAGCAAGGGAAGACAGATTTTGAATTACAGTGTCTGTCTGAATGCTGCAGTGAAACTATATTGCATTTTTTCCCTTAACCTGGGTATTTCTTATCCAGTGTGATATAGCAAATGCCTGTGTTCTCAATGCATTCTTCAGGGTATCTAAGGAGCAACAGCTGCTGCCCTCATAAAACTACAGGAGAAATGCGACTCTGATGATAACCAGGAAAGCACTGATGTTGGCAATGTATCAGGAAATATCTTTTGAAATCTGAAATGTCAGTAGCAGTGACAAAAATGGCTCTGTGAACTGACATAAATTTGTGTTGAACAGTTGCATGAACTGCAAATGGGGTTTAAGACTAGAAAGCCTGTCTTTGGATGTTGTGTTAGTCTGACCACTACTAATTCTTACACCAATGAAGATAAACTAAGTAGGAAAATGAGTGCATCTTCTCAGCAACATTATGGTGTTCTTACTAGACTAAGACTGTCCACTTTTTTAGTGTCTGGTTACCTGTAGAACTGTTTCGGAGGTGAAGCAGTGATTTGCATCCGGTAGGGAAATGTACTGAGCTTTTTTCCCCTGGTCTCTTCCAGGTTTCAGGAGATGTGTTATAAGGCTTACCTAGCAATTCGGCAGCATGCCAATCTCTTCATCAATCTTTTCTCCATGATGCTTGGCTCAGGAATGCCAGAACTGCAGTCCTTTGATGATATTGCGTACATTCGAAAGACACTTGCATTGGACAAAACTGAGCAGGAGGCTCTTGAGTACTTCATGAAGCAAATGAATGATGCTCACCATGGTGGCTGGACAACAAAAATGGACTGGATCTTCCACACAATAAAGCAACATGCTTTGAACTGAACTGACAGCAAAGAAAACAAGAACTGATACCCTGCTTTGTGGGTACTGCACTGTTAATACCCGTTAGCAGCAAAGACTGGTTGCATAGGAATTGCACAAACCATGAACAACACTAGAATTTATGGCAAGAAAAGAGATGAATTGTTCAGACAACTGTTGGAAAATAATGTAAAACAGGGTTTCAGATAGCACTAAAATTATACACTTCAAAAATTAAGCTTTAGTATGATGTATGCAGAGAGACCTCGACAAATTAGAGAGATGGGCAATCACCAAGTGTATGAAGTTTTTCAAGGGCAAGTGCCGGATTCCGCACCTGGAACGGGGCAATCCTGGTTGTGTGTATGGACTGGGGAATGAGAGGCTGGACAGCAGCTGCGGAAAGGGACCTGAGGGTCCTGGTCGATGGCAAGTTGAACATGAGCCAGCAGTGCCCTGCAGCCAGGAGGGCCAGCCCTGTCCTGGGGGCATCAGGCACAGCATCACCAGCCGAGCAAGGGAGGGCATTGTTCTGCTCTGCTCTGCACTGGAGCGGCCTCACCTTGAATATTGTGGGCAGTTTTGGGTGCCACAATATAAAAAAAAACACTAAGCTATTAGAGTGTGTCCAAAGGAGGGCCACGAGGATGGTGAAGGGTCTGGAGGGGAAGCTGTATGAGGAGCAGCTGAGGTCACTTGGTCTGTTCAGCCTGGAGAAGAGGAGACTGAAGTCAGACCTCATCAGGGTCTGCAGCTTCTTCATGAGGGGAAGTGGAGGGGCAGGTACCGATCTCTTCTCTCTGGTGACCGGTGACAGGATTTAAGGAAATGGTATGGAGCTGAGTCAGGGGAGGTTTAGGTTGGATATCAGGAAAAGGTTCTTAAAAGGTTCTTCACCCAGAGAGTGGTTGGGCACTGAACAAGCTCCCAAGGAACTGGTCACAGCCCCAAGCCTGTGAACAGAGTTCAAGGAGTGTTTGGACAAGGCTCTCAGGCACACGGTGTGATTCTTGGGGTATCCTGTGCAGGGCCAGGAGTTGGAGTCTGTGATCCTTGTGGGTCCCTTCCAACTCAGCATATTCTATGATTTGATGATTCATGTTATGCCTTAAGCTCAAAAAGGTAAACTTTGGAAGAATGTTTCCTTTTCTCATTTTTTAGGATAAATTAGAAGGAAAAAGAAAATAGCGGTAGTGTGAACATAAGAGTCTGTCATGTATTACCTGAGATCTGGTACAGCAGGTAGACACTGTGCTGGATTGTGAAGAGTGGAAAGAGAATTCAAGTGATAGCAAATACTTAACAGCAGCATAGTTTAAAGGGGAGGAGTTTGAAGCTCAAAGATCTAAAAACAATAGTGAAAGGACAGTGCCTTTTAAATGTGCTCGGAGGCATTAACATTTGCGGGGTTTGGGTGACCCTTCGATTTCTGGGTCCGTCATCTGCACAGTTTCTGAAAGCAGTAGGAAATAGGCCCACTCAGTATGGTGTTTCTTCTGCTCAGTATTTCTAGGGGTGCAATTCATACTTTCACAAAGAAACTCCCTATCATCCCCAAAAACTGACTAACCTGGAAACTGAATGGTCAGAATTGGGTTTAGTGCAACAGAGAGCTGTAGTGTTCATCTTAGGTTTGCTTTAATCTAACTTGAACTGAATAGATTTTTTTCATACATGTTTTCCAGAACCTAAAGAAAGGTGAGTTATTAAAATTATTGAAAGATTATTTTTTTATAAAGGCTATTTATATAATAGGAACTATTATTAATATATATTCTTTATTTACATGATTTGTCCAATATTAACTCTCTTAATTTTGCAACCCAGTTCTATCTGTCCAAGACTCCTGTTTTCATTAACGTCACTGAAGGTGACCAGACATACTCCTAGGACCAAATTCAGCCCTAGTGAAAGAGGACACAAGTACCAGTGAAGTAGTGGGAGATATACCTACTAAAGCCAGAGGTGAACTTGGCCTAAGTCTCTAAAAAAATTTTGGGAATCACTCTTCACATTACTGAAGTGATATGCTGGCTATTCCAAGAATGCTCATTTAAACCCTCAAAATTTGGGTCTACCATTTCTCCTCTTTCTTCCTCCTTTGGAAGTGGTTGTTGAATCCAGTAAGATACATCAGAAATAGCAATTTAGATTTTCAATATGATCAATAATTAGCAGTTCAACAGACAGATATGTTGGCTAGCTCAAAGCATGTGGAGTTACCAAGCATTTTATAGCTTTGTCTGTTTTGTGTGTGTATGTAATATATATTTGTAAATCTAGTTGTTGTCCTTTAACACAATTACAGTGTGTGCAATCAATGAAATTGGCACCATGTTTTGAGACTGTTCAGAGTACCGAGGATTTCAGATTGCCCTTATGCACAACTTCAGGTAGGACTGTTTTTCTAATTCCTAAACAGGTTTTTTTAAGCTAGTGAAGCCCATAATAGTTCTGCGGGTGATGTTCACCCTAACATTTTCAACTTGCTAGATTGGCAGCACTTGAATTCCAAAGGTTTGGGGCTTTGGGGGGTTCAGCTTGTTCACTTGCAAACACGCACCGAGGTGCCACTCAGAAAGTGCAATACCACGTGTAATATAAAATATGCTGACAGTTGGTGTTAGATTAGAATATAAGCATATAAATAAACTGTACTTCGTGCAGGCTGTACTGATGAGGTAATGAGTGGTTGGCTTCATTTAGCAAATTGTAATATATTAAAAATGTGCAATCAATTATGTTGTGAAAGACTCTGGGGATTGTAAAGCCAAGGCTTTGGTGTTTCAAGACACTTTCAAAGTCAGGATCCTGCAGCTGATTACTGCACACATGGATACTTAATGTTGTGGGGTGAAACCTGGTTTTGTGAACACTACAGAAGCTCCGAGAATAGTATGGGAAATGTGAAGTTTTATTTCCTCAGTTCTACGAAATATTTTGGAGTAGTCCAATAGATCTCCCATTGCTCTTTTTATTGACTGTTACGTATTCCTTTTTGTTCATATGGATATTTTAACTCCTTCTAAGCTTGGTTGTACTTTGTAGAGCAAAGTTACCCTTGTATCTATTACTTTGCAGTCAACACACACTAATGGTTTAGCTCTTAAAGTGAGTTAGTTTCAGTTTAAGTTTAGATCACAAAATCTGAAACCCTGTTGGCTATAATTCTTAATTTAACTGAGTAAAACTGTTGCACAAACATCACATTAGGTGCTATATTATCCATATTTATCTGGTGTTGAAACAATGCTTTACCTCGTTTATCCAAGAAGTGGTCAGCCTTTTCCAGCCTGGGTGAAAAGATCAACTCAAATTTATTGGATGTTATGAGCCCAAATTTGTTTGTACTTTGCCCTTTCCTAGCCCTTCTGTAAATATGAGTATGTCTTTCAGTTCAAGCCCAGTGTTCTGCACCCTTTTTGCCCAGACAGAGGTATGAAGAATCAGGCTCTGTTTCCAGAAGTTACTGCAATTAAATGTTGTGCATAAGCTGTAGAAGTTGTTATGAGAATCAAAGAGTAAAAGAAAGGAAACTTCAGAGTGGTACAGGCATAATACAGTTTGGGGTAATTGTAGCCTTTAAACAAAAATTTTTAAAAAGTAGGAGAAGCTCCTGGGCTTTAAGCAGTTCTTTGCATAACCAGGATGGGCATTTGAAAAACATTTGCCAGTGTTTCACAAAAAACAGAAATCCTTTTCTCAGCTTCACAGTGTTGAACCCTAATTACTGTATCCTGTCACGACAGATCTGTGCTGATGTAACTTCACTGAGGATAGTGGAGGCACTGTTTGCTTACCCTGGTGGAAATGAGAGGATGTCATCTGCTCTCAGTATCAGAAAGAAGATCTGCTTACAGACCATGAGAGCACTTGTAACTGAGTCCTAGATTTTTACAGAAATAGCTTGGAATTTGGCTTATTTTTAACTATTCCCACTTCACGGAGATTGGAAAATGCTCCCTTTGTTCTGGGAATCAGCTGCACAAAACACTAAAGTAGTTTATTTTGGGCTTGAATTGAATCTGGACACCTTGCTCCTGCACAACTTCTTGTAAGACTGCCAGAGCAAGGAGCCCAGGACTGGGCCCTGTGTTTTATCACAAAGCATTAAGAAATGGTGTTTTAGTGAAATAAAATTTAAAACCAGTAACTTTTTCAACTGTGAAACTGTGTTGGATTTAATGACAGAACAGGCTGCTGCTGCTGCTTAGTTTTACTTAGAATTACATTCATTGCTTTCCTAAAGGTAGCAGAAAAAGTACCTGTACTGACTTTATATATGCATACTTCTCTGTCTGAAAGGGTGCATCAGTAGTTTGTTCATAGGTGGAACAGACTTTCAGTATAAGTTTTAAAATTTTTAAAGAAAGGCTTTTAAATAAAACCAAAATTGTAAGTGGTTTGGCATCTTATGGAATAGATATGAGCCTGCATATTAAGGACAATATAGAAATTACCAGGTTTGTAAGAACTTTGTATGTGATGACCCTGCTGGTGGTGGTTTGGTGAGTTGTTTGTGGGTTTTTATGCCAACTTCCTTTTTCTGTAAAGTATTAAATGCCCTTCAGTGGTCAGTAGCCCATGTTTGTTGACAATTTGAAGGTATTGTCTTTGCTTTGTCATTATATAACTGGCATGTTCAAACGTCTGTTCTTAATAGTAGTTATGAATTCCTCCTGTTTTGCATGTCTGTACAGGTTGCAGACCTGGGCTGGACCCATTCAAAAAACAAGTATCAGAAAAGCCACTTGAAATTACTATTTTTGTTGATGTCTTTGACATCTTGAAAATACTTCAAGTTAATGAAAATGGTGTGGTATTACAGAAAGAATTGTAACTCGCTGCTTCTAGGATTTTTTTTAACTTCTTTCTCTTGTTTTAGTTTTACTTGAATGGACGAACCACACTTTGTTTTTTAAAAATACTATATAGCTGTGGATGTTGTTGCAGATTGTTGAATCCCAATTTAATTTTGCAATACATGTTTCATACAAATAATGAATTTGCATCTTTTTATTTTGCGCTGGAAGTTGTCTCAGTTTAGGTAAGGCGCTATCTGTCCGAAATGATGTGTAGCTCACCACCCCCGCAGCTGGTGTTGGTTTGGGGTTTTTCTTTGTTTAGTTTTATGTTTTTTTACATCTGTGTTAATGAAGGGAAGCCAACTGGAAACTGGTAATAGGAGTTCTCTATTTGCATACACTAACCAAACCTATAGGTGCTCTGCTCTTTGAGAAATTCTGATTTCACTTTATGCTGATACAACAGTAACTTCATCAGAATTGCTCTGGATTCATGACAGTATATGAAATCAGAATTAGGCTATATGTATATCAAAGTTCCAGATTATTTATTCCTATGATTCAGTATGAAAGGTTCTCATAAGGAGAGGGATGTTTACTAGCAGCCCAGTTAAACACTTAAAAATTGTACTTTGAAATAGTCTGTATTAACAAAGTAGCCTTTTCAGCTCTCCAAAAGTACAGTAATCTTGTCTACAGTTTGTTTCATTCTTGAGACTTCCAATACTTTGGTTGCTTGCTAGCTTAAATGTTTCCTCTTCCTACTCTTCTGTAGCATACAGACTTGTTGAACCCACACTCAGGAAAAATCATTGTTCTTCATTTGCCATACAGTGTTCTGGACTTCTGAGCTTTGTGGGATAGACTCTGAAAAGTCTGAGGTCTTGCTGTGTTAGTGCTCCTGACGCTAGGCCAGAGCTGAATCTCTCTCTCTCTTCTCTTCTCTTCTCTCTCCAACACCCCTCTGGGACATGCCCAGAGCATAAGAACATCATAAAATATTTGTAAGAGAAGATCAATTGAAGCAATGTTCTGCCTGTACTTTGAAGTTAGGTCCCCACTGGTTTGTGTGTGTTTTAAGTGTCCTTACTGTCACTTCTGTATGTGATGCAATATTCCTGCAGCAGAAGGAAGGCAAAAAATACACTGTTCTGTCTTGATTCTTCTTGAAATTCTGGTGCCTGATTCCCAGTAGTTATTAAAGGGCTTCAGGAGCCATTCAGTTCAGTCTAACTGCATCCATTTTGTTAGGCTCCTGTTCCAGTAATAAAATTAATCACAGCTAAACCTGACTTAATTGTATTGCTGAAGTTACTGAAAGCCTAATTCAGGCAGAAGCTGTTTCTTTCAAGAATCTTTATGTCTGTTGTAGTTTAGTTAATTCTTGTGAGCCAAAATATGGATATTCGTAGTTGCAATCTCATTCTGCCTTGTTTCTTTAACTATTTTTAATCTATTTTCAGGCTTTATTAATAGTGTTCTATATCCTGAATTATCAACTGCCCCAGGCTGTCCAAAGTTGTCTTGTTTCATTTGGGGCTGGGAAAAGAAAAGGGATAGATTAACCTTCTTGTCTTATAGCAGCTGTGTTCCAAATTCTTTTCTCCTGTGAAGATAAATGTGTAATTCATTATCTGGGAGTATCATCCTTCCTCTTTGCCCCCTTGCACCTCCTCAAGTTTTAACTGTGAATACCCACTACACTATCAAAATCTACTTCCCTGGTGGAGAAAATGGCTTTAAATATATATGGCTGCAGTCTGATGTCCTGGATTCTCAGGTTTGAAATTTTGTAAGTATTGTTGTCATTGTAAATGGCAACACAACTGCAGAATTTTCACAGAACCGTTGGGGTTGGCAAAGACCTTTGGAGACCATTTAGCCCAGACACCCTGTTCAAAGCAGGGTCAGCAACAGAACAGGATGCCCAGGACATCGTCCAGCTGGGTTTAGAGTCTGTCTGAGAAAAAGGAATCCACAGTCAATTTTTTTTTATCATGTTTATACGAAATACTTTCTATTTCATTGCTTGATGTCCTTTCAGTGGGGCAGCACTAAGAAGAGCCTTGCCTGTCTTTATCCCTCCCTATCAAGTATTTATGTACATTGACCAGATGCCCCCTGGGCTTTCTCTTTGACCAGGATACAATCCCAGCTCTCTCAGCCTCCTCTCCTATCCATCACGTTTATAGCCCTTCACAGACCCATTCCAGTACCTCCACGTCAGGTTCCTACTGGGAACCCCAGTGCTCCAGGTGTGGCCTCAGCAGTGCTGAGCAGAGGGGCAGGGTGAAGGCTCACCTCCCTTGACCTGCTCTTCCTAAGGCAGCCCAGGATCCTGTTGGCATTTTGGGTAGAGCCCAGGAGGGTGTCAGTTCTCGATGCCTCTGTGTAACTTCATTGAAGCTGGGAGCAGCTACATGTCTGCATCAAAGGGAGAGTATAAACACCCACCAGTGCTTCAAATATCTTTTAAAAATGAGACAATTACCTTTGAAATAACCACTACTGGGGCAGGGGGGGATGTTGCCATATGTGTCATTCTGTGATAAAGGTCTGTGGTAAAGTAGGTAGAAAGCAAGACATTTTTAGTAATTATGGGCCAAAAAGTATTTAAGATGCAGCAAGATGCATGTGTTGTCATACTGAGAATAGTCTTGCAGTACTTTAAATAAAAAAAAAACCACAACCCCTTTTTTAACCCTTCTGCTGTGCTACTCAAGTAACAAAAGTTTGGCCTATGATACTTATTGTAGTTCATGTTCATGGGAAACTGTAAAAAGTCTGCTTTTTATTTATCTTCACGGTCTGTATCATGCTGTTTATAAAAAAACTACTTTTGTTTGGTTTTTATCACACTTTTGAGTGTTAATGTATATACTAACAACTAAATTAAAATGATATGGTTGGTACACTTGTGAATTCTGAAGTGAGAATTTAAGGAATATTCAGTCTTGGTGTGTGATTTGGTGTTGCAGTTCTGCCTTCGTAAAAAGCAAGAAGAAAGGAGATGGAAATCGCATACCTCAGTTAATTTGGGGGGAACAGAAATAGAATTTGCATTATTTCTGGGTGAAAAGTCCAAAATGCATGTGGCATTTGTTCTTGTAAATGCTGATTCTCAAAATAAGTAATTTTATTTTAGTTTTAGACGTGGGCTGTAAAAAGCTGTGACAAGAGGGATGATGTTATTGAAGTGTTTCAGCTGGGTGGTTTACAGTCCTTGCTAAATCAATCTGGTTTTGAAAAATATGCTTCATCCTTTCATTACCAAAATTATATTTTAAAAAAACAAACAAACAAGGTTATATTTTTGTATCCAGTAATAATTTTGAAAGAGTGACAAACATATTTGGGGAAATTACTCACTGGCAGTATAAGAGCATGAGGCTGCAAAGGAATTCCTTCTGTGGACATGTTGGCCTACTTTGGACTCCAGTTGCTAACAAACTGGGAGGGCTTTGAGTTCTCTTGCTGAGGATTTCACTTTTTTTTGGAGTGACGAAGCAAGTGTCAGGGTTTTTAATCAGGCCTCTTCAAAACACTTTCGTCCCCAGTCAGCTCTAAACTTTGTACAGTGGTCAGTTCTGTTTCAGGTCACACTGCCCAGCTTTGAGAAGGGCTGTGTTCCAGCAGGTGCTCAGTCTGTGCTGCATCAACTCCGTAATAAAAGATGGACATCATCATCCCTACATTTATTTTGAAGCTTCAGCGGAGCTCTAGTCTGAAAAGTATGGCTCGGGGTTTGGAAGTAGCTACTTCAGCAACTTGAACTAACAGGTTAAACTTGTGTTTATTACACATAAGGTGAGTTTTACCTTTTCTAGTAACTATGAAATGGTTGTGAGTGGCTACAACTGTGTGTTAATTGCACAGGACGGTTCAGGAAAAGGGGATCATCAGCTCTTGTTCAAATACAGATTTTTTTTTTACTGCCATTTAGTGCCCGTGTGTGATTTTTATTGTAGTTCTAAGTCTAAACATGAAAAAATCCCAGAAAATTTGCAAAATAATGCTGGTGAAACAGAAGAAAGATTTGCAATGTGGGCAGTTTGCTTTAGCGTGGGACTCTTAGTGAGCCTTCCTGATTTTATGCTCAGAAATCAGTCTGTTTTTCCAACCTGCCTTGGAAAGACTCGATCTAGTCTGAACCCATGTAACAAAAGAGTGAAGAACCTGATGCTAGACAAGATATCTCAGGTAACCTCCTACATGTCCTTTTAAACACTAACGAATCTACCTCCAGTGAAGGTGATCCTCATGAGCTATGCTAACTGCTTTCACTGAAGAAAGGGTTTACCCCACGCTTATTTTGGTCAGGATACATCCCCACTAATTGAAATGAGCATCATCTATGTTGCCCATTTAAACAAGAATGTGGATATCACATGGGCTTTTCTGTATTTCCAGCTGGAATCTGTTCTGAGTGATTAAAACCTCACCCAGAGCTCTCTCAACATCCCAAGCACATGGTGGTTTAGAAAACAAGACTCATTTAGGCTTTTCTGTCTAAAGCATTGATAGCTCTGTTTGATGCGTGTGACTTTGAACTGGATCTGCAGCTTCAAAGGGGGATCCTGCTCAGATGTTTTTCTTTCACTTAAAGCCCTGTCCTTTTATCTGACATAAGTGGTGTTGGGCTGTGCTGCTTTGGGTGGAGAATAAATCAGTCAAAAGGTACAGAAGATGCTTTGGTCCGCCTGAGTTTGCCTCACAAGCAGGACTGAATTCAAAGCAAAGGCTTGGGCTTGAGTTTGGGTTTTTTTCCTCTCTCTTGGCAAAGTATGGATTTTACGTTCTCATCACTGCTCTCTGCTGGGAACTGGGGAAAGTGCTTTTCTGGAACACTTGTATGGAAAACATTTTGGTGAGTAGAGGGAGAAGTATGTGGGCATCCACCCATTTGGGTGGCTGTAGCCAATTTATGAGAGCTTTAACACAAGCTGTCCTGGGGAAACCTCAGCAACCATGGCTGGAATAAAAAGCAGAGAACAAAATGAACTGAGAGACCAGGATCTTGTTTGATTGGTAACTCAGCGCAGGAGATCGTAGACATACAACATTTAATTTAAGGGCTCAGCAGTGTGCCAGCAAAAGGACACCTTTAGTTCTGTTTTGCTGCTTACCACCACAACTCCTGTGTGATCATAGGATGAAGCTCTTTCCATCTGGCTCTAAGCAAATCATATTACCCTGAAGGCATGTTTCCAGCCTCAGGACAAAGGCTAAAGGTAGGATTTTAAAGGCAGAGTAAGTCCAGTTTCATCTGCCAGCTAATGAATAAAACTAAGGCCAGAAGCAGGGTATAATTTCTTTTTTTACTGATCAGTGGAGCAACACCATTAGGGATATTGTGGGTTCTCTGCTGATTTGAAACTTTTTCTCAGAACTAGGTGAATTCAGGCTAAGCCAGAGCAAAACAATTCAATGAATTAAATGCTTAGCAAAATTCCATAAGCTGTTTTAAGTCATGGAAGTAAGGGACTGTAGTGTCTTCCCTTATGTCTTCAAAATTAATGAGGAATTTTCCAAAATAGTAAAATGCTGTTTGAAATGTTCTGCTTTGTGAACCAATACAACTTGGTGCTTTTTCCTGTGGCATGATAAAAAGTAAAGATGAAGTCAGCAAAAAGGGATGTGATTATAAATTTGGAAAAGGGAGGGTTGCTTATTTTAATTTTCAAACCCTTATTTATACATATTTCACAGAATCATGGAATTTTTAGGGTCTGAAAAGACCTCTGGAGATCATCCAGACCAAGGCATGGTCACCTGGAGCAAGTAACACAGGAACACCTCCAGGTGGGTTTGGTGGGTCTCCAGAGAGAGAGAATCCATGACCTCCCTGGGCAGCTGTTCCAGTGCTCTGCCACCCTCAGTGTGAAGAGGTTTTTCCTCACGTTGAGGTGAAACTTTTTGTGTTTTAGTTTATGATCATTGCTTCTTATGCTGTTGCTGGGATCCACCAGAAAGCGTCTGGCACCATCTTCTGGCCCCTGCCTTTGAAATATTTGTGTGCATTGATGAGATCACATGTCAGTCTTCCCTTCTCTAGACTAACCAGGCCCAGTCCCACAGTTTCTCCTCACGAGAGATGCTCCAGACCCCTCCTCACTTTCTGCCTCCGCTGGACCCTCTCCAATAGCTCCTTGCCTTTCTTGTACGTTTGTATTTCTTTCCTGTATTGTATATATTGATAATAGGCTTTATATTGATTCTCCTATACAGTAGCTCTAAGGGCCAGCTTCTACAGTGACACAAAAAGTGAAGTTGAGCTTTATGAGGTTCCAGCTTTGACATCACCCTCTCATTTGTGTAAAATCTGAACATCTGTGTACTGACACTGCTCTGAAGCAGGCTTACATGCTGCCGGCTGCCTTACAGCCCCTGGACGAGGCCTGTCGATGAAAACGTGCGCTGTGCTGACGGTATCGGGTACAGATGAAATATAGATTAAAGGTTTATTTAGGTCCCCTCGCCGTTGCTACGGCGACGGGCGGGGTGCGGAGGCGCCCGTGGCCGGCAGGGGGCG
>VZTD01002347.1:1852559-1912448 GCA_013397725.1 Rhagologus leucostigma | reverse complement strand
CGCGGCTCCGCGGCTGCCGCCGGGGCGGAGCGGTGCCTT
The DNA here is from genome assembly GCA_013397725.1 of Rhagologus leucostigma. NCBI lineage: Eukaryota > Metazoa > Chordata > Aves > Passeriformes > Rhagologus > Rhagologus leucostigma. The sequence continues at coordinate 1,912,409 of VZTD01002347.1, read as the reverse complement.
TTCCACGCTCCCCCCAGAGGTTTCCCGTGCGGCCTCCGCGCAGGCCGCGCCGCCCCGGGGCCGATCGGGATCCTGATTCTCGGGGCCCGGACCCCGCTTTTCAGGGCCAGGGAAAGCCGCTGGAATAGAACAACCCACCTTGCTGCCCCGCGGTCCGATTCATGGAGAAAAGACTGAGCTTTTCAAGCGCATTACCTGGGGTGAGACTTGCGGTGTCAGTGTGCTGTAGGTTCTTCCCTTGCAATCACAGCAAACGGTGAGGGTACTGATCCTTCTAGATCATGATATAACGTTAAAATCAATGATTTTTCCATCCCTTGAAATAAAATTTTAGATCAGAAAATATTTAATCTGAGGAGAACACTGCTGATTTGATCAAGGCCCTTTTTTTCCCTCCTTTCACCTCTGGTCCATGGCACTGACTGCAGAAGATCCTGGGCCCACAAGTGCTCTTCAATTATGGCAACCCACATCACATTCGTTGTTTGCAGCCTTTTTTTCTTCAAGACTGTTTGTCACGTGTATAGCTCAAGTATTTTTGTTTTGTTTCCAGATACTTTTCTGCTCTTAGGAGCTACCAAGTGCAATGAAAGCCAGCTAGCCTGAGACAAAAGAAAAAGAAACACACTGGTGCATCCACCTTACTAATTTTGATGCTCTAAACCAAAATTAATATCAACTTCTTATGTTGCTTTCTAGCTTCAATTTCTATAGATTCTTCTTTGCAGTACTTGTATTACTTGCATCTGATTCTGTGTTTTTTCTATTTTGTGCTAAAGTTTTAAGTGGTTTAAAATGCTGTCACTCCATAGGTGAAAATCTTCTTGAGCTGATGCTTTCACTACCTTTGGAAGCTGTACAGCCATCAGCTTCTTAGCTGCTCTGCTTCCTGATACTGAAGAGTCTAGGATTTTTGGTAAGAAAACACGACTGTGTTAGTATTTTAAACATTAAAACTTGTTTCTGAAGGGCTCTGCCTCAGATTGTCCTGTCTCTGACAGAAAGGGTGCTGGAGAGCAGGCTTGTAGATGACCCTGAGTGCTGGAGTACCTGGAGTTCTGAGTTGTCTGTCTTTATGATGAACCTTCTTTTGCTCCAGGGCAGGAATGCGAAACTGGACTTGAGCAGTTGTTTGCACTCAATGGGTTCTTAACTGTATCAAAATGGGCTGGGGGGCAAGAAGGGTGAGTAGGAAAAAGCTTTTGTATTTGATATGCAGGTTTTCAAAATGCTTGTATTGTTCCATAAGGCCCTGAAAGATAAACTAGATACCAACAAGTCTAATTCTGTAATGTTTTTATTTTACAGTTCATTTAGACTGTTCAAAATGAACGAACATCCTAAAAAGAGGAAAAGGAAGACTCTGCATCCTTCTCGTTACTCAGGTCAGTCTAGAGCTTGAGTTATGTACACTTCAGTGAGGTAATCTTTTTTCTCAGAATACTGACTTTACAGGAAGGGACCACATGTGCCAATACATGGAAAAGCAGCGACATAAAGGGTGGGATACGAAATCTTGGCTTGAATGGGCAGCACCCACTCTGTGGGCTCCCTTGTTGGGCCACTTTGAGCCAGTGCACCTGAACGGTTTGTTCTGTACTCCCTGCACATGGGGGAACTGGCTGAAGCTGCAAATGAACGTGATTCTGCTTCCACAGAGGGGAGGAATTCTGTAAAAGTTGGAGTGGGGGTAGCCAGAAGTGTTCAGCACTGAATGGACAATGCGCTTGTCACTGTCTTCAGTGGGAGCAGAGACCTGATACTCCAAACATCAGGGCAGCAGCTAGAAGGTGTAAATCACAACAGGAACTATCCCCAAGCAACAAGCAGAAATGTAAAAAGAATTTTGATGAACATGAAATACGTCTGTAGCTACACCAAGACATTAGTATTTAAACTTTTTCTGTTGATGTTTTGGTTTAGATTCTTCAGGTGCAAGCAGATACATAGACAACAGTGGAATTTTTTCTGACCACTGCTATAGTGTCTGTTCCATGAGACAGCCAGATATAAACAGAGGTAAGACTATGTTTTGGGGTCTTGTTCTGCAATTCTTTAATGTGTCATGTTCCTATTCATAGAAGCAAATATAATACACAATATATAGCAGGTGATTTCTGAGCGTCCTTGTGATCTGATGGGCCGTAGACTGGTGGAAGATTGTTCAATTGTTACAATTGAAATACAATTTTCAAAGTAGAAAGTCTTAGAAAGTATAATATTTTAAAATGCAATGTCCAGAAATATTGAAGAATATTTTTTTAAGTTGTGTCTTTCAAATGTAACATTTCATTTAAGGATTTTAAGTTTTTTTCAGTATAATCAGCTGACTATTTTCTGTGAAATCTTAAAGACAGAGTTGCTACTTTTTGAATTCTTTTGTTTTCCTCTGCATCTATGGAAATAATTTTTAAGGTATTTATTGTTACTTATTTTAAAATGTAGGTTATGATGTGCTTAGTATATAAAGATAAATTTATGCAAGTAGAATAAATAAATAGTAAATAAGATCTATGACTAAATCAAGGAATCAGGATGATGCTAGTGTGGACAAATGATGACAAGGAAATGCCTCCCTTCCCTTTGCAGGTAGATTCCACAGTCCTGTGCAGAGCCTGGACACGGATGATGATGGGAGTCCGGTGCATGCCGGGAGCTCTCACTGGAGCGGGGCACATTCAAATGTTGGGATGCACTGTACAGACCCTAAAAAGAAGGATAAAGGTAAAGGTCAGTGTGTTTGCAGCCGAGGTGCTGGGAGGTGGGAGAGCACAGCTGCTGGCTTTTCATGTAACTTCCTTGCTTCGACAGAAGAGGTGAAGGATTTATAGTTTCTGGTATTGCTTTGTTAGCTGAAAATACAGCATAGTCTGGCAGGGGAAAAATAACTGGTTTCTGCATTTGAAAGCTGCTGCAGCTGACTGAAAAGTTAAAAATGGGCCCAGGTGTTTTGTAGTGGTTTTTTTTAAACCTTCTATTATGTATTTCCTCCCACAGATAAAGGTACTAACAATGGAGTGTGCAGAGACTTATGTGACTCACCTATATTCAGTGACAGCCCCACAGAAGAAGAGAAACCTCTAGATATCCAAACTGTAGAAATTTCTACAACGGAAGTGAATGCTGTAGAAGTTCATGATATAGAAACACAGACTGTGTCGCCTGAGAAGCTGGAAGCTGAGGACCTGGAGGAAATCCCTCTGGAGACCTGTAAAATCTTTGAGAAGAACCAGGCTTTGAATATCACAGCTCAACAGAAATGGCCCTTGCTGAGAGCCAACAGCAGCGGCTTGTACAAGTGTGAGCTCTGTGAGTTCAACAGCAAGTACTTCTCTGATCTAAAGCAGCACATGATCCTGAAGCATAAGACATGTACAGACACTCACGTCTGTAAAGTTTGTAAAGAAAGCTTCTCCAGCAAAGTGCAGCTCATTGAACACGTCAAACTACACGAGGAGGATCCATACATCTGTAAATACTGCGATTACAAAACGGTGATTTTTGAGAATCTGAGTCAGCACATAGCAGACACTCACTTCAACGACCACCTTTACTGGTGTGAGCAGTGTGATGTGCAGTTCTCCTCCAGCAGCGAGCTGTACCTGCACTTCCAGGAGCACAGCTGTGACGAGCAGTACCTGTGTCAGTTCTGTGAGCACGAGACAAACGACCCCGAGGATCTGCACAGCCACGTGGTGAACGAGCACGCATGCCGGCTCATCGAGCTGAGCGACAGCTACAACAACAAGGAGCGTGGCCAGTACAGCCTCATCAACAAAATCAGTTTTGACAAATGCAAAAACTTCTTTGTGTGCCAGGTGTGCGGCTTTAGGAGCAGGCTGCATACAAATGTCAATAGGCACGTAGCTATTGAGCACACCAAAATATTCCCTCATGTTTGTGATGACTGTGGGAAGGGATTTTCAGGTATGTTGGAATATTGCAAGCACCTAAGCTCTCATTTATCTGAAGGGATTTACTTGTGTCAATACTGTGAATATTCAACGGGACAGATTGAAGACCTTAAAACTCATTTGGATTTCAGGCATTCAGCAGATTTGCCTCATAAATGTACTGATTGTTTAATGAGGTTTGGGAATGAAAAAGATCTTTTAAGTCATCTTCAGATACATGAGACAGTGTGATTGCTTTCTTTCCCTGTAATCAATTTGTTAGAAATGGAATTAATTTCCAGTCACTGGAATGTGATATTAAATACAATTTTAACAGCAATTGTACATTTCTAACGTTTTCATCTTTATATCAGCAAAGCATGTATAGCGCTTGGTGGTGTGAATTTCCTTGTGTAGGGGTTTCAGTAGGAATAATCACATTTACAGTGTGATGGATCAGATTTTGGGGGGAGGGACAGTGGGAGTAATTGCATGTTGTGATACCAGTTCTGATGGTCATCCCGCTCTTTCATGTCTAGTGTACAGGACCAACTCTCTTGAGTTTAAAAAGGCACAAAAACAAGGCAAATACCTAATTCCGTGCTTAAATAACGCAATACTGGTCTCAGTTCCACATCCAGCTCATGTTACCCTCTGGCAGCAGGTCATTGCACTGGTATTTAGCAGTAGCACTGGCCTGCCAAAGATAAGGGTGTCCCAAAAGTTCCCAGGCATGGACATCTCCAAATTCCCATACCAGCCTTCATTTCCCACCTCATGCTCCTGATAAGCTTTTTTTATTGTCCTGTTTTTCTCTTGGGGTACCTTTCTGACCTCACTGTTCACTTTGTTCCATGTTTAAGTCTCACCTGTGGGACTATCCAACACATGTACAACACACTCTTCCTCACATGTCCTACATGACTCCCACATGATACTCCCTTTATTTACCTTCAGTTCTTGTCTTTTAATGCACTGAGGAGACACTCATTGCTTGGGTTTAGATTGGATCATGCTCTACAGAGTAATTGCAAAAGGAATTTGTAGTGATCCTGCTGAGAATGTACAAAATGAATTTCTTACATAAAATCCTAATTTATATCTCACTGAAATTATGTATGTCACCAGCCTCTGACTAGCAAACCTCTAGCATCCTATATTATTGTAATAATTCTGTATATTTATAATTAGCTTTCCACCACTAGTAACTTGAGGAATGTTATTTTAACTCTGTAAATTTTAAACTTTTATATACGGGCTTAAAACACTGGTACATTACAAAATTTTTACTAATAACTCTCAAATTACTTCACACATTTGTTTATATTATATATAGCATTGTCCTGCCATTGTAATCATTGGAAGTGAATTTTTACAGTTCATTCTGTAGCTCTATTTCCGAGTGGGTACTTGGGACAGATAAAAACAAGAGTTTCACTTAGATTATGCTAGATATCACAGTGAAAATACCCATAAATTACTGGTGGAGTTTACATTTCTTCCTGCATTTATTGTAAATTTGTAATGTAAGATTGTCTAATGCAAGCTTTGTATAGAGATAATTAATGTATCAAACATTTCTTGATCAGTGGGATTTGCTGTTACCAGCTTCAAAGCATGCAAGGGTCTTTGGATTTGATTTTTGAAGCGAAGGATAAAACTTGGCTGAATCAATTCATGGAAGTTCTGATTTCCAGAGAAGTATTTCTGGAAAGTCTATGAAACAGCTAGTATTTATTTTGTTGTAGAAGGCAAGACCATTTCTGTCGCTTTGAAATGCTGATTTACTACTAAATCTTGTGTTTTGTCATTGAAAAGGGCAACCTGAGGGTGTCCTGCTGTATTTTATTAGTCGCTTGTATAGAGAATGACAGTATCTGTGGTAGAATTGCTGATTTCCTATTTTGAACATATTCTTCCTGGCTGGCTTAAAATGGTAGCAATAATATAGTTAACAAAACACTAAGATGAATTATTTTATTATATGGAAAGTTAATTTTGCTCATATATCTGAAAGGGGGAATGCTGGTTCTCTGAACTCTGCTCCTGCTGATGGCACAGAGGTGGAATGGCACAGCTGTGCTCTGGAGAGAAAGCTGCTCCAGGAGACAGTGACAAGAAGTGGAAAAAAAGCATTAAAGAAACCCCCGAAATAAATAAGGGGGCTTAAGAAGTGTGTATATTTGTGTAGACCGGCATTGTGTCCCCAGCAGGAAAGGTGGTGTCCTGTGCCAGCACAGAGCCCTGTGACACCACAAACTTGCTTGTTGACATGAATAACTTCATGCTGTCTTTGAGTTATTTCTAATATCTAAACTGGGAATCGAAACAATACCCCACAGGAATGTTGTGAAGCCAAATCATTCCAAACTAAAATGCAGTGTCTAAACAGGAAATATATCCAAGGACGTCTTAGGTTGGATTTTATAAATGAAGGACTAACGTTAGTATTTTCTTTTTAATATCAGGGAGTAAATGGAAGCGTACAGGAGTAGCATGTCTCGTTTTAAAATTTTAAAAGGGAACACAGGTACACTGCTGGCTTCCACACGATCTGCACGTTAAAGCAAGAACGTTACTAAGTAGTAGGAAAAATAGGTAATGAATCTGCCTAGAATCTGGAAGGCTGAAAGGCATGGCTGAGCGTGCCAAGGATAGGGAAGACATTTGGCTTATTTGGGTGAAGCACGTAAGTGGAAGGCGAGTGCACTGATCCGGGTGCAGCTGCTCTGGGACTGCCACAGACCTGTCACCCTGGAGCCTGAGCAGCTCATCTCGGTCTGGAATGGCCGAAATGAACTGTAGGAACCAGGACTGTGCCAGTATTTATTATTTTTCTCTAAGGCAGTTAAGTATCAAATTCTGGTTGTTCACCTGTACCTGCAAGGTTCAGCTGCTTCAGGGAGAGCATTCCAAGCAGAAGCTATGCAAAATCATGAGATTGGTTTTGGTAGTGTCTTTTATTTGTGAGAAATCTGTATTTGATTCTTTGCTTTTTGGACTTTTGAACCCTTAGTTTCGATATGTGACTCAATTTTTAGGGCTATTTTCCAACCTTAACAAATCTCTGTGTGTCAGATGCCTGGATCATGTTTCTTATTGAGAAAAAGAACTTTTTTATGTTAAAGATTGTTGACTTCAAAACAAGGTTTACATCCCACAAATTAATGCAAGATCTTAAAATACAGCGGATTAGTAATCCTCAAATAACGTGTTCTCGAGAATGCTGTTGTCGCCGATTTTCATTGTGGTTCTCATTTCCTAATGCTCCTGTATCGAATGCATGAGGTATCAGAGCGCTTTAACTCCTGAAAGCTCCCAGCGTTGTCACTTTGGCACTTTTTGGTTACACCGTGGTGCTGTGGATGAAGCCCTGGGTGATGATCCCGGTGCTTCCCGGCCTCTCCCCGGCTCCATTTCGCGACCTGCCCGCGCTCAAGATGGCGGCGGCCGCCCTCAGCCCGCACTCAACATGGCGGTGCCCGGCGGGCGCCGAGCGGGGTCACAGGAGGAGGAAAGGGAAGTGACGCCCCCCTGTCCCGGCGGCGGCGGTGACGGGCACGGCCGGGGCCAGCGGGGCTCCGTGAGGGACAGGGGCCGGGACCGGCAGTTCCGTGAGAGACCGGGGCGAGTGAGGGCTCAGTGAGGGACGGGGGCTATGCCAGGGCTCCGTGAGAGACCGGGGCGAGCGGGGGTTCCGTGAGGGACCGGGGCTGAGCCGGGGCTTCATGCGGGACCCGGGCCGAGCCAGAGCTCCGTGAGGAAGCACGGCCGAGTGAGGCTCCATGCGGGACTGTTGCTGAGCCGAGGCTTCGTGAGCGAGCACGGCCGAGTGAGGGTCCGTAAGGGACCGGGGCCGCTGCGGCCCCTCGGCCTGACCCCGCCGCGCCGGGGCTCCGTGAGGGAGCGGGGCCCGTCCTCGCTGGCCGGCGGGACAGCCCGGACCCGCCGGGGGTGGGGAGGCGGGAGCTGGGTTTGATGATGGGAAAGTCGCGTGTTTCCGGGACAGATCGCACCAGATCGGTTCGAACCTGTCCCCGAGTTTGGCCAGCCGCTCTTTTGGCGCTTGTGGTGAGGGGAGATCAGAGTAAACAGCGGAAAGTGAGCTTACTGGCCTTTGTAGTTTGGGGCTTTGGGTGCTTTTGTTTGGTTTGTTTGGTTTGTTTTGTTTTTTAATGGCTGTATGAGGAGCGTATGGGTTTTAGTTAGCTGGGTGTACCGAGTGTTTGGTCACTTTTATGCACCTTTCCTTGCAGCTGCAGTATGGCAGAAGCCTCTGTCTCTCCACTGAAGCACTTTGTGCTGGCCAAAAAGACCATCACTGCCATCTTCGACCAGCTGCTGGACTATGTCACCGAGGGAGCAGCGTTTGTGGAAGGTGAGCTTTCCCTTTAAACACAAGGGCCTTGTCCTTTGCTTTGAGAATGTTTTACAGCAGTGTAAGGTACCTTATGTTATCTGTTACTGTGCTGTTTGTATAAACATGCACCTTTAGAAATAGTCACATTTTTCATTTGACACTGGGGCTTTTTTCAGCTTCTGCTGGAAGGAATGCCTGGCATGGCTACATACCTGAAAAGCTGATTAAGTCACTTGGATTGGCAGCCTGGCCTCCTTTCCATGAGGGTGAAAGCTTAACCACTCTGGCCTTTAAAGTTCTGTGGTGGTTTCTTTTGTATAGAAGGAAGGACAAACAGGTTCTCCCATTTTTCAGCAGAAAGGTGCATCAGTGATGCAGTGCAAGGAACCACTGGTCACACTCTCAGAGGTTTTAGCAGCGTGGAATGTGTGTGGCCACACAGAGTTGGTTGCTCATCACCCCGCTGAGCTCTGCAGGGGGAAGACAGCCCAGCTTAGTTGATGAGAGATCCTTTCTCTCTTTCTGAAGGAAGCACGTGTCCCAAGGAGCTGGGCAAGTGAGCCCAGCAGGCTGTGTTCACAGTTGGATTGGTGATTGATCTGAAGTGATTTATGTCATGATTTCACCAGTGCTTGTGGCAGAACTGTCAAATGATAAGGTCTGGTATCAGTGTCTGTAGTGGGGTTTTGCTTGTTTAGTTTTACCACTGTAATTAAAATTTGCAGTTGGCGTGTTAAGTACTGATTACTTACACCTTGTATCATGGAGCATGTTCTCTGTATGTGATTGCTTTTATGTTTTTCATTTCTGTGCATAGCCACATACAAGAATCCAGAGCTTGAACATGTAGCAACAGAAGATGAACTAGCAAAAATACAAGCATATAAAAACAAGTTGGCAGTCATTGGAGAGGTGCTCTCACGGAGGCACATGAAAGTGGCATTTTTTGGCAGGTAATGAACGAAATTACCAGTACTTAATTTCATTTTTTTTTGCCTTGGGAAGGTCAGAGGTTATCGTGTTCTCCAGAATGGCTTTTGGGTTTTTTTAAGGTGGTGGTTTTGTTTGTTAAATTTTTTTTTTTTTGGTTCTGGGCTGTTCCTGCTGAGGACTTTTTTTTTATTTGATCAGAAGTGCTGAAGAACTAAACTTGGAGCTCTTCATGTTTCTGTCTGTAAGCAGCTGAAGAGAAACAGAGACAGTTGCCTGGTTGGTTGTAACATCAGTCTGATAGATCTGTGTGGTGATTTTAAGGGATATCAGTAACAATGTGGTCTGCTAGCCCACTTTGCTTCAGGGAGATTGATTTTCCTGTGCTTACATTTAAACATGTGGTTACATATTTTTGGAGTAGAAATCTTCATGGTTCAGTTCTAAAAATTCTGTAGTAGAGTTGGAAAAAATGGGTACAATGGTGGTCTTGCCTTCATTTTGCTAAAACTAGTTTAGGTATTTAAAGAAAAACTACAAAAGGTTCTGGAATAAAGAAATTTCTTGTATCTCAGCCTTGATATTTCAAAAAGTTAAATCAAGCTGTGATGTGTGATGAAAGTTGCTTTTGCAAAGGGAAAAAGTTCAGAGCAGCAAAAAGAGAACTCAACTCTCCCTCTGGCATGTTGAATAAATTTGTGAACTGTTGTACAGCGAGCACCGAACTTCTTCTGGAAGTAGCTCAAAAACGAGTTACAGTCTATGTAACTTCATGCTGTTGTGTAATAGTTAAACCTCAAATATTTACGGGTGAGGGGTGAAGGGTTAGTGCAAAGTAGGACACTGCTGGGTACTTCAAGTTCTTGCACAATGTGGAGTTGGTGATCAGTTTCTCTGAATGAGCACTCCCCACTCTCTTCTGGCTGGAGCTCTGTCCCCAAAACAGCTTGTGCTCTGTGGGGCTGATGCACTCCAGTGGGGGTGCATTCAGTTCAGCACAAAGGTTTGTTTAATGCTGCTGTGCTGTGCTCTGCTCAAAGTGCTTTTATTTTCTATCCCTCTAGAACAAGCAGTGGGAAAAGTTCAGTCATTAATGCAATGCTGTGGGATAAGGTACTTCCCAGTGGGATTGGCCATACAACAAACTGCTTCCTCAGTGTGGAAGGGACTGATGGAGATAAGGCTTATCTTATGACAGAAGGATCAGATGAAAAGAAGAGTGTCAAGGTACATTTCTTGGATGACTTCATGCCAGTTTTCACGGCAACTGATTCTCAAAGGGTCTGTTTAAAAAAAATTTCAATTCCAACAAAAGTATAAGACTCCTTCATTCTGCATTTTTAAGTTCTTATTGAGGAGGGAAGAAGAAACTATGAAAGTGCTCTGCTCCGCAGGTTTTCTTGGCTGTTTCAGAGAAACAGCTAACTTGTGTCTCATTGTAGGATAGCATATGTTGAGTGCTTTATTTTTATAGGACTAAGTAAGTTCTGTTAGTGATTAAGGATTTGGAATGTGCCCCTCATTTGGACTTATGATGCTCAGCTTATTGAACTGCTTACACTGATACTTTAAACTTCTGAGGCAAATTCATGATGATGCTCAGTAGCACACAGTCCAGCCCTGTAGGGAACATTTGTGGCTTGAAAGAAACTCTTGTCTGAGTTTCAAGGCACAACTTGTTCTTTAGATTCTGGTGAGTCGAAGAGCTTAAAAAAAAATCACAGCTATTCACCAGAACAAAGTATGAACTCTGTTACCCTCTTCAAGATAGATTCTGTCCAAGTTTGAGAACTGAATTAGACTGGTTTACAGACTTGTTTGATGTGCATATTCATGTTTGTCTTCTCTTTATGCTCTCTCTAGACAGTCAATCAGCTGGCTCATGCACTTCACATGGATAAAGATTTGAAGGCTGGCTGTCTTGTCCATGTCTTCTGGCCCAAGTCAAAGTGTGCCCTGCTGAGAGATGATTTGGTTTTAGTGGACAGGTATCTTTTCTGTTTTAGTAAATGTTTTCCTAAGGATATGAGCTGTTATAATGTTTAGAAAAGAGATTGGTTTAGATTCAAAATTATTGAAAGGCTTTTTTGTTTGAAAGGACAGAGTTTGTTCTCTTGTATATATACTGCTTGTCATCACCCTCCTGATTCTGCCCTTGTAGCAGTTGGAACAGACAAGTGTCTTGTGACTGAGCTGAATAAGGGAATAGCTTTTGGCTGAGGATACTCTACCTTTAAAACAAACAGTATGGAAGTGTGAATAGGGTTGTTGCAGCAACAACCTTTTGCCCATTTCCTTTCTTGAAAATGCTTCATACTGATCATGTGAAGTATAAACAACGTGGGCTTCATTTTTAAAAGCTTCTGATAAGAGTTGCAGTGCCTACATACCAAAGTAATGGGTGACCTCAAAATGTTGTGACTCTGTCAGCTGTGTGTGCCCTGAGTTAGGCTGGCATTTCCTATGTGTTGGTGTATTTAAAGAATGCTGGAGTGGTTACTTTGTCCATGCCAAATGCCCTTATTTCTGGCCACTGCAGTATAACCTGGTAGTAGCTTTTCAAATTTTCAGGTAATCTGTACCTAACGTGTAAATTAATAAATACTGAACTTGAAAGTAATTCACACAGGTGTCAGTGAATTTTTAAGTATGATTTCTTCAACGAAACAACACTCAGAGTGTATTCTAATAAACTGCAGTGGCTTTTGTTCCATCTCTGTCTTGTACTTTGAAATCACTGGGAGTTTGTCATTATTTTCTTGGGTGCATTTGATCTGCACAACCTCAGTTGCTAAAGGTAAAAAGCAAAGGGAAAAGAAAAGAGCAAAGATTCTGAGAGATCAGGTAGTTGAAAAGAGAAAATCATCCTTTTACTGTTAAATTGAGAAAATTTGAACCAGCAATAATTTAGGTGTTGCAAACATGACTTAATGCTCATATTCCACTTTATGGGTTTTTTCATCTGACAGCCCTGCAGTTTTAACTTCATTTTGGTTTCTTATTAGACCTATGCACAGCTTGTATAGCATATTGCTTTACACTTGGACTTTATTAATGAAAAAAATATTTTGTTAACAATTCTCGCTCTTCTGATTAAAATCAGGGTCCAAGGAGGCAAACCATTGTGTGACGCTGTCTGGGTTTCTGATGGACTGCCTGTCACTTCAGTTGGCAATTATATGTGCATACTTACTAATCAGAAATTGCATTTTGAATGAGTAGATGGTTTAATGATCAAGTGACTGATAAATTCTAGATGGTGACTGGTTTTTGCAGTGTTTACCTTAAGTTTGAGGTAGGCATCAGCCTCAAGGTACAAACCTCTGTAACTTCTTGCAGGGCCCTTAGCATTTCTAGTCTATTTTTATCAGTTTATAAAAATCAACTACTTCTTTGCTTTGTAAATAGGAGTTTGTGTTTTTTGTTCTTGACAGCCCTGGCACAGATGTCACTACAGAACTGGACAGCTGGATTGACAAGTTCTGCTTAGATGCTGATGTGTTTGTCTTGGTTGCCAATTCTGAATCAACTCTCATGAACACGGTATGATGTGCAATGATTTTATGCTACTTCTTCATTTAAATATTCAGCAGTTCCATAACCAGAATAGCTGAGACCTTTACAGGAGGTGAATCACTGCACTTAGATCTTGTGAATAGGATTTGGGGGTGGGAGGCAAGAAATAATGTATATACCTCACTAGGAAAAGGAGAGTGAAATTTAAGTTTCTTGCTGGCTTGGCTCTCTCTGCCTTGAGTGTCATAATTGTCCTTTCCATTTCAGTTGCTTTTTTGATAAATGGATGATGAAGTGCTTGTCTCGCCTTGCAATTTGTGCATATTTGTCACCTGAAGACACTTGCATTACCAGAGAAATTGCAGAGTATTTCATATCCAGAAATTCAGTAAAATACACAAAATAGGTGAAGGAAATTGAGTTCCTGTCTTGTTCCTCTCTCAGGAGAGGGTGAATTCCCTTGATAGACCTTGTGTTGAGGATGAGTGCTGCAGGTTCCCTTCAGTGGGCTGTGTTTCTTCTGAAGAAGGTGTTAGCAATAAGCATTCGTATTGCAGGGTTCTGTGCAGTGTGGACAGCTGAAGATATTTTAATGTCTTTGTTCTGTAAAGCTCTGTTTCAGGAGAGAGAAGAGTTCTCTGTACCTTGCAGCCTAAATATTGTATGACTTGTAAGAGGAGAACATTTAAGATGGCCAGAGGAGCTGTTGCAATAATCAAAATAGAAGACCAGAAATTTGGTGTAATTTTGTAGTGATCTCCAGTTTGGACTGAACTAAGTATTGTGGATGCAGACAATAAAAGGTTTCTAAGTTTTAGAAGTGTGACTGCCAGAATGCAGAGTAATGCTACTGAGAAGATTCTTGATGACTTTTATTAAGCGTACTATAGACAAATAATATGCTCTGGTTGTTCTGAGCGTAGTTCTGACCTGAAAGGTCTGAACTTTCTAACTGTTGAGACAATTTTTAATACAATAAAGAACTGAGTGTGCAAAGACAGTATTTCTTTGCATTCTAGCAAATTAGAATAGCTTGGTAGAAATCTGAGAAGAATGTGAATTTAAAGACATTGCATTCCATCTTCTGACCTGGGTCCACAAAGCGTCAAATACAAGAGATGTGATTTAGAAGAAAAAGGAAGTGCTTAAAACACTCAAGGCAAAGAGGATTTGGCACCCTGTGGCTGTATCTTCTCTGTTATGTCACATGAGTGACACTTCTTGGCTTTTAGTATGGACAAAATCTCTTAAGTTGTTTACATGATGTGTATAACACAGTTGTTGGGGTCTTTTAGTTAAAGGAAAAAGAAAAATTATTTCAGTGAACATCTCATTGCTATATAGAATAACATATAAATTATCCTGCAGATAAACCATATGACAACTGTTCTCATCCTCCTTAAGTGTTGTTTTTGCCTCTTACCATAACAGGTTTGAGAATACTTGGTATTATTCTGCCACACTACCTGAGATGTTTTTTGTGAAAACGTGATTCTTCTACTATTCCCTCATAAATTCTCCTCAGACAAAGTTCTGATTTCTGCAGCAGTGATCTTGTTTGCACATGCTTATTCCCAGCGGATGGGGAATAATGGATCTCCAGTGCTGTGTCCAGGATATGTCGTGATGTCCTGCTGCAGTCTGGAAAAGTTTATGGCAGCACAGAGATCTCTTTGGTTTCAGCTTTGCTGAGTGGGGACTCACTCCATCACGACTTACCCATTATGACTCTGTAAACAGCAATAATGGGCGGTAGGCGCAGGGAAGAGACCTAAATACACTTAATTTTGTTAAATCAAGACATTCATCAATGACTTTTTTTGCTGTGTCTCAACGATACGTCCTCATGCAGGAAATGTTACTTCTCTGTAGTTCAAACTGTTGTTGCCTAGCTGAAGAATAGTTAGATGATGTATTTAGTGGATATAAAACCAGATTTGACAAGGTTAGCAGGAGCATCTTGGTAGTTCAGGTAAGAGAGACTTTGTTACTTTCAGCAGGGATCAGTGGTTTTTGAGCTGGTTTTTTTTGAAGTTTTCTTAGTTTGTATTTGTACCAATTTTTAAAGAAAGTTGCAGTGTCCTTGACTTTTAGCAGCTGCATCAGTTTTAAGACATTTGATGACTTTTGAACTACCCTAAGCCTGTTATGTGCTGGATATCTGTGGGTTTTAATACTGATTAATTCTTTATAATAAACTTTTAAAAAGCTGGATAAACTTCAGAATCTGTTACAGAAGAGTGTGTGGCTCTGGTTTGGATGTCTGGGGAGTTTTCTGTTTGTGCTTTAATTCTTAGGAGAAACATTTTTTCCATAAAGTGAATGAACGACTTTCCAAGCCAAACATCTTCATCCTGAATAATAGATGGGATGCCTCTGCATCAGAACCAGAATACATGGAAGATGTGAGTGAATTAACGGCTCTTATATGTGTTGGCAGTTAATTAATATGTATTAATATGGAAACACCAGCTTTGTTTTATTAATAAAAGGCTAAGTTATATGGTCAGAAAATGGAAATAAGCTATTCCTCGTTACAAGCAAAAAGCAACCCACAATTCAAATGACAATATATGCAGGCAAGTAATAAAATGGGAGACTTCTTTAGAACCTTTTTCCTCCACAGTTCAGCTTGTTTTTTAACAATCTTATTTGTATTACCTTTTATTTCTGCAGTGACAGTGCAGCCTGAGGGCACAGTTTATACGTTTATACCTGCATAGAGTAGCTGGTAAAGTGCAGCATTAGATGGGAACAGTTTGAATCTTCAGATCTTCCCAAGAGCAGCCACCTTGCAGTGAGAATTATTTCTCTGTGTATGGGGAATGAAGTGTTTACCCCAGTGACTGGCTGAGATCTCTGACTTACATAAATACACTTGTAAAGGGAGGTATTGTTGTGTCCAGGTCTGTTTAAAGGAATAAAAGCAGCTGCTGCCTCTGTAGGATTGGCAGGCTTCTGCTGTCAGGGGGGTGGTTCAGCATCTGTTTCTGACTCTGATGTTGTGATTTGTTGACGGCTCAATTTCTGCCTTTTTTTCATGCGCTTTTTACCTTTTCCTTAGGTGCGTAGGCAGCACATGGAGCGCTGTCTGACTTTCCTGGTGGATGAACTCAAAGTTATTGATCCTGTAGAAGCAAGGAATCGCATCTTTTTTGTTTCAGCAAAAGAAGTTCTGAGTGCCAGGAGACAAAAGGCCCAAGGAATGCCCGAGGGTGGTGTGTAGGAACTCCTGCTTTTCTCAAATACAGAAAAACACTGTAAAACCCGATAAATACATTTAAGATGCAGTCCCTGCTGTGAGGTACTGCTGTCTCCCTTATGGTCTGTTGTTTCACAGGTGGAGCACTTGCTGAAGGATTTCAAACAAGATTACAGGAATTTCAACATTTTGAGCAGATATTTGAGGTATTTATGATGGGCTTTTTAGACTGCCTGATTTTTATTGCAAAGGTAGCTTTTTCTTATTCTTAGCTTAATTTCACTGAGCATTACCCACATGAGCAAGTGGAGGAGTGTAAGGTATTTAAACCATCTGCACCTTTACCTTTTCTGTGGGTTCTGTTCATACCTTCTTACCTTAAGTAGCAGATTGTTGGAAAGGAGTATTATTTAGTGAGGGAAGGGACTGAAACTCTTAGCTTGTGTTTTGTTATGTCAATACCAACATAGTCTATGTAAGAAGAAATTACAGTCTTGAAATGTGTGTATCACTTACAGCCATGTGCTGGTGAATGTTTGCAGTAAGAAATTCACTTTCATCAATGTAAATCTAAAAATTTACTTTCATTTCTAAAGCCAGAGTTTTGAATTTATCACCATTATGTACCTCTTAGCTCTGTTACTGTGAGCATTAACACTCTCCTTGCATCCTTTGTGCTGTACAGAATCCACTCTTCCACCTCAGTTTAGCCATGTTCATAGTTGGAGTTCACAGTTTCTACAGAAGTAGGACTGGCTAGACAGTCGAGTGGTTTCTTTGTGATAGGATCCATTTGACTTGCTCAATTTGATAAGTTTAATTAATTAAAGCCATTCTTGGATATCTTAAGGAGTCCTCTTGTGTATGGTATCCCTCAGTGGTTTTGTGTATGAGTATTTAAAAAAAAATCAAACTGCCTCTGAGAAGTATTTGTTCTTGCATTGCAACAAACCCATTTAACCTTAGCAAAACTGCTTTATGTAATGATGTGTGTATATCAGAAAGGTTTTAAAATAATAGGTTGATTTGGTCTTGCATAAGCCAGAAAATGTCAGACTAAATTTAATCTTTATCCACACTCTTACGATAGGTGACTGAAGTGTTGAAATAAAGGGTTCAGAGTGTTTGCAGGGCCTGGCTCCATGAGACATGACATTTCTGGTGTCACTAGCTGTAGTCAAACACGCATGTTTGTTTGCAATTTTTGTCCTCAGAACTATAGTAGGAGACTTTGAGCCAGCAGGTAAAAAGTGAAAATTGAGCTTCTAGATCAGTTATTGCTCTTTAATGTATTCTGCCATCTGCTGTACCCAAAGCTTTTTCTGCAAAATCTCTTACCATTACAGTTAAGCACTCAATGCTTAGAATATTTCAGTATGAAGATGGATGATGACCTGTTAAATGATGTGGTGCTGTGAATGCTCAGCACATCTGTAAATCAGATGTCACAGACTCAAGTTGGCCACCACAATGAGAAGGATCTATCGCAGGATCACAACCATGACTAGTTTCTGCGGCAAAGGCTGGGACAAGAAACAATTCTGTGACAGCCCTGCGTGGCCTTAAATCAACCTTTTTTCTTCTTTTACAATGTGTTATATTTGCTGCACACCTGACTCCAACAGTGAGAATGGATTCTGTAGTGTTTTTCCCTGCTCAGCTGTGTTTCATCCTAAAATCATTATTAATGGCTTTGAATAGGCATGTGATTGCATCATTTAAAGACAATGACAACTGTGCTGAATTAAGATTGCCAAAGCAATTTAAATTTTGAGCTCTTGCTGTGGCAGCCTCTTTCACATGCAGGTTTTGTGGCAGTTTCCTAAGTTACGGTGGCAGTTTATGTGCTTTTAAAGCAAGGATGAGACTAAATGGTTCACCAGGTCTGAAATCTTCAGACCTAATACTCAAATTACTGTCACCTGAGCTGATAAAGTAGCTGGCATCAGCATACTGTTGTCATCAGTTCTGCTTGCCAGCTCTAGGCTCTGTATTAATGAAGAATATCGTACTTCAGGGAGAACTTTGTGTGAAATCCTCACTGATACTGTGCCTTGTGCACTGCCAGACCAAACTCAGATGCTCTACAGCCCTGAGTACAGCCTAAGCACTTCTGCCTAAAGCACTTTGCATTTACTCTTGTTTCGTGACAGAGGAGCTGCAAGTCCCAAGACTCTTGGATTACACTCCAGTGTGTGAAAAGAAAGGGATGAGAGCACAGATGCTTCTGTCTGTCCTCATCAAACACTGACTCCCCCCCTGCCTCAGTCTGTCTTGCCTTTAGCTCCTTGTCCCTGTGGAGGTGCCTTGCTCAGACTTCCCAAACATCTCTCACTTTTTTGTCCAGCTCACGTCTCCGAGTAATCTGTCACCTCACTTACAGACATGTCCACATGTGCCTTGTTCCCCCTGGCTATATCTGCTGGGTTTGCTCCTCCTGGATTCTCTCACCCTGCTTTTGTCTTCACTAAAATTGGACAGCTTTTTCCTCTTTTCCATATGGGCTGAGAAGAGGAACTGTTACTTCTCCAGTATTTCCACATTCATGATTTTAGTATCAGTTCCCTGATGGGAAAGTCTGTTCATTCCTGAGGACTGATATGAGCTCATTATAGATAGAATCTTTAAAAAAAAAAATCTAGAAACAACCCACCAGTGCTGGTTATTTGTGATATGAGAAAAATTTGGACTATTTTTGAAAGGCTTGTATGATTTATGTAGACTTTTGTGCGAGGGTAGAAATCATTCCAAAACTAGACAAAACATGTTTGCAAAGCACAGGGTGGTTGAAGTTGCTAAAAGAAAAACTGGTGCAGACATTACTAGAAACACTTGTAAGCAGTGGGGAAATTAAGATTTTAGAGATTCATGTAGTAGCTTTAAAAAGTGATGCTACTATGTATGTCAGCTGTATTGCATCAAAGAAAAGGAGGGAGGCAGTCTTAAAGCATTGAATTCTTGGATCAATTCTGAATTTTTATATTGAGGAATAACAGAAAGTAGTCAGTGTATTTCCTGAAATTTTACAGTGAGATACCTAGAATGCCTTATTAAAACAGCAAAGAAATGCCTGCACCCTGCACTGTGTGCAGTAGTGCTTAGTGGATATCTTACATAAAACCAACCCTACCATGCCTTAGGTTGTGGTGCTTCTCAAGTTTCTTAAAAATACTTGCAGCAGAAGTGTTGTGCGAAGTAGTGGAGGAGGGCGGCAGGGTAGAAGAGTACTCGTGGCTGTAAATGGGAGCAAAGGCAGAGCTGGAATGAGGCAGCTGCTGCAGAGTCCTTCCCCAGCACTGCCTGGAGATGGAATATGGAACATACTGGGCACTTAATGACTGTCTTGTGATACTGGCAGTGGGCTGGAAGGTAACTGGTTTTGGTTAGACTGAAACATGCTTATATCTTTGTTTCAGTAAATACTTAAGTACAGACTAACGGCAAAACTGCTGCTGTCCCCCTCTTATCTTTCCCTGTGGTTTAACTAACCTTTGTGTTTTTCCTAGTGCTCTAACTTGGATTTTCTGATTGTGTTGTGAGTGACTGTCATCCTTTTATCTACCACGTACTAATGTTGGGAAGACTCTTTGCTCTGTGCCTAGTCTAGCTCTTACAATGTGCTGATATTTAAGAAACTCTGGCCTTTCATTGCTGATTTCTAGATCTGCTTCGTCGAGGAACAGGGACTGTTTTACCCATTTTTTATTTTGTTTTCATCTATTATTTTTAAATAGCTGAAATTTGTTATTACAGCATATGCTAAGGTCATAGGCAAGTCTTCTAAAAGCAATCCAAACCTGTGCTGTGAAAGGTGAATCCACAGATGGAGAACAGTTCAAAAATCCCACAGATCTGATTTAAGGAAATCAGCTGCTTCCTCTCTTCCGCTCAAACACAAGATCTCTTCAGTCACTGTTCTGTATTTCTGAACTGCTGTTCAGTATTGAAGATTGATTAGAAATTGTATCATTAGAGCATTTTCTACTTACTCGTTTAACACTTCAATAATATACAAACAATATGGTATTTTAAGGACTACTTAACTTTTGTTTATCCCGTGAGAAAACGCATGTTTGTTATTCCTAATTGTATATTTTGTTCCCGGATGATCAGTATTGATGTGAGAAGGTCACATTTTATTGACAGAATTGCCTCTTGAAACTAAGTGTAATGCAACAAAGAAAACTCAAGCAAGGCCATATTGCCAGCATTCATATTTGACATTTGTAATTCCAAAAGTAGATGGTTTTGAAAATTTCCTGAAGAGAAAGATTTATGTATTCATCTGAGTTTTCTTTTTTCTTCACATTATTCATTTATTTTAAAAGAATGAAAACCTATGCACATTACTGTGAATGGACACAAAGTCAGATTTGCTGCTATAGACTCATTTGAGATTTCAGTTTCTCTTGTCTTTTAATTTCTCTATACTTTCTTTCTTTTTATTTCCCACTGGTTTAAGTTCATGGTAAAATTGGCAGCATGTGCTTTCTGACAGTGAAATTCCTGATTGTGTTGGCATGGAATTGCAGTAATGTGTTGTGGCTTGGGCCCCTCGCAGGAGTGTATCTCGCAGTCAGCCGTGAAAACCAAGTTTGAACAGCACACTATCAGAGCTAAACAGATAATAGATACTGTGAAAAACATTATGGACACCATAAACGTGGCAGCAGCAGAGAAAAGGTAGGTGGGTTGGAGGGCTGGTCAGCTTTGGTTTGTCCAGATCATCTGAGGAGCCATTTCTGTACTGGTGATTTTCTTGGGCCGTTATGGACTTTAAAATTTACTTTTCTGCTTGGTAAGAAACAGACAATTTCCCTGGTGTGTCAATATGTCAGTCTTACCATTGTTCACTTGCCCACTCAGTGTTCTTGATCTGTGATTTCTGTACAGGGATCTTGGTTTACTTTGTTGTTCTTCATTACTGACTTGCAACCTGTATGTTTTCAAATGAAATATCTAAAATGTGAAGGTTTTTTAGCTGTATCCAGTATTTCAGAAGTGATGTTTGGGCCTGCTTTACGTTCATTAACAGTCACACTGAAGGAAAAAAATGGGAGGATGTAGATGCTTTAATTTGCAAGTGATTAGAATACTGTAAGGAATGAGATGAGCCTAAGCTAACAGAGGCTTGGCCTCTGGCCCTTTCCAGATTGCATCCTTAAATATCTTTATTCTCTCTTTGCTCATGTAATCCTTTAGTGCTAATGATAGCAGCTCATCTGCTCTGTCTGGTAGCTTCATATATCCTTTGAAGTTTGCATATGGGTGCAGTTTTTCCTCACTTTTGTTGCCACCTTGTGTCTCTTGTACACAGTGAACTTGCTGTCACAATTAATCCTTCCCATCCATCTCCTTCCTGCCTGTCAATAATGTGTCTTTGTGTTTCAACAGACTTCACTGTGCTGTCAAACACACTCATCCCCCTGAATATGTCAGCTTTTACAGACTGCCTGTTTACATACTGGCTTGTCTCACATTGTCAGATCCCATGAAAACGTGCTGTGAAATGTTTGAAAATATTCTGATATTCTACCTATTTCTGTCAGTGGATTTAACCAAAATGTCTGTGGTGACCTCTCTTAGTCTGAATTGCTATTTGTTGTTTCTGCTGGCCCTTCAAGATGAAATTGCTCTAAATTTTCAGGAATTTTTGCTTAAGTGATAGGTCAAGGAATTCTAAAGAGACTTGTTTGTGACAAGGTTGGTTTCTGCCACATCCCCTTTCCTTTGTAGGGTCATCAGACCCATGTCACTGCTAAGGAGTAGTTGAGTGCTGTTTGTGAGCAGCAGTTTGGTCAGATTTACCCTTTTTCTAAATCAGGGTAGACGAATTATTAAAGGCCTATGATTCCCCACACCTTTTTTAGTTGTAATTATGTGATAATACAGTGATAACAATTCTGACTTGAAATGCTGGTTTTGAGTTGTGTTTGCTCAGCACAACCTTTAAATGCTCTTGCACTTGGAACACCTGTGTGCAGCCCTTCTGGAGCAGTGCCTCTGCTTTGGGCAGCCAGCATCACTTGGGATTCCCTCTGGCTGCTCAGAAACTATCAGCTGTATGATCCATGCCTGGTTAAGGGCTTGTTTCTTTCCTGGGAGAATACATGGTGGTGATGGTGATTTCCTTTCTGCTGGGTTAGAGTCCATTCCATGGAAGAGCGAGAAGATCAGAAGGACAGGCTGGACTTCGTTCGAAATCAGCTGAACATTTTGACAGAAGATACCAAGGACAAAATCAAACGCGTTACTGAGGAAGTCGAAAGTAAAGTAAGTAAAGGCAGTGGGAACAACTTCCCAGATCCAAATGTTGCCTTCTCTCTCAGGCAGCTCTTTTGGAGCCCACCCATCTCAGGAACTATGTTTGAAATAGCTAGAATGTCCCTTTTTCAAAACAACAAAAAAGAAAAAACAAAAGCTTAAAATGGCAATCTTTCTTAACTGTCAGGTGATTGAATCATTTCTTGGGACAGTTCATGCAGTAGTCTGTTCTCACTCTGTCTGGAAAAGGTAGCAGAAACATTTTATGTATTTCCTGTGTTCTTACAGGTCTCCTCTGCCATGACTGATGAGATTTGCCGGCTTTCAGTTTTAGTTGATGAATTTTATTCTGATTTTCACCCTTCTCCTCAAGTATTGAAGCTGTATAAGACAGTGAGTTTTTTTAAATGGTTTGAAGCCAGGCTCTTTGTCTTTCCCTTAATTTCTACTTCTGTATTTTCATAAATTGCATAGATTTTATGTGACTTTGTCTGAGCATTCCAGGATTTTTGCTTGCTGACATGTGCATATCTCTAGCCAAAACTGAAAAAGGTTGAAAATATTTTCTGCTTTGTTTTTGGAAAGAAATTAATTTTTGTTTCAACCATCTTTTTAGTAGTAGAGTGGTTCCTAACTTCTAGTCTTCACTTCCTGTAAATAAGACTTTGCAGAAATAATTTTCACTACTCCTAAAATCAGATAGTTCCAAAAATAAAATGAGCTTGCAAATACTCAACACTTTTAATAAAAACTGGTTTGGGTTTTTTTAACTTTTATAAATTCCTTCTCAAACTTAGTGCTTTAAATTAAGGCACATATACCTGTGTTTGCCTCTTATGCTCAGACTTTGCTGCTGATGGTGACTGCCATAGCTCCCCCCTGGAATCGCAGAATGTTCTGAGTTGGAAGGGACCCACAAGGATCACTGAGTCCAACTCTTAAATGAATGGCTCGTATGGGGATCGAACTCACTACCTTGGTGTTAACAGCACCACGCTCCAACCACCCGAGCTCACCTCAGGCTGTTCCAGCCTGGTTGATCACCTGGGAGCGCTGCATTTTCAGAACAATCTGTGCTGTTGCACCTCAACAGAGTATCCTGAGCAGACCCCCACGGGATTTGGTGGGATGGGTTTATCCCTGTGCAGAGCAATGGAATTGGCTCCCATCACATGACACAGCAAGGGCTTTGCAGGGTAGTGGGTATTGGTTTGCTTTTCACTGTCACAGGTTATTGAAAGTAAGGGCTTTTCCATATGCCTTTTAATATTTACAGTCCTTGGGAAATCTTTCCTGTGTTACTTCAGTTATGTTTTCAGTCCCAGTGTGCAGTGGAAAAGCATGGTATTTCCATGGAAACATGCTTTTCTTCCCACTATAAATAACAGTGCTTGGTGTGTAACATATTCCTGCTCCATATAATGTAACTGATTAACTAAATACAGATTGATGAGTTTGTGTTCTTCATAACTCTTCAGGAACTGAACAGACATATAGAAGACGGTTTGGGAAAGAACCTGGCTGAACGCTGCTCCAGTGAAGTCAACCAGTCAATGCACCAGTCCCAGCAGGAGATTATTGGTAAGAGGAAGGAGGAGGAATGTTAACACTTCACATTTAAAGGAAGATAATCTAAGAAAATTCAGTTTTAAAAGAATTTTCGTTCTGATCATGCTTAACATTGATGCTATAAATGATTAAGGAAAAGCTGTGATAGACCAGGACTGAGTGTTTAGCTTAGTCCCATGTTTCTGATATTAACCAGTAACAGATGCTGGGGGAGAAGAATAATGAACCAGGGTAAATATAGCAATCCCTCTCCATTTTAGGGGCTTCTGAGCTGATACACTGCATCTGGATTAATCGCTTAAGCAAGTAGTAATGGACCTGTCCTCTAGAAACTCAAGAAATCCTTTTATAAACCCATTTAAAATTTGGCTTCCACAAGAGATATACCAAATACACTAATTACTAGAAAATGTTTCTGCAGTATAATGCTCTGCCTAGGTCCCTCCAGACCCAGAATGCAAAAGAGTTCATTTCACTAAGGATTTGTGCACTCCCCCTTTTTTTTTTTCCTTTATAAGTAGTAACTTTATTGCGCATCCATCTCTATTGGTCTGTTCCTGGTAATAAAAGATTCAGAGCACGATCATGAATTATTTGAGCCCTTCCATCCTCTAATGTAATAATGTTGCCTTTTCTGTGTGGCACCACAGAACTGATGGATAAATCAATTTTTTTTCTTACTCCATCCTTATCTTTTGACCACTGATAGAGGTCTTTCAGTTAATTTGAATCTTTTCCAGCAGTGCTTCCTTGGTGAGTTGATTGTCATGACTGTTTTCTTGGATCAGACCAATAAATTCCCTGCTCTGTTAAGGTCAATCCTGCTGAAATGCCACTGATTTTACAAATAAATAAGTAATGTTGTGGTCAGTGTAGATTCTCTAAATTGACAAAGTTGGTCAGCAGTGCAGGGATGCTGCTTGTGAATATGCTCTTCTTCTAATGTTAACTCATCTTTACTGTTTGTTCTTATTTCTAGAAAATCTGAAACCATTGTTGCCTTCTGGTACTCAGGATCAGCTCCACCTGCTAATTCCATGCAGGAAGTTTGACCTTAGCTATGATCTAAACTGTCATAGCCTGTGTGCAGATTTTCAAGAGGATATCATGTTCCACTTTTCTTTGGGATGGACTTCTCTTGTAAACCGTTTCTTGGGTCCTAAACAAGCTCAGAAAGTACTCCTGGGATTAGCAGATCCAAACCTACACGTGAGTCCTTCAGAGCTTGCGCTGCCATTGAGTGCCTTGTTTTACCTTGATGAGAATATACTGATTTTTACTCTTTGCCAGTGCTATTTACACGCTTCCTGCTACCTTTCCCTAGACCCATTGTGTGAAATATTTTTGGTGAGGGTTGTTTTTATTGGATTATATTCAGGATCAGAACGGAACTAAAAACGTCTCCTAAACTTTCTGCAGCTGTTACACAAGTTGGTTTTCCTTTGGATTGAACCCTTTGGGTAGCCTGTTCCATTTGTAACATTTGGATCCTTGGGTCGGAACCAGCCCTACGCAGACCCTCGTTCTCTGTTGGAGGAACTGTCAAAGCCTCCACTGCTCCTCAGGAGTCTTGTTCAGATTTCTCTGCTGAAGGGCTTCCTTCAAGTAAATCAAAACCTGAATATATGAAAATAAAACCCATCTGTGTAGTTCCTTAATGCTTTTGACTCAGGTTGCCATGTTCCCATCTTCTAGATCCCTCGTCCTTTAGCCAGCACCCCGTCTGCCGCCAGCCTTCCTGCCATAACTCCCGAGAACGTGCCCCAGGATGACTTTATGGTTCCTTTGGTGTTGAGTTTAGCCTCGCTGACATCCCGGACCTCCATGAGCATCATCGTTGTTGGCGGAGTGGCAAGTAGCACTGGCAACATTCCCTGCTGGAAGGGATGGCAGAGGCTGAGCTGCTCTGTCCTGCTTGGGGTGTAACACAGAGCGTGCCATGGATTTGACTCTGGGCCAGATAAGCACGTGCAGTGCCCTGGCTACCCACAGTCAGTTCATAGTGAGAAACCAGGCTAATCACTCTGAGGATAGCTGGGCATATTCTCTGTGCCCTAAGTCTGCGTTCAATGCCTGAATTAAATGGTGATCTGATGGTCCCTCCTTCACTTTGAATTTAGTTGGAGCTTTGCTTCTTCCTTCATGAAAGAGCAGGAAGGCTTCTGTAACCTGCACATTCTGTGTGCCATTGGGGACCAGCTCATGTGAAAGTAGCTGTATTACTCTGCAGTAATATTATGGAAAAAAACTATTTTCTTAAATAAATCCAGTGAAAGGGCTGTGGAGGTGATTTTTAAAAAGTGGGTGGAATTAGATTTTGCTGTGTAGGACAACTTATTTAAGCTAATGAAGATTTTCTTTTTCAGATTTGGAAAACCATAGGCTGGAAACTGATCTCGTTGTCCCTGAGCATGTACGGGCTGCTGTACCTGTATGAGAGGCTGACCTGGACCACTCGGGCCAAGGAGAGAGCCTTCAAGCAGCAGTTTGTGAACTACGCCACCGAGAAGCTGCAGATGATCGTCAGCCTCACCAGCGCCAACTGCAGCCACCAGGTGCAGCAGTAAGTGTCACTTGGGCTGGCCCCTCACTGGGACAGGCCACTGTCACTGGCCCTGCACGATGCAGGAAGGCACCTCTAGTGTCCCTTGGCACTTAGTGGGAGGGGGTTTGAAGAGAGTTTAAAATGCCCACCTGGAAAGGCCAATACCTGCATCTGTGTGTGGCTGTTTGAGGTGCTCTGAACATGGTGACTCTCTTTGTCCGGCACCTTGCAGTAGAGACGTGAGAGATCATTCCAGCAGAGGCTGAGTTGCTCTGCCCTTGGAGTCCCTGTAAGGATGAGCAGAGCTGCTGCCCCAAGGGCTGCTATGGGCAAGTTCTGAGCAACCAATGCTCGCTCTTCTACACTGCAGGAGATGAATTTGAGAGCCTTTCTGATCTAATCCCTGAGCTACACAGGAGAGGTGTTCTGCACCCTGGGGGCTAGAGGGCGCATTAGCAGGCCTAATTTTCTGAAATAATAATTTCATCAAAACACATACTTTCAACAAGAGGCTAAGGAAGACAATCAGCTGGACATTACTTAGCAGAGACAGGTGGGAAAGTGTTTTGGAAGGAGAACACAAAAAAAGTGGAATAGTAAAAAGTTAAGCTTCAGTAGAGGAAAGAGATCCATCTCTGTGTCCAGCAGCTCTGTGAGGACATGGAAGATCTAGACTCAAATCAATGCTCCAGTAGAGAGGAGAGGGTGCTTCCTCTCCTACCTGAGATCTTGGGTGCTGGCCCAGGCTGGTAACTGGGTTTGTTTTCCCTTTGTGTAAGGACGAGTCTTGGAACTGGGGTTGGGAGCATGTGGCTAAGGAGGGATGTAGGATGGGGTGCCTCAGGGGGCAGGTCTGGGGCATTCCTCACCCTGCACAGGGCTCACGTTCCTGCGAGCAGGGCACTGTGTGTGGCACAGGGCACTGAGCTTGGGGGTGTGAGGCTGCTCTAGCACCTCCTGCCACAGCCAGAGCCCCATCTCAGACTTGTACCTGTTAATGTTCTATGAAAATGGCCAGGCACGATGTTGGCATAGGCTGAGGTGTGCTTGGTGTGTTGAGGGTTTCTTTTTCTAATTTAAAAAGTACCCAATTCTCCTGCTTTCTGCTGTTCTGTAATCCCGTAACAGCTGGAGGCTTTGATTGCTGTGTTCTGCACACTGCAATGCCATGAGATCTTATTTTATTTCTTACTATTTTTTTAGCATAAACTTCTGTAAATCATGATTATAAACTTGTTTTCACTTTAGGGAAATGGCCACTACCTTTGCTCGGCTCTGTCAGCAGGTGGATATTACTGAGAAAAACCTGGAAAAAGAAATAGCTAGGCTTTCCAAAGAAATAGATCAGCTGGAGAACATACAGAGCAGTTCCAAGCAGCTGAGGTAAGTCTTGGTGTGACTTGGTGACTTGGTGGCCACAAGCATCTCTTAGCCCTGCTGACTTCAGAGTGATCAGTGCCTACTGTTACTCTGGAGTTGAACTAGGTTAGCTCAGGTGCAGAAGGGGATGCAAAGATACCCTGAACAGCTCTGGGTAAGTTAAATAAATGTATGCTGCTGCCTCAGTGAATCAGCTAACCTCCAAAAATATTATTTCTTAGATCATCTTTACCCTTGTCTCTCTTTACTGTATGGGAGAGAGGCCTTTGACCAGGATTTTATTCCCGTTTTGGTAACTTGAGGGTGGCACCTCCCCAGAGCAGAGCAGGAGAGCAGCTGTGCTGTGTCAGGTCATCCAGTGCAGTGCTGGTGGTGCCAGTAGTAGGTGTTTGCAGAGGAGGAACTTCCAGCAGTTGGTGGTTCAGGGACTTGGCAGCAGCCTCAGCCGTAGTTTCCTGTTCTTTCCCCCTGCTGAACGGCTGTCCTGGCTCTGGGCTGCTGCCTGCTGGCCTTGGGCATCCAGCACCACTGTCAGGTGAATATCTGCCCCCCACACCCCTCTTCTAAAAGCCTGCGTTTAGGTTTTCTAAGTGCTGGGGGTCTCAGTATAGAAATGAAACCCTGATGTCGATCCTGCCTTTGGGATGTTCTGGCACGGAAGTAAATCCCTTGCTTTTGTTTGTTTTACAGAAATAAAGCCATTCACCTTGAGAATGAACTAGATCGCTTCACAAAACATTTTCTTCAAAAGAGTAAATAAAATGTCATTGTGAACCTGCCCAGTGCTCCTTTGTAGGGTAAAGTAGAAATTTTACAGGTGACATTTCTACTCTGTGGAGTCGCTTGAAATGATTTATATTTTTAATGTTACTCTATTGACACTTACTGTTGTAAAACTTGGACTCTGATAGTGAACCAAACTGAAGAGCTGTGGTACTCTTGAGTGTTACGTTTGTTTTGCAGATTTTGGGTTAAAAATTACCTTTAAACACTAAATTTTTTGGGGCACGTGACAATAAAACCCAAAATCCTCACTGGTTTTCATGAGTATGTAGCAGTGGCAAGTCTCGCTTCCTGGCATCCAGGACCTTAGGGAGGGAGAGAGCTTAGCCCAAGTCTCCTGCTTTCAGCTGCTTAGGAATTGCTCAGGGATGGAGAGTGCTGGTTTTCCATGTGGGTTTGATTTTGTTTAGTGAAGGGAAGTATGAACTCTGGTATAGGAAAGGACTCCTGATGAGTTTGGAAAGCAGGTGCCAGTGTGTCGGGCAGGGGTTCTTTTAAAGGGCAGCGGAAGATGGGGGTGAACTGCACTAAGGAAATGCAGTGGGCGCGAGGCTCCTCTGGCCACCTCCTTGAGCCAAGGGGGCACGGGTTAAGTAAAAGTGAACCTATTTCTTGCAGTTGGTAGAGCAGTGAAGTGGTCCTTTGCCCATGAGCACATGGCTAGAGCCATGGTCACCGCCCTGAGCTCACAGCCAGGCACAGCAGGGTTGCCGAGATGGTCTGGACAGGAGTGGTGCAGGTTGGGTAGCGAAGCTCAGGGTGTCAGGACAGACCTGGAGCTCCTGCTGCTGGATTCAGGGAGCAGGACATGGTGAAACCCCATCGCTCCCTGACCAGTCCCTCTGTAGGGGGTTCTGCTGTAGAACAGGTCTCCTTTAGGTCAGACTCCAGGCAGCTGTGCTGGAGTCCTTTTTTGCTCACCTCCAGCAAAGCCTCTTTAAAAAGTTTCTGCTGTTGCTATATGCAGTCATTCAACATCTACTTTTTTCTAAACTAGACTTTTTAAAATTATTTTAAAAGAAAAGCCTTTTCAGAGTATTTATATATTTTTATGGCAGTGTTGACATTGACTAAATTAAAGATTCAGCTCTAAGGTATAGGAATTTGCTATGTTCCAGTAACTGAGGGCTATCTCATCAAGAAATAGATGTAAGATGTAGTCCTAGAGGCGTTAAGGGAAGACAACAGTTCCAGTGTGTTCAGGTGTTTGTTCTGAGTGTGCATGGGGAGTCTTGGGGGTTTAAAGAAAACTGTGGCATCCACCAGTGAGTAACAGCCCAGCCTTGGTGTGGGTGGTGCCACAGCTGTGTATCAGTGCTCTGTTTGTGGAGCATTTGTATTGACATTGTATCAAGATAAAACTTTGAATGCATGTGTTCTACAGCTATTTATTAAAAAGGATACTACCCCTGTGCTCTGATTGATAAGTTCTTTGGCAGCTCTATCCCAGGTGAGGACCTGCACATCATTCCCACAGGTAATGCAGATCCAGAACAAGTTGCAGCTGCTGCTGTGTGGCTGCTCCACCCCCATCCCAGGGACACCCGCAGGCCAGGGGCTGCTCTAACACAACACTGACAGCTGACCCAGGCTGGTTAAAAGCACTTGTTTATTGGTTACAATATCAACTCATGGCAACATCTTTCACTGAGCCACTGTACAAATACAAAGAAAAAGATCCATCGTGGGGAAAAAAAAAAAGCTATAAACAAAGTTCATAGCAAGTGATTTTTTTGTCACAGGGAAGTCTTTTTACAACAGCACTGTTAAAGAACAAATGGCACAAGTCCCTGGTTTTTTAATAGCTTAAATAAAAGCTTTAAGACTGTTTCTGAATACATACACAATCCAAAGGCAGTGCAGAATCACTTCATAATTGGTAACATTACCAAAGTTTTCCAAAGTCGTCAGCAACAAGTAAAAACAAAACAAAAAAAGCTGATGAGAGATGCTGGGAACTAAAGGCAAAGTAAAATTAAGCATGTTTAGAAGCATTTTGCTTTGGACTCCTTTGGATGTAATATGTACTACAAGTGTTCAGATGCTTTTATTTAAAAAAAAAAAAAAGAAAAACACAAAGAGAGCACCATTGTGTAAGTAAAACAAAGGCTTGAAATACCTAAGACTATTCCACCGAAGTCCATATTAGTTAAAACCTAAACATACTGTGTGGTATAAGAATGTCAGGCACATGTAATCTGTTATCAGTTATATCAATTAGTAACACTGTTCACACATTTACCATAACAACACTGCATTAACATTCTGCATGTATTTTACATAACCAGCAATTGGATAAAAGGCTCTGGTGCCTCTGAAGTGTAGGAGGAGTGTGACCAGCATGCATGCCAGAGTACTGGATACACAGTGCACCATCAACCCATGCGAAGTACTTGTACAGGAAATGCTATCTCAAAACCAGCCATTCTGCTACACAACCATTGATACCAACTAGTCCGATTAGCCAAAACTCTCACCAACATCTTAAAGCACAGCACTAAACCTAGTGGAGGTGACAGTGTCCCCAGAGAGGACAGACTACAACTCTTGGAATGTTTTCACAACGTTTTCATTCCACCCTAAAGTAATTAATGTGAACTTCATTGTGGGACGAGCGGTTACACAACTGACGTAAGAAGTCAACTACTTCCAGCCCGTGCACTACAGTAAGGACACACTGGGACCTGCTCCTGCTCCAGCTCAGCTTTGCCAAGGCAAGGTCAGGCCCTGTCCCGCGGCAGGAAAAGCCTCTTTAATAATGGTACAAATCCTGTCACTACATGGAGCTGTCAGCTCTGCCAGCACTGCCATGGATCTGCAGTTCAGCACAGCAGAGGACAGCAGCGTTTGGAAGGAAAAGGGCTGGAGACAGATGGAACCAGGCCCATTACTGAAGTACACGAGCAAACATCAGCACAAAGCCACAGCAGCTTTGTGTGGTTTCCAGAACCTCAACCGCTTTCTCCACCAATAAACAGCCATCCAAGGCTAGATGGGAACACGCCCAGGCTGGGCACTTGCCTAAAGGGAGAACTCTATTGCAAAGTCAAATCACATCAGAAAATGCTGACAAACTACCAGAATAAAATAAATCTTGTTACACCAAGCACATGGTTCTGCTTCCCGAGCCACAACCAATTGTCTTTAGAAAAGAGGCTGGGCAAGAGTTACTCTGCCACTGTTTGGCACAATGCTCTTGGTTACTCCAGTTCTGTAATGACTCAACTTATTTGAAATTCAGCTAAGGATGTAGTTTGGCTACAAATTTTAAAGCCAGTGAAGATGTGCCCACTTATGCTGCAAGACCTGCTGTGAGCGAGTTTGCTGTCACGGTGCAGAGTCAGAAGTCACACAAGCTGCACACATGGGCCCCCGACAACTGCAGCACACACCAGTTTCTCTGAAATTCAAATCTGGGGTAAAACCTTTTAAGTAAAACCTATCAAGGGTCATTTTATTACCTCCCTTCTTTTAGGGGGAGTTTGAGTTTTTACCATAAAAGCCACCTCCACTTTAGCTGGGGCATCAACCTCAAGAGGTCCCTGCCAGCTGCTTGAAGAAGGGAATGCCACAGCCGGAGTCATTCTGTGGCATCACACAGTACCTGTGGTACTGGAATCTGCAGGCTTGAAAAATAACCCACAGCCAGGGCAGTAATGGAACAGCAAACGTCACCTGGGCAGGATCTATCACAGGCTTCCTACGAGCTCCAGAGACGCACCAGACGCCGTTTCCCCCGATGTGCTCAGGCTTCTCCCAGGTCTCGTGTGCTGACACCGGAGCCCCTCAGACCTGGGGTGACCGAGGAGCAGGGGCAGGCAGAGCTCTGTGATGCCATTGGGCACCTCAGCAAGTAGTTGGCACTCCTTAGTATTTATTTTAAAAGCAGCTGAATCCAAGAGCCAACAGCTATCCAACAATGACAGTGAAGTTATTTGCAGTAAAACCTGTACAAGAGCCATTACCACTGTTACAGGCTACCTGAACTGGTAAGAAAAGTTATATACAGCTGTAAAATTGGTTTTGGAGTTTCACAAGTAGAAACCAGTTTTAATACCAGAATGTAAAAATGGCACCTGTCTTGGCAAAGGTGTTGCCTAGGAAATTGGTTCAAAACACATTTCTAAGGAAAAAAATTTTTTTAGAAAAAGAATATTTTCTTAAAATTCCTTAGTAACAAATTTCCAGAATGATTCACTCAAGGCAGCTGTGAGTTAAAAAAAAATAATCAAGTGCACCACTAAAAAATAAACTGAGTCTGCAAGATCCCAAAGAGCTGCTCACTTAAGAGAGTTACAAGAATTCCATAATAGTTCTGTTAATGTAGACACAAAGCAAAACGCTGAGGAATTCCTGTGAGACACAATACAGTGGGATTTTGGTCCTACACCACAGGCTGCTGTTAGGAAATGTTCCTTCTCCAGTATAACAAGCGCCTTTTTTCTAATTTTAAAAGTGAATTTACCGTGATTGCCTGGTACATTTATTGGCACCTTCACCATTATAGACATGGCAAGTTTACAGGCACAGTCTGGAAGTACTGAAATTTAGGATTAAAAAATATCAGAAACTTGACAAAAGTCATCTCAGCCAGAAATCCATTTGGATATACTACAGGATTCCAGGCCCTTCTCTTTACTACCTGACCCAGAGACACCCAGACTCCCCATCAGTTCCAGTGAATGATGACTAGTATCATCTTCCAACCTGGTGATTTAAAATTCACGTTATCTTTAAAATAAGTCACTTAAGAGAAGCCAATAGACTTAATCCCCTATTCCAAAATAGCCACAGACATTCAGATTCCCAAGGGAACATCCACTGTGAGTGCAGACATGCTGCCAGGCACCAAACAGTTAAGCAACCTCCCTGGGCAGTTTCAAATGGGCATCAGTCACTTGATTTTCCTGTCTCTGCACTCAACTGTACTCGGTCAGATTTCTCAGCAACTGACATCAAAATCAGAATCAAATCAGCACAGGAGCAGAAAGGGCTATTTACAGTGTCGGAGCTGCAGAACAGCTGGCACCTAGAAACGCCCAAGGCACAGCCCTCAGTGACCACACAGAACAAGCACAGCCTTAAGGTTATCCTGGGAAGTTTTCAGGGGTCACACAGGCGCAGTTAAGTTACACAATTCCTTTGGTAATTCACACTGCGCAGAACTGACAACAAGCACTTTCGGCTGTGGTGTGCTTTGGCAACCCCTGAATTTGGATGGGGATTACAAGCACTTAACTGCACAGTTAAATCCTCTTTAGGAATTTAAGCAAAGTCCTCCTGAATTTCTCAGTTGGTGTGGAATGAGCAAGCTCTGCAGAGACACTGCTCTGGGCTCTGAGCAGCAGCCAAGTCACTGCGAGTGCAGATCAGCTGGAGCTTGTGAGGAGCCAAGCCCACCTGCTTGGCCAGAGCTGAGCTGGCCAGAGGGAAAGCACTCAGCATTTGGCTTCTGTACCCACAGCCTGCATGGAATAACTGATCAAAAACCTGCAGGGAGGAAGCTAAAACTTCTGGATTTACTTTATTTTCCAATTATTTCTGCTGTTGGTGCAAGTCTACCTGGCATTAACTCCTTGGTGTTTGGAGGTCATGACTGCCAATGGATGAACCAGGAACCACTGGCTTGAAGGAAGAACCCTCCTGATCAAGAATAGGCAAGCAGGTCAAGAAGTGAGTGAATAAGGCGGTAGGTATTAACTGGGAGTCTCCAGGGCCTTTAAAAAAAATTCAAATGCCTTCCATTATAAAAAACACATACATACCATTGGCTTCACTTTATCTACAGTAAATTCACAAAAACATTTAAAACAGCAATCTAGTTCACCCACTACAAAACTCAGAAGTGACATCTCAGGTTAAAAGCAAAGCTATAAATGTAGTTCCTTAAAAAACGCAAACATATTTCTTTACATACAGACAAATGTTACATGATTGGCTGCTATAATGTGTATATTCTGTTATGTACAAAAAAAGTACAGGATTAGCAGACTGAGCACAAGCAAAAACCCTTCAAGGACAATCTAACCAAACCACCAAAAACAAAAAGACTGGCTCTTAGTTTGTCGGTCACCATGATTATGTGTGCTGGCCCCTTTTAAAAAGTCAGTGATTTCTTCCCCCCTCCCCTATTTCTTCACTTGATTTTTTTTCTAGTTTACAGAAAGCCTTTTTGTGTAATAATCAGTGAATAGAAAAACTTCACCTGCAAATACAAGGTAGAAATGTTATTTCACAGCTATAGGCTGCAGCATTGATTTCTCCAGATCTCAAATGGAGAATGTACATGTTTGGCTCCCAGTTAATTCCAGATTCTGAGAAAACTGTCCCAAGACCCTGTAGCTACAGCCATGCCGTCATCAGTAACACCTAAACAGCTGACACGGTTGTCATGGCCAGCCAGGACACCTGGAAAAGAAGAAGCAATGGAAGTTTAGTGTCTGCAGGATGTCAAGGACTTCAGTTGTTACTCTGCTCTTCCAGGTAAGTCTTAAATTTACTAAAAAAGATACAGTGCAAGATCTTAATCCTCCTTTTTATCTTTACCCTGAAGAACCACATATGCCATAACAGCCTTATCAAGAAACCCAACAATAAGGTATGTAAAAATATGTACACAC
The DNA here is from genome assembly GCA_013397725.1 of Rhagologus leucostigma. Lineage (NCBI taxonomy): Eukaryota > Metazoa > Chordata > Aves > Passeriformes > Rhagologus > Rhagologus leucostigma. Next base: position 1,877,347 of record VZTD01002347.1, on the reverse strand, counting down.
AGTAATGCCTCCATTTTTGTCTCTGCCCTTACGACTTCTCCTTCCTGTCCCAAAGATGTCCTCCTCCCTAATCAGGCTCTCTACTGGTTTTCCCCCATCTTCTGCCATGCTGTCCACAATTTCATCCATCAAGCACTTCCAAAATCAAATGTGATGTCTCCTGACAAAGCCCTGGATACATTAACTGCCTTGAGTTTCCTAAATTTTGCAAACTCTAGGGATTACAGATCCCCCATATATTGTGACAAACAGAAGAGCAGCACTATCCTGCCTCTTTCCTGCTTTGGTTCTGCTTTCTCTCTACTGCTTCTTGCCCTTGTCTGCTCTCCCAAGGTTCCCCATCCAGGTCTAGCAGAACTAAGGAAAAGGATCTATTTTCAGTCTGAAGAGCAGAACTGAAGTTCAGAATTGAACCAGGCCCCAGGATTTATGTTACTGTAAGAAGTGAGAAAGAAATAGCTGTGCTAAAAACATGCTGTGTCCTGACAAGTGACTAATTCAAGGACCAGAAGTTTCCACTTCCCCTCTCTCCCAACAGCAGGGAATGCAAAGCAAAAAGACTCCTGTAGCTACATCTGAATTACTGCCACTCATGAGTGCAAAAGTCAATGCAAACGTGTCATTTTGCACTACTTAAATCCATGCACTTCAGTGAAATACATTTTCTGTAAATGCAATTTTGGAGGACATTCCTCAGCCTCAAGAGCTAGGATCTCCAAGAACACAGATCTGTAAAGCCCAAGAACAAGCTTGTTCTCCTGACTCATTTACTGCTCACACCCCAGAGATGGAACTGGAAGCAGCGTAACTTCTGGAAGATGAAACCAAATGCAATAAAAGGATGCCATTCCAAGAGAAAGGAGTGTTAGAAGGAATCAAGCAGATTCCACACCATCAGCACCAGCACTGGCAGTGCCCTGGCTCTGCACTCTGCACAGATTTTGGCAATGCGGGGCTGCCGAGGCCCTGGAACAGTTGCCAGCAGTCGTGTCCTCACCTGCCCTCTCCCCTTTGAGGGTGTCCCACACGTTGCAGTTGAAGTCGTCGTAACCCGCGAGCAGGAGGCGCCCGCTCTTGGAGAAGGCGACGGAGGTGATCCCACAGATGATGTTGTCGTGGGAATACATCATCAGCTCCTGGTCCGCGCGCAGGTCGAACAGCCGGCACGTGGCGTCGTCAGAGCCGGTGGCAAACGCGTGCCCGTTAGGGAAGAACTGCAAGGTTTAATGGAGGGACAACCGTCTGACACCAGAAAAATACCTGGTCGTGCGTTAGTTTAACAACGTCACAGGATTATTTTACCAGGGTGACCAAAGGCAGAATGTTTTATTTTAAAGAAATATCTGCATGTTAAAAAATGCACGTACGCAGCTATGCAAGGGAACACCTCTGAAACAGTAGTGGGGACACCTGAGTGACTGGAACTGTACCCAGGCAGTTCCTGCGTGTGCTGTAACAGGAGTCCCAGGGGATGCCACTGACTCCTACAAAACAAAGCAAACCCCAGTTCTGCACATCCTGGCTGAAGGGGAACACAATGTTCCATCCTGAGCTGCTCATCCAGGTTGGCTCAGCCAAGACAGAAGACTGCAAACAAGCAATTCAATTTCCTAAAAAAATCTACTCCAAATCCAAGTTATTCTCTCAACCAACAGCGATATTGATTGAAATGGGACTGGAGAGAGCCCAGCACATCTCAGAGTCCAGGTCTAAGTATAGGAACTGCATTTTTGTCATGTGTTTGGTATTTTCTCAGCCTTAACAATTTTTCATGTTTATCAAAAACAGATGCAGCTTCAACTTAAGATTTCTTTCCCTATTTACCAGAGCTTGGATCCTGCAGATCAGAACATAGTGTTACTATGACAGAGAGGAAATATAATCCAGTTTCTAAATATTACCAAATTATTCCAGGGAATATTTAACATCAATACTGATTTTAACTGCCTTCCAGAATATCAACAAAAAAACCTTAAGATGAGGATGCTTGGCTCTGTTGCACCCTCTCAGTATATTGCATTTATCTACAATTTTCAGTTTTTAACACATTGCCATGCTTCAAAAAGTTTCCCTAGTCCATTCTTTACTTCTTAAAAAAAGTGATGTCTCAGTTACTGAATAAAAACACAGGTGAAACTATTCCGGGAACAGCACAGTGCATCACAGATAATGGCAATAATAATTCAGTTACAAAGTAGATTGTAAGTTATTACACAACCTTCTCCATTACATACACTTTAACATTCTCTACCCTAACTAATTGATTTTAAATCAAGGTAGCTCAGTAGACTCTAAACTGAATTCATGCAAATGTAGCCTTTATCCTCCCCCTTTCTTCCCACGTGGAAACAGGAGGATCACTTACACAAACTGCATTAATGTCTGACACGTGCCCTGTGAACGACTGCCTGCACATTCCATCGCGGATATCCCAAAGCTTCGAGGAGGCATCGCAGGCACCCGAAACAAAAGTCCGCATGTCTGGACTTAGAGAGAGGCTCATCACATCTCCAGTGTGCCCAGTGAACGTGGTGGTCTGCTGGCCAGTTTCAATATCCCACAAAGCACTGCAGATAAAGTGACACCATTAACACAATGTCTGTCATTACTTCAGAGTTCAAGTTTTAAATATAAATTAGGGCCCTGGAGAGAAAAAAAGAAGAAAGAGGGGGTGAGGAAAGGCCAGCAGAGCTCAAAAACTCACCAAGTGGTGTCTCCTGAGCTAGTGACAATTTGGTTGTCATCTAGGAAGCGACAACAGGACAAGTATCCTAAAAACAAAACAGTTATGTAAGGTTTTGACCCAAGAGTAATGACTGAAGGTTAAAATGCAAGAACAGCATCCAAGTTCTCCCACAGCCAGTCCATAACTACCACAAGCATTGCCCAGCTCAAAGCAGGACTGTATCCCTGGATGCAGTAACACACCCAGGTGAAGCGAGAGCACGGCTGACCTGTGTGCCCCGGCAGCTCCCGGCTCACTCGGACGTTGCCCTCCCTGGTTTTCAGGTTGTAGATGGAGCAGATGTTGTCCAAGCCTCCACAGGCCACGTAGTTGCCAGAGGGAGCGTAGGCACAGGTCATCACCCAGGAGGACCTCAGGGGGATGGCGTGCATCTGCAGAGACACAGCTCGTCACCGAGGGCACGGACGCAGGCCGTGGGGCAGAGCACACAAACACCACGGGCACGGGACAGCCCCAGTGCCAGCATTTGGGTTTACAACGTGTTACATACAACTCATCGCATTTTACACATCCTCGGGCGACACATACCAGTAGTGTCTGCAGGGTAGCTATACAAGACTTCAGTACTTTATTTCATAGCAAAGCTATCGTAAACTTAAACATCTGCAACATTTGTTCATTCTAGTTAGATTTCTCTGTCCAACTTTTTTACATCTTTAAACTATAGGTTGTAAGACAGGATGGTTGTCCCCATGGAGACTGGACAGTTCACAGAAGCACAGCTCCACTCCACATTACCTAAGCTTTTCCCTAACAGCTGTTTTCCTTCCTTCTCCTTTCTCCGCCCTCAAACCCAAAGCATTCCTGTAAATTCTAAGGTTGTGTATTCAAAGAACTCAAAACCAAGTTAGTTTCAGAAGCAACACCACACAGGCAGAGAGCTACAGCTACTGCCCTAGCAAAGTAAGAGTGAGAATGTTACATATTACTATGTAATTAACTATTGCTTCAGACACAACCTACAGCTCCTCACTAGTGCTCATCTAGCCATGAAAGGAACAAAAAGAGATTATGTCTGAATGAGAAAGACTGCTTTTGATTTTTCACTTGCAACCATAGGAAAAAATAGACACAAGCCTGCTCAAACACACAACTTATATATGAATTATTGATAAGGATTAAAAATAACTACCTTATTTGTTGTATAACTATCCCAAATAATTAATTTTCCATCTTGAGAAGCACTGACTAGTAGCCTAAATAAGAACACAAAATAAAATATGTTAATATAAAACAAACAAAAAAATCTCAAAATAGACATACATCATGCATGATTATCAAGTGAGTCAGAAGTTTCATAACTTCTTTATTAGTCTCTGCTTTTTCATTTTTATTGGAGGGATGCATTTGTTGGAAGAAGTCTGAAAAGATCTAGATCTCCGTATTACCTGACTGAGGAGTCAGATGGGGACTCATGATTAGAAATGAACACAAGCAAACAACTTGCTGAAAACACATTTTATGAACTCTCTCTACGACTGCTTTCATTATTCATATAACTACACAGTTACACAGAAGCAAATAAGGAATTTAGGTGAAAATAAATCTTGAGAACAGATTCTAGGAGAAGGCAAAATATCTACAGCAAGGACAAGCAAAGTACCTCTTCTCTCAACCCCCCACCAGTGGTGCTCTGTGATCCCCTGCAAGGGCACCAACCCCACTCCAGGAGGCTCCCAGGACCTGACGTTAACCTCAAGGTGCCAATCTGATGCCAGCCCTTGACTGGTGGGTTTCAGGCTCCCCTGTACAAACCTGGAGTCAGATCCCCAGTGCATGGCATAGATTTTGGCTAAGTGACCTCTGAGCGTGCGCCGGGTTCGCATTTGGATTCGACCCACCGAGTCCAGACTCGTTGTGATCTAAAAATAAACAAAACAAACCCCTGAGATACTGGGAACTATTCTTAATGTACAAGATAACAAAAATACATTTGAACTTTGATAGAATATTATCTATCTTGGCACACAACAAAAACCATAAAAAAATAGGATACCGGTGTACACCCAGCAACACCCACACAAACAGATTTTACAGACGACAGACATAACACACTTCACAATGGCTACAGTGAAACTTCAGGAAGCCCTTTTAAAATACTGCTACGTTATACTATTTCAGATTATTAAATCTGAAAGTTTGCAATTTAAACCAATGAAAGAAAATGCTCCAGTATTTACTGCACTGTTACTTTTTAAAGCATGGCAGAACTTTACATGCAAAATAATTCTGTTTCCAAAAAACTGCTAAAAATGTTTATTTAAGTCTTTCTAAATATATTTAACACAATAAACATACTCAAAAGGTAAACTGGAAGCAGGATACATTAAGATGGTGGGGGTGTTTTGACTAGTTCGGTTTTTTTGCTGTTTTGTTTATTTGGGTTTTTTTGGTGGGGCTTTGTTTAGTTTTAAATAACTGTATAAATACACAGTACATTTCCAACGGCTTCTTTCACTTTATCCTTTCAGTTACTGAACAGGAACATGCTACAGTCACAAATTGATATTTTTATTTTTTTATCTCTCAAGTAACAGCCTACACAAAGAACAGGAACATACCTGAGCAAGAGTTGTGTCACTACACGCTTTCCTGGCATCCTGAAACAAAAGAATGGAACAAGGTGAATTGGAAAGGCAACACTGAGCATTAGCTGAAAGAGTCTAAAGGAAAAGTAACTCTTGAGCTAAATTTCAACACACTCAAAGCCACACACCACCACCAACTGACATGCCAATATTCCTTCTGTCACCCTAATTTGTTTTATTGTTCAAGGAATCTAAAAAGCAATGGCACACAACAAGGGGTAGTGGAGGAAGAGGGACTTAAGAAGGGCCATGCCCCAGCAGCCTTTGAATCTCCCTTTCTACAGACTACGGGATTCAAAGGCATTTGGAGCCATCCTGAAGTCCCAGTGCCTACCCTTTTCCCTGTATTCCTTCCCTGGGGTGGATGTGCTTGCTCAGGGTGTGCTGAGCACAAGGGAAGAACTGATCCACCTGGAAAAGCAACCACATATTACACAGGGTTAGCAAGCTCTGTGCCACACGAGGCTCTTGCACAAATTAACCCCCTTGCTGGCTGGGAAAGGCAGGGTGAAAATCAACAGGCAGGATCCGGGGAGCAGGACAGACAGCAGGATCACCAAAGCTTAAAATGATGATGTACTTGATACAAACTGAAGGAAAAAAAATGGCCCAGTAACACCCTCACCCATTTCATGGAATGGGTGGTGCTCAGATCTCCAAACAGACACTCCATGGTTTTTTCCTTATCTCAGACTCTATGGACACAGGACTTGTTTCCTGCATATGATTCAACCTGACCTAGAAAACAGACTTGACTTTCACTTGCATAATCAGAGTCCCAGATTGAACCTCTGACACAGGTGAGCTTCACTGAGCCTCACCTGCAACACACTGATTGTGCAAGACCTGGTTTTAGTCACAGCTGTGACTGCACTGTTCTCCTGCAGCTCGGGCCCCATCCCCAGAAACAGCCATCTGGTCAGCAACTCCTTCTGAGAAACACGGTTTAAACTTGCTTAAAATTAGACAGGAACTGTGCAGCACAAGTTGAAGTTAAAACTACCAACAGCTGTGTTGAAGGATCAGCCACAGAACCCTCTCAAGTCCTGGCAATTTCTCCAATTTGTTCAACCACTGAAGCAGCCACCCAAAAACAATGGTGCAGAGTCTTCACTAGTACTTCAGGTGTCCCTCCAAAGTTCAGTCTGTGCAGGAATAGCGAGGTCCCCTTTGAGAGCAGGAAAAGAAACCTTTGCTTGCACATTTTGGAGCCGCCTCAACGTGTTCAGGATGGGATCTTCAATTTTTTTTCAAGCTCTTGCTTGAGAGTTACTTGACATGGCAACTTTAACATTTTTAAGTGCATGTTTATTTTGACCACCCTTTATAGCTCTCCTCCCAAAAAGCAAGCCTGAGAGTGGATTAAGTCATCTCAACTTATTTTTATAATGTCTGAACTGTAGAAATATTTATAAAATGTTGACGTCTGGAATCAGGAGGGGTTTAAAATACCAGAGCAGCAAATCCCTTAGCACTCAGGACTTATTTCCTCCACAGGAAGAAACACACTGGATTTTAAATGACTACTTGTTTGATTTTCCTGAAATACTTAATACTTAACATAAAATGAATTCTGAATGCAGTCTGAAAGAAACAAAGCATTTTTTCTCTTTAAGAGCAAGCTATTAGCATCTCCTGTATTTGAGGCTGTCTAATATCTGCCATACAACTGGCAAAACTGTATTCCTACATATGCATCATTATAACAGAATCATTAGTGTCAAAACATAAAAAAGCTCCTCCATGTAAGTGCAGATTTTTCTCAGTTCATGCTGCAGACAACGCAAAATTTGTGAGAAAAATCTAACTGCTTGATCAGTGTGCAGCCCCCCACTTTCCTAGCACACACTTTAGATTGCAGTTTTTTCCCCAAACTACATGTATTTTTTTAAAATATAGTGTGTTATTTGTCCAAAATGTCCGGTTCGAATGACACTGCGCCAAGTAAGCAACACTTCTAAAAATCATTATCCTCAATTTCAGTTCTCACAGTGAGGACACATATCACGTGGGAACTTCATCACAGACAGAACTAGGAATTAACTTTAACCATCAAGTCATCTGACAGATATCTGACAATTCACTGTTCAGTGTTCCAACTTCCTGCACTAAAGGTTCCTGCAGGCTTAGGCTGTGCATGGTCTGTGCACAGAGCAGAGCTCCGGCTGCAGTAACTGCCTGGGGAGACAGAGGTACCCACATCACCTAGATACTGCAAAAATAAAATGAAAAGTCATGAAACACTTCTAAAAGATTGCAGACTGAAGTCCACTGGGAAATCAAAAGCTCTGCATTGCAGTTTCTACACCTTAGGAAGCTGTTAGGTACAGTCTTATCTGGACCTCACTTCTAGGCCCAAAGCTGATTTTTTGTGATTACATTGTTAGAGGAAACATCAGACAAAACCCAAGAGTTGTCAACAACTAAGACAGCAAAATAGTAGCTAGACATAAAACATCAAATGCTGTTAGTGACCTTATCTCTTTTTAGGAGTGCATCAAAAATAATTCCTGAAAATTACCAGCCCAGTAGATATTCTTGACACTTAAAACCCCTATTTTTCAAATCCTGTATCTATCCTCTCACCCATCCCAAACAAACAGAAAATGTGCAATGATTTAATAAGCAAGGTAAGTAGTCATCTCTACAAATATGAAATTGAATTATTTGGTCAGAAAGTTTCATGGACATTAAGTCATCAGGAGCATTTTTAATTGCCTATTAATCTAAAGTTAGAATTAAGCACAAGGTATCCAAAGCCTGCACTCAGATCCCAAAAAGCAATCACCAGTTGCCACTGCAGAGGCAGGGGACTCCAAAGGCAATACAACCTTGGTTACTCAGCTACATCTGACAGATCCAGTTACAAGTTTGGGTGGTAGAGTAACAAAGGAAATGTTAAATTGACCTTAAGCCACAAAATGAAGTCATTAACAAAGAGCCAATCAGATTTTTATGCTCCAAAATTTAGAACAGAAGCAAACGTTCCTGCAGCACAGTGTAGCCCTCTAACCTGCCTGGCAGCTCCTTCTTCACAATTTTGCATGAAACCAGGCTCACTGATTACCAAGACTGAACAAAGACTTAACTGGCTCCCCTCGACGTAACATAATGATAAAGTCTTTACACAGCATGCAGAGGAAGAAGCGAAAAATTATGTACCCCTTTTAGCAGTGCAATTCTGTTATAAAGCTTAACTTGGAAAAAAAAAGAAGTATTTTAAGCTAAAAATGATTTGTATCTTCTACAGAGCTCGTGGAAGGCACACCCAGTGCCACAGCACTGCCTGATCCCCACCCTGTCTTTCCACAGTGTACAGGGAACAGGACACAGAGCTCTCCCTGGATGGCACTGAAAGGGCAGCATTGCCCCCAGGACAAGCCCTGACACACGAAGTGTGTTCAGCACACGGCTGACACCACCAAGCAGCCTCACACCTCACAGGAGACACCACAGAACAACTGCTGCCAGCAGATGCCACGCTAAAAAAAGCCTGTGTGCATACAACAGATTCCAAGAAACCTGTACTCTTCACTGATAGGAATGTTTGCAAATAAGGCATTCCCATATAAATCAGATTTATGAATGCTTCATGCTTTGAAAATTTTGATGAAAAATAAACAGACTTTGAAGATCCTTATTATACTTTACTGAAAACTGCATCATTGAAATGTAATGGCATGTTGCAAAAGATTCCTGGAAAACTGACTTTGGGCATGACAGCTCATACTTGGTTTATCTTCACTGAGTAAATACAACAAAAAAATAGCATGTATGGGGGCATCAGCATTTAATAAAAATAAACTCAACAGGAAGCCAAGAAACAGTGCTTGGAGAAATGACATCCACCCTGGAAGGCTCTCTCACACTGCCTGCTTTGACCTCAGTCTTCTCAGGGGTCACTTTTAGGCCAGGACCAAGCTTTTCTAAGACCCTTAAGCCCAACTTGTCATGCCTAGGTTCTAGAAGTTTGCTGCTCCCTTCTGTTTTTAAAAACCCAGAACATAAAACTTGCAGAAACACATACACCCCTAGCACCAAAACTCAGCAAACTTCAACAGGAAATAAAACATTTTGTTCAAGAAATACTACAAATTTACTTCATTATATCAATGGCTTTTCTGATTTTAAATCACATATTCTGAAAGTATTTCAAGTTCTGCACAAGTGAAACAGGAACAGCTGAGAGATCTTTACAGTTTATTCCCTTAAAGGAGGAATTTTATCATGGAAAATAAGCAATTCACAATTCTTACTCTGATTTGGTTTCGCAGCTGCTCTGCCTCCTGCCGTAACTGCTCCAGCTCACTCATCTTCTTCAGCCTCTATTTCTCACACTCCACTGGTGAAGAAAACCTGCCAATAAGAGGGAAGAAAGAGACAATGAAAGTTATTTTTCTCCTCTTTAAAAACAGAACGAAAAACCTAAGAACCTGCATATATATTTTTTTATTCTGCTTTTAGAAAGGCTTTCAAATAGACACTCCCTTCAGTACAACGTGTTAATGAATTTGGCAAGACCTAAGTGATTTCAATTCCTGAATTACCACGAAAAGCAGAATTAAGTGAAGTCTATTTTGAATATAAAAGCAACTGTCAACAGAACCACCCACTGTACTTTATAAACCTGTTTTGTAGCAGCTCCCTGCTCCCCCGCCCAGAAATCTGTCAGTCTGTGCCCCAGGATGGCAACACAGAGCAGAGGCTGCAGGTCCCTCCAGTATTTACCCCTGGCTCAACAGGGCTATGGTACAGGCACCTTGCACAGGACATCCAGGGCAGACTTGGATTTAATTAAAGATTAAATTTTTGAATCCTAGACTACAGCAGATTTTCTCCACCTTTTTCTCGTATTTTTCTCAGGCAAGGCACAATGATCTTGTCATTTCAAAGCACCTACAAAGTGAGAAGAGATAGCAAAGACCAAACCATCTCCAAAAGCATCCTTGTGCTGATACAGCCCTCAGCTTCCTAAAGCAGTTGAGATCTGAACAAGGACTCAAAGCAAACTTAATAAAAAGCTCAATTAACAGTAAGACCGCATGCAGGCATACTTTCAGGTTAGTAATTTTTTTTTTTTCAAATCAGATTTTTGCATCTGATTTTTTCAGTGTGTTGAACAAAGTTTCCTCAGATCAGTTTTAAATTTTTTTATCCCCAGCACAGCAGTGCAGCCGAACACCACCAGAGACCTCTTAAGTGTATTCACACACACGGAGACTTCAATATCCTTGCAGTGAAAGAAACATCAGCAAGTAAATTGCTCACAAACAAGGCAGGCACTTATTTGTAAGTTTTTCATGACAGAAAAAGCACACCAGAAAAGTAATGATGGTGGTCCCATGACATTATGTAAAAAGCCAAAACACTTCTAGCTTATAGAAGAAGACAGACAAGTCAGACTACTACTCACAAAATGAAAATTGAGGAAGGAAGGAAAGGAAGCAGGAAAGACCCATTCAAAATGTTAGTCTACACTTCCTATTTAGTCCACTGAAAAATGGCCAAAAAACAGAGGAAAAAAGGTCACAGTGTGACTGGTAAGTTGTAGACCTCTAGGGAAACCCCTTTATTTGGTCTGGCTACTGGTTCTCTGCAGTTCAGTAGTGATGTGCTCTAAAAGACTGACTCTGGAAAGCTTTTTTCCATCTATACAACATGACACTCTTAGATTAAAAGAGTGAGAAGCTTTGGTTCAAAGCAATTTGTAATAAAATAATCATCCTTGGACTAACAGTTTTTACAAGTGTTTGAGAGCTACAAAGTTTATTGCTGCTCAAGAAGAAAAGTATCTTCACTAATTGTCCATCTACTTCCTTTCAATCTCAACCTCTGTGCTACCCACAGGTATCACTTCAAGTCCACTTCAGAACCAACACACAAACATACATAAGTTGGATCATCTCCAAATCAAAATACATCCTCATCAGTAAGAGGGATGGTGACTCAGCTCTTAACTAGTATTTCCAGATATGTGTAAGCAAACTGGGAGGTTCACACCTTTCCCTTCCTTATACCTGTGCTCTGTTCACTACAAAGATGTCGTAATTCACATGGGAATTCTCTAGGAGACTACTCCATTTCCTATCATGCTCCTTTTTCTGAAGCCCAGATTATTTAACACTGCTTAATGCACAGCAGGTGTAACACACAAGTCATCAACACTCATGTTCAATTTTAAAAACGAAGCATTGAAAACATGACTTTAGCACACACATTAATCACATACCTTTATAGGCTATCGAGTTAATTACAACCTTAATGCCTTTAATGCGGAAACTTCTATGAAATACAGCTCCACTTTCAGTTCTGACAGTGTCAAATTAACCTTTTCAGTATGATTTTCTTTTTTTATTCCAGAACCTATTCAAAGGGAACACAGACAAAACAATGGTCTCAAAGGTCTAAAGCCAGCCAGCCATGCTGCCTGCCAATATTTAGTAGTCTTGTGTGCTATTTTTAACACGAGATAAAGATTCCTAGCAGGGAAGTTGATGTATCTCTAATTTTCTGAGAAGGGAAGTCAGCTTCTGCCCTGTGATGTGCCACACACTTCAGTGCTCTGTACAGAGTCACTTCAATCCTCACAGAGAATTACTGATCATAAAGAAAGTGACATCACTCACAACTGGAAGCACGCATGGCCAGTCACAAGCACCCAAAGTAAGGGCATTTTTCTATTCATAAGTAAAGCTGTGAGCAGATTCGAGAATGAGCTGTAGCACTGCACTGGCATTCAAAGACCATCAATGACCATCAATTCTGCACATAAAGTTAACCTTAATTAATGTCACTCGTATCAGCACTGTTCACCCACTAATGCCATTTCTGTACCAAGCTGCACCAGCAGCTACACAGCTGCTAAACTTCACAGCTTTAAATCGTGTTACACTTCTCCAAGTTCCTACGTGGACAAACTCCAGAAGCCTTCTCACTCACCCACATGTATTTAGTTTAAAAATAATTCTGAAGTGAATAAAAGGACAATGATCCTTCATATTTTTGAAAGAAACTTTTTTTAGTAGGAGAAAAGCCCTAGCAGCACCAGCATGTTCTAAATCTGCAAAGCCTTAAGCACCACTGCTCAGTAGACATGTGTCAGTGGTCCAAGGCCAAGCTATACCTCAATGAGCAGAACTGCCTTCAAACCAGCACACACTTCACAAAATCCAGGTTCACTTTAGAACAGGATCACTATAGCTTTAAAGTTCCTTTCCAGTACACAGCATTTGAACAGCAAACTCTGAGATATTAAGCTATGTATAAACACCAAGATAGTATAGTAAACAAACAAAGTGCAGTTCAACTATTAAATTGAAGTGTATCCAACAGCGTTGCACTGCCTAGCAGCAGCTCCCAATGCAAAGGCCTGTGTGTTCAGATCATCACCCACCATAAAGTATTTAGCAGAACTGGAAGAAAGATGCTTCCACTTGGGATTTTTACTTTTTTTTCAAGCACTATTTTAATCTGCCCACAGGAAGCTACAGAAATTGAGTGGGTAGGGAGTAAGCTCTCATGGATGCATTTCCAGATTCACACTAACTCTGCAAGCAGCATCTCTGAACTCCTGTCAAACTCCTGTGGGAGCATCTTACTGATGTCAGCAGACTCACAACAGCAACGCAGGAAGATAAGCACATGCTTGGAAGCCTGGAACTCGTGGATGCATCTGTGTCTGTTTTAACACTTCTGATGCTACAGCAGTATGGTTAAAGAGAAGTAGTCATGTGCAAAGACCATTACCCAGGCTAGATTTACTTGCTGTAATATTGTTTCTAAGCCCATCAGTGAGGTGAGCAGTGAAACGCAGATGAACACAGAAATGAGATGCTTGGCAGCACTGGCAAAGCAGAGGCTGCATCCTACACACCTGTCCTCAGTGCAGAGAAGAAAGACACCACCACAACCTTGAAGCGTGCTACAAGGCATCAGGTAAACAACTTGTGTTTTATCAGATTAAATGCTGAGACTGCTTTGGCAGGGTTTACAAGGATTGCCAAGAACAGAAGTGATCTCTGCTGTTGCAGAATTTTCCTCATAAAAATTACTGAAAACCTCAGTGGATTCAACACCACCCCATACTAGGTTACAAAGGACACACAATGCCTGTTCACTCTCCCCTCCACGATCAAAACACTACAGCCAGGAAGGAGCACAGCTTCACAGCCCAGAAAAATCTTTATTCCAAATATGAATTTCCCCAGGAGCCCAGCTGTACCATGCTCAGTCACATACATAGCAAAGCCATCAGCTCTTGCACCTGTATGGGCAGAAAGAGTGAGTGAGGATTGCTCCTGCATCTCAGGAGACTGGGGTAACGTGAAGTCTACTTCCCCGACTTATTAATCTTTTTAATAAATGTTGAATCAGAAAAAAAATATTCTGAGTTCACTCAGATGCAGAACACTCGTGGTATCTGCTTTTCAGCATCCAGAGGTAGCACCTCTGATGAGAGGTCGGACGCAACTCATGATGTGCACGATGCACTCTGAACAATTTCACCTGCTGAGGCCTTGACGGGAAGAGCAACAGGACAGGGAAGAACTTTTTAGTACCTTTGGTAGCCAAGGTTGTGCCACTGCAGGACATCCAAACCAGCAGGAAATGGGGTCAAGGACACGAGATGCTTCCACCAGAAGCAACAGCACAGGCAGCTCGTTGTGCGCACTTTGTGTAGCCAGGGAGGCACATCCTTGCCCTCAGTCATTTGCAGGCTGGACTGCACCTCACTGCAATTTCTCCTCAGTGGACTTGTACAAGTGAATTTACCGATACCAAAATAAAGTGCCTCCCAAGGCAAAATAATTAACTAAGTCAGATTCCACAGTATATCTAGTGCCAAGAAAGCCACAGGCAGGCTTGAGTGCTCCACAGATAAATTACTCCTTGCACTATTCATGATTCAGTAGCAGCATCATTTGCTAACAGTTTAATTCTTCATTATACAGGCAGGCAGTGACAAATTATCCCAGGGTCTTGTCTCCAAAGTACTCTCTCTGCAACCTGTGGACTCAAAACTTTGTGGCTGGAAAAACACCCTTTTCTCTGCAAGAGCTACCAGAGATGTGTAAATACACACCTCCCCACAACAAAGCATTGCTATTTTCGTGCCAAATATAGAGAGATTAAAGGGACTGCAAAAGGAACAGTCTGTTTGACTGGATTCTTAAGAGCCATCACCAGAGAGCTATTGAGGTAAGAATTTCATCTTGCATCAAAAAATCAGTCCTTTAGAACTGAAATAAGTGCTTACCTACACTCAGGTTTTCAACTTCAATGCAGCAAGATCTCAAAGTGATCAACAGACAGCAGGAGAAAGGAGGTTCTACATGGCTTTTATGTGATCATCCCTACTAGTGATCACACAGGTGGCTAAACATAAGGAATGCTAACCATAGCACTTTACTAAATATAGGGGAAAGACACCAAGAAATACTGCAGCTCTCTCAAGGGAGATACATTGGTAACTCACAGGCACTCAGGCTGTGGACAATGGGTTCTGGCTCTGAAGCTGAGCCCTGCCAGCACACACAGACCAACACTTTATACGCTCAGGGTGTGCCAGAGAAGATTTTGATAAAACATTTCTTCATTTAGTGACACTAAACAAGACTTTGGCAGCTTTGCCCAGTCATTTACATCTCCCCAAAGTCACGAACAGAGAAGAATAGAGAGAGGTTTTATTTCTTACAGCCTGAAGAGAATGGATTTGACATATTCAAAATATACAAATTTGGACATGCTGGTCAAAGCCTTACATCAAGTGAAATCTCTGCCTGCACAACAGTCATTTAAAGTCAGTGCATTAATGCTGTGCTGCAGTTACATACCTTCATATCTAAAAGGTATTTCAGCTGGAATTTTACATAATGTATTTTCTATGGCAGAGCTGTTTGAGAACCACACATACACTCAGCTCTCCACTGAGGAAAATGAAACATTTAATGGCTTTTTTTACTATACCTTGGCCCTATGCTGCCTCTCCTTTGTTTCTCAGAGACTTTTCCAGCTATCCATTCTCCCAAGCCTTCTTTGTTCTGACCTGTAGCAGTACTGCATCAATAAACAAAGACAATAAAGCAAGGAGCTTTTATATTGGTCAACTAATACTTGAATCCCAGGAGAATAATGCTGGGATAAGTTGAAATAACAGTGTCTAAGGGCTGTAAATTGCCCCATTGTGTACCTTGGTCTTTCTCTCTCCTCTCAAACCTCTTCAGTCCATCTCCCTCCTTTCTTTATCTTTAATGTATACTTTTGAGGAGTGCACTAACTGCAGAACATCTTACGCACATCAGTTAAGTAAGAGAATAATGGTTATTCCCTCAAAAAATGGTTACCATTTAGAAAATAAGCCTGGAAATCCTAACTGAATCTTTTCCTTAAGATTTAAAAATGTTCATTTTGTCAGAAGTAATTAATTGCCGCTCTGATTTCCGATCCCCAGGCAGATGCAAAGGAGAGTTCTCCCATGCTCAGGGCCTTTGGTCTCCCCAAGAAGAAAACAGGAAGCAGCCTGGGTGTGACCTCGTTCGCTGAGGTCAGTGCTATTGTTGCACTTCTGCACATTTTGGAAATGTTTTAAAGTGATATGTCTCCATTATAGCTTTGGTACAAAAACAGGAAATAATCAACCAACGCCTCTCGAGAGGAAGGGTATGAGCAGAACTTACTTAAACACCCATTCCTCTAAGAGATACCATCCCCAATTTTAAGGGACCGATGAATGTGTGTGCTCAAAACAGCATGGACAGCTGGAGAGGAGAGGTCACGAGAGAGGCTCAAGCAAACTATGAATGAGTGGGATTCAAGTCTCGCCTCTTGGTGTGCCCACATGTCCCGAGCAGTTACATCAGGGACACAACACCACCCATCAACAGGGTGGCACAAGCAGTTTCAAGGCAACAACATTGCTCCTTCCTCCCTTCGCCAAAACACCTCGGACCTACTCACCACAAAGAACAGAAATATGTGCCATTTTGTACACACGTACACACTCAGCCGAGGATTTTAATAGGACTTTGAAATAAAGCCTGCCACATCAAAACACTTCTATTTACCACAATAACTACTTGGAGTTACGAACAGAATTTAAACCTCTGTGTTCACCTTCAGACTTGAGCACTGTAAACATCACCTTTGAGTGTTTTTCAGCCACAGAGGGGAGCAGAGGAAGCAGCAGCTCGAGCACGTCCTGCGGTGCTGCCACGTCTCGAAGCCATCGCTCGGCTCACAGAGAGCGAACCCACACGGGCCAGGCTGAAACCGGGTCATCTTCAAGGGCCCCTTCCAACCCAAACCACTCTGCGATCCCACAGGGACCAGCCCCAACACACCAGGGCACGGCCCACGTTGGGTTTGGTGACTGGTTTGATTACGGTTTCCATGGAGGACAAACAGACCAACAAACGCTGACCTTTTTGACAGCAGTCTCAAAACAGACAAAGGAAATCGGTTTAGAAATTAAAGTGAAGTGATTCATTAGGTTACTAGTAAAAAAACATCGCTGACTTCAGACTGTTACCCTTCATTTGGCTGACAGCTCATGAGACTGGTGTCTTAAGCTCAGAGATATGAGAGTTTATTTCTAAGACCTAGCTAAAGTCTAAGCCAAGTACATTCATAAAACACATACAGAAAGGCCTTACTCTTCATAGCCCACACACGCTAGATTCTAGAAAAAAAGCTTTAGAAATTCAGTGTTGAGCATAAGGCTGAGAAAAGCACAGGAAGGAAGGAATTTTTTAAAGTCATGAATATTTCACAGTCCAACAGCCATTTTTCTAAAATTAACATTCTTGCATCTTATATTCATTATGTTCGTTTCCAGGTCAAAATGTTTTGGTACATAAGCACAGATTTATTTTTATCACACTCTCTGCAAACAGAACTTCATGTGAAATTGAAATTATCTTGTCTTTAGTGACTATAATAATAATTCCCCAGTAAAAACTTAGTTCACTGATCTCAGGACACTCCATCACTGAACAAATTATTACTGGTTTTGCAATTCAAAACATGTAAGAAATGGCAAGAAAGATCTTAATGAAGCAGAAAGATATAACCCTAAGTAAGAAGACAGCGATGGTTCCAGTCCAGTTTCTTCCTTGGGGACAGACAGGTGGACACACATATGGAGTAAGCCGAGCGCTTTTGTCTCTTCAAATACCCAGCCATACCCAGACTCTATTTTAACATTTTACTAGGAAAAGTGTACTGCAGAGTGACAATTCAAAGTCATTTTGAAAGACCCTCATTTACACTGAAATCCATCTCTAAGCAAGTTTGACTTTGGATTTTTTTAAGGGGCTAATGCATTGGTATTTACTGAAGGGGCATCATGTAGGGCCAAGCAGTGCTATGCATATAAAATCTGGTCTGGCACCTACAGGCACAAAAGATTACTGAAGCAGCCTCCTGTTATCTGAGAGTGAGCAGACTGCACAGTGTGCATAAAAAGCACCAAGTGCACAGAAAATTTTAGGTTTAAAGTCAACGGAGAAGATACACATTAAGAGAAACTATAGTGTCTACAGGAAAAGTGCCTCCATTCAGCTCAGATGACTGTTCACTCAACTGCAGTAATTCCTGGCTGACAGTTTTTCAAAGTGGAGCATTCTCACTCTCTTGAGGGGCAGAAAGCCCAGCAGTACCAGTTACACACACACACTGCATCCTTTCAAACGCACCATCAGCTCGGGAGAAGCCATGCCCTCGATGTATACACGGTCCCCAGCACCCTGCCCTCCTCCCCACTCAGCACCACACGCACTCCCTTGGTACCGGAGTCACAGCGAGGCATTATGTGCTGCACATCCCCACGCAGCTGAGCACAGCTTGCAGCTGCACCCTTTCACAAGAAAACAAGGCAATATAAACATTTATGCCTTTTTTAATACAAATTATCCACAGGTCAGATAAAACTATTGCCCTCAGGTCTAATTCTAATTTTGCTTTTGGTTCACAATACATTTCTGTGATTTGAAGCCACGAAAATTAAATTCTCTTCCAGACTAGAGTTCAGGCTACTTTAGTAGGCTTTTCTAAAAAAAAATTTCTTTTTTGATATTCACATTTATATGAGATACATATACTTTAAAAAGTCTATCAAAAACCTCACACTACAGAATGATCAGAAATCCAGTCCTAGAAAGTAAAAACCCTACATACTGTTTTTCAGCCCTACTAATTCAAGCATGGGATTAAGAGTACATGGGCTATGTAGCTACTTCTGGTGCCACTTGTGATGAGGCTGATATATCCAATCTATACTCCTTGGAATTGCTTTTGATGTTTCTCAAGCAGTAACGCCTGTTTTCAGACAGTCGCTTATTAAAGAAGATACTACATCCAGTATTTAAGGAACAAGTTAAGGAAATCAGTAGCACTGTGTTCATAACTATCTCCACACTTGCAGGGTTCTCAAAATAAAGGGTGCCTTTGTAGAAGTAATTTTCAACTGGTCAAAAGTCAGAAATTACTTATCTGCCTGGAAAGAAAATGGCCCTAGATAAAGTTTCCAACAGAAAAGGATAAAAGAGAAACAAACTGCTGCTGCAAAGAAGTACAATATTCCCACCTGTAGCAGTCTTCCACAAAGTATCACTTTTTATTTTTTTTATGAAAACTTTTCTATGAACACATGATGTTCATTAGGTTATAAATAGCAGAACTCCCCTGTGGAGACAAAGCCTAAGGTTATAGACAGGAATAATCAGTCAGGCACCACGGCCAGGAGAGAGCCCACAGCTCCACAACCTGCTCTGCTCAAGGGTCTTTCCAATCCACTGAAACTTCTGTTCCTGTAAATGCTCCCTACATGTCTCAGTCACGGTGAGCCAGGACAGCAGCTCAGCTAAACCCCCGTCTGTTCTAGCCCTCACCACAGAGCAGACACTGCTCTTGGAAGTCTTTTGGGTTTAATGTTTGAGATACACATTCCACCATTTGAGTTTTTCTCAGCAGTGGTGACTGGCAGATGGGTAAAAATGGCTAAAGATTCTTCAGCTCCTGCTTCCAGAAGCTGCACACAAAGCACGGGGATGCCTGACTCAATGAAAAGGCAAACACAGCCCCAGTTCTGAAACTCTGCAGCAATTTAACTGTTTGCTAACGTTGTTGGCCTTTCAGCTCTCATCCTGTCACAGTTATCAAAGCTCTACGATTCAGGGCCATGAGGTTTCTGTAAAGGTTGAGAACAGAGAATTCCTCGAGCTTGTGAAGCAGCACCACCAGGAAAAGTCAACTTTCTTCACTTCATCCCTTTTCAAAGCGCATGCTTGGCTTTTGATGCCCATCTATCTGCATTTGTAAGAAAGTCTAATAGATAAGCAGGAAAAAAAAAGCCTTAATGACTTCCCATCTCCAGCTACCTGACCTTCCAAATCAGCTGCTTTTTCCTAAAGTGTGGGCAACTGCAGTGAAGTGCTCACATCATTAAATACTCATTTACAGGACATTTACTTTGGACTAGTATTTTATTTTTATTCTGCCGTATAAAAATGTATAAATAATCCAGCCCCCTGTTTTGGGATGCTTCTAAGACAAAAGAGAAGCTTCCCCTTTTCTGGTGCATATCTTAGAAATTAAGGTTGTGTTTGTAGCACCAAAATCATAGTTTTACTTCTGGGGCACCTCATTCTCCATACTTTCAATGAGTTTTGTATTAAGACATCTTGTATTAAAACTACTTGGAAAAGCAATGAAGAAGTTTCTTGTCCAACAAGTGTCAGGCAGCGAGACTGAACACAGGCATTCACTGTCCTATAAAAAGCTGTAACACTTCCCTCTGGACCACTGCTCTTCTCCTCTGAGATTGTCAGGAGCACCCAACCCCCCTGCTATGTCCTTCCTACCATTCAATGGAAGGAAAATGGTACTAACATCATGATTAATTTCTTGAAATTCTAGGGCATCTGGACTTAATGCTGTTATGGAAACTTTGCTGTGCTGTTTTTTTAACTCTGCCTAATGTTGAGATTACAACAAAACTTGATCAGATCTTCCCATCAGCACTGTGCACAAGCAAAGGAAAGGGCTCCAGTCTGCCTCCTCAATAGCAACCCAAGATAAATACATGGTCCTAAACCTAATTCATATTTTTCTGGGGAAGGGGGGGAAAGCTTTTTTAAAATTTAACTACCTAAACCCTAGTGTACTCCAATTTACTAATTTTTAGTACCGTAACATTACATTGCACTGTCAAAATCGTTAAGTCAAATCATGAAAACTGATCAAAATCACTACGTACGCACTAAATTTAGTATCTGAAATCAGATTTTGACAAGCCTAACATCTATATATGGAATCTGAATACTTCTTTCAGCTCAGTAACAACTAAGCTCAACTTAAATCAAGATTCTGAAGAAAAATGTCTTCCTTTTCCAAACTAGGAATAAAACTGGTTTAAATGAACACTCACCTAAAGCAATCAATCACAACAGAAAGGGTCACCATAAAAATAATCAGATCAAATACTTCTTTTAAACAGACCAATCTTAAATATCATGTTTCTACAACAGATCATAAATGACCATCTTTAATTTTAATGCAAGACTTCAAACGCACACAAATACCACACTAATTGCATTTCAATACATAAACATAAAATTACACAAGTGCAATTTATGTTAGAAAAAACTACTACATTAATATATATATATAGGGCAAGAAAAACATATAAAAAATAAATTCAACAAGAATTAAATCACCAAGCTATCCTGAAACTGCCTGGATGCTCTATGCTAGAGTAGATGCTGACCACCTGAATTAACACCTGCATGATGAAAACAAACCAGGCAGGTCCAAGAGTTCTCACTGCTGATTGCAATGAGGTGATTTGTTCTTGTAGAGCTGCCAAGACAGCCACTGAAAGCAGCTCCAAGACTTTCAATCACATTTAAGAACCACATTCAATCCTGGGATTGATTTGATTATTTCGTTTTGTTCCCTTCCCCACCCCATTTGTAAATTAAAACCTTATAAAATAATTTTAATCTTAACATTACTCAGCTCTTTTAATGTTTCAAAACAGTGAGATTCACAATGACTCAAACATTTGGCTTACGCTGAAAATCCATATGATTAATATTTGTCTGAGATGTAATGTAAGAAGGAGGGGGAAAATAGTTCCTGCAAATTGTCAAACCTGTTTTGCCCCAAACAACTAATTTTATGTAATAGGTGGGACTTGAGAGTGCCTTTTGTTCTACAATACAATCTGGCACTTCTATCTTCCCCTTCCTTCCAGTTTAAGCCCTTTTAGAAGACAAGAGATTGCAAGAGTTACAGCAACTGAATCAAAATTTGGCTTAGTGCACGTCTGCATTTCACAAACTTTTGGAAGCTGAGACATCCTAAAGGAAATGAAACTGTCTTCAGTGAACTGCATAACTATTTGCCAGCCAATGTCCATCTATACCTGTATTAATTCTGGTTTTTATAAACCCTCAGCCCAGCTCTCCCTGTGGCATTGCCCCACAGTAATCACAGCGACTCACACTGATCAGCACATCGAGTATCACTGATGGCATCCAAGCTGACATTCACTCAAAGCATTCAGAAGTCTCCCTCTTGCTCTTCTGTTTCAGGCTCTCTGCAAAGACAATTCTGTTGTTCAAACACTGCTAAAGACATGACCCCAAGCCTGAACAGTGCCATCCTTTTAAGCAAAGCTGCAGCTTTGTACAGACCTGCCTCCTGTTATCCAGAAAGCTCCATGAAGTCCTCTGCACTGGTGTCAGGTACCAAACCACAGCCTCAAGAGAACAGCACACATTCTGTGTTTTTCAGGAGCATTTGCATTAGCTCTGTTTTGGATCTTTCACGTAAATTCTATTACAAAACTCTGGGTTGCAAAACACAGAAGTTTCATACAAGAACGAAACAATAACAACTAAATTTAATTACACACTTCAGAAGATGAAGTTAGTGACAGATCTGTATCCAATTAGAGAAGAGAAAAATTTTGGTGGAACTTAAAAAATGTTTTCTTGATTAGCAATACTATGCGTACTTTCTAAACAGCCAGTTCCAGGCACTTGGGAGCTGCATTAATCTGAGCATTGATATTTCCAGACAGTATTAAAGTACAAAACACAATCACTGCATTATCACTGTCCCGAAGTATTTACGTTCTAGGACCACGCACCGCACGTCAAGCTCAAAGATTCTGAATTTCTAACTACCTTGATAACACATTTCAAAGTGACTTCCGAGATATAAAAAAATATAAATGACTGGCTTCGGTAACACAACAGTCATAAATTAAAGACTGGCAAAAAAGAGAGTAACTGAGGAAGATCACTTCTCTATATGCTGTGGGGATTAATTTATTTATAGTTCTTATTCACCTTCAAAATCTTATATTCATAAATTTTGTGCCATTTTTTTAAAGTTCCATAACGGTCCAGAAGAGAAATACGCAGTTCTGTATTCAAAAATATTTTTGCAAGGTTTTCTAGTGAGGTTTTTGAGTCCCACATTTTTCTTTAGAAACTGGAAAATTAGAATAGTTGGGACAAACTAAACACTAGATATATTAGTTCTCAAGTAAGCAACATGAAGATACAGTTGAAACTTTAATTATCCAACATAACACATGACATTCATAGCCAGCAATTTTTTTACTTAAGATTTAAATGACCTGAGCAATTAATCAGGACCAACTTTCCAAGCACTCAGGAAAGGGCTGAAGTAGAGATAGAGCAGCAGCTATTTGCTGTAGCACTTCAACAATACAGAAGAGAGAAAAAGACACACCTGTAACCTGAAACTCAATTTTTTCATGATTAACAGACAAAAGGTGTTACTATATACTATTACAGCAACCTTAGTTCTCAGCCTATTAAATCTGTATAGCCCATCTACATTATCCACTGTAAAAACTGCTCATTTTAGAGAAATAATAATTCAAAATATAGTTTGCCATAGCAGGCACACAGCGAGACGTATCCATATATTTATGATCCCACTCACTTCCCTAGCCCCCTTCTTCCAAGATAACATCAGTCTGTTCTTTGGAAGCACAAATTAACTTCACCACAGCTATCATGCTTGAGAATCACAAACAAACACTGCAAAAACCCACTGAAGATTCCCATCCCATTAAGAGACTTTCAGGACTGTGTGTGCTTGTCATGTGGTTTGTTTCATCTTAATTTGTTGATACAGTTATTATTCCTGTTAGCACGGCTTCAGACTTCCCCCAGCTCTAACATCTCCTGTAGCTGACACTTCATTGTCAGGTTAGTGACCATCTTTTACATCACTTCCCATATTTCTAATAGAAGTCAGGAAGCAGCTTCAGGTTTTCCTCTGAACACTCCCATGACTTTGCAGACTCATGTCCCTGCTATTCCCACAGGAACCGTTTTCATCTCTCCCAGTGCTTTCACAGCAGGTTTTAGAGGCTGGTACCTGTCTCCTCTCTCCGCACCATTTTCCCATTCCTTCCCCTTCCTTTCCCAGTACTCTCGACCCAGCAGAGAGCAACTACTCCTCTGTTTCTTCAGAAACTGATTATACATAATTAAATTAAGGACTTTTTTCCTCAGCTCATACTTAGCTTTGAGACTTACCCTGCTTCTATTTCAGAACTGAAAACCATCCTGGAAAATCATGTACTTTCCAAGCTACAATAACCAGTCTAATAAAAGACAAAATTCTCAACTGTGTAATTAACAGGAGAGAACAGATAAGAGGCTTATTTTGCATTAGTTCAGACAATATTGCAGCATAAACTAAACTTGTCTACCACATCTATAGCTGGTAGCAATTTGGATGCTTTTCACAATTTCCAACAGAAATCAAGTTAAAAATTAAAGGAGGCGATAACCTCAGCAACAAGAGTAAAAATAAAAAAGCAGATTTAAAAAAATAAAATAAATGTGGATGGGGAAAACCAGCAATACCTACAAAGTATGACACGAAAAGCACCTAATGACTTTGCACTTTTCCTAAAGACGGGGAGCACCTTCCGATTCACCTTTGCCACAACAGTCACGCAAGGCATGCAAGTCACAGCCCCTCGCCACAAAGCCGACTTAGGGAATGCTGAAACCCAAACGAGGGTTGGGCTGCTCTAGTCAGGTACAGAACTGAAAGCGGGAGCTTCCCCAGCTGTTCCACAAGCCCGGGAGCCGCCTGTTGCTGCCCACTGTACAGACCTGGACCCCAAGTGCCGGTGCAGCCGCTGCTGCTGGGGTGGCCGGAGCGCTCTGCACGCCCCGTGCTCCGGCCGGCACTGCCCACGCCGGGCACCCCCTGAGGACCCCCAGCAGCTCCTTCCCCGGCCAGAGGGACCCCGCGGCGCCCCGCATCCCCGCCGGACCGGACCCGGCGGCACCGGGGGTCGCTGCCCGCGCCGCGCCCGCTCCTCGCCTCCCAACCCGGGGTACCGAGCCTCTCCCTCCCTTCCGCACCTCCCGTCTCCGGCACCACCTCGGGGGACC
>VZTD01002347.1:1813311-1851790 GCA_013397725.1 Rhagologus leucostigma | reverse complement strand
CAGGGCATGGGGACCCAAAGGATGTGGAGACCCAGAGATTTCACCTGAGGGTAGGATCCCTGGAGATGGGGACTTGGGGGTGGGGGCATCAGTGACACGGAGATGGGGGTCCAGGGAGCGGGACGTGGGTGATGGGGACCCGTGGGGACCAAGGGTGAGAGTGGGGTTGGGGACGTGGGATGTGGGGACCCCGTGGAGCCAAGGGGAACACTGCCTTCCATGAAGCCTTCGACTTCCCGAGCGCCCACAGGGCGGGCGGCCCCTCTGCTGCCCCCAGTATTCCATGGCTGATGCTCCGCTGGAGCGGCCTGGGGAGGGAGCTGGGGGGGCTCAGCCTGGGGAAAAGGAGGCTCAGGGGGGACCTTATCGCTCTCTGCAACTCCCTGACAGGAGGGTGCAGCCAGGTGGGGTCAGGCTCTGCTCCCAGGGAACCAGCTGTCGGATGAGAGTACACAGTCTTAAGCCACGGGATGTTTAGGTTGGACCTTAGAAGGAGTTTCTTCAAAGGAAGGGATTGGAATGGATTGCCCAGGGAGGGGGAGGAGTCACTATCCCTGGAGGTTTAAGGAAGTGGCACTCGGTGCCATGGTGTGGTTGACATGGTGCTGTTCAGTCACAGGTTGGACTTGATGATCTCAGAGGTCTTTTCAAACCTAATTGATTCTGTGATCAATTAAAGTCCTACGTCCCCCTCAGCACACAGCAGGGTGTGGTGTTTCTTTTTGGTTAGTAGCAAGGACCGACTCCACTGAACTTTGCAGATCAGTCGTGTGGGAAAAAAAAGTGAAGTGTTGAATGGGTACTCAAATCCTGTATATTCCTCACAAAGCTGCAATCCCACATCCCGTAACGATGCACCCTCCTTACAGCGGCACGTGCAAAGCAGACAGACCATCGGAGGCTGCCAGGGCTTTGTCAGTCGTGTTGTGGATCGGTCTGGCCATTCCACGTCTGATGCTCCTGTTGCAGTCAAACCGCCAAACTACAACCATGGCCAACGAGAGACCTGGGAACACATGGGATAGGTGATCTCTGGGATGCTCTGGCCACACCTCGGAGTCTCTCCTGCTCCACTGACCCTGATGCCACAGGGACACCTCTGCAGAAGTCAGAGCCTCAGCACAGCCATCCTAAGGCAGCCCCGCTCAGCCCTCCAGCACCAGCCATGGGACTCATGCATCATCCATCTTCTCAGCACGGGTCTGCCACACCCTCAGCAACACAAACTGTCAAATTTTTGCAAAATATTTTACATGAGTATCATAACTTCTGTGAGTAAAGCAGTCTTTGTGCTATTAGCATGTTACTGATGAATGGCTCAGTATTAGTGACAGCACATGCTGGAACATACAGTCCATACTGTAATGGAACAGCTCATTGCTTAGCCTAAACCAGTCTTAAAAAAAGTGCACATCCCCTAACTGACTCAAGCCTATGATTTTAATAGCTCTGTCCTGGTTGCAAAGTCTGTGTTGTGCTTCCCTGCACTGCAATACATCTGTCTTCCGTTTATCCAAAGGACAGATGCCATTCAGCAATGTGTTTACTTTGCATTTAATGAGTGATCACACAGCAAAAATCAACAAGGAGTGGGTTTGATTTTGTTGGACCATACTTGAGGAAAATAGACTTGCCTCAGAGTCACTGTATCACCATATAAGTAACTTAAATTTTTATAAAGGGAAGAAACTGGCACAAGGATAGTTCTCCCTTAAAATATGCTTGTTCTCTTACATTTTTCCCAATACAACCTTCAGAACCCTGAATAGTGATTATTGACAGGCTACTATCCCAGAATGAGCACGCCATTTCTCATCTTCTGTTTTCAAACAACTCTGGAAAATAACAGGCAGCAAGGAAAGCCCTAGAAAAGTTCAGATGGTATTTGGGTAGTTACATATTATTCAATTATCAGGTTTTGTCCTTTCAGTGCTAATTAAAACATTTAAAATTACATAATTTATCCTTATGACTCATTTGGGAGACAGGGAAGATTTCAGTTGCAGGCTGTGAAAATGAAGCACACAGGACAGGGTTCTCCACAGGGGAACTCATCCTGCAGGGGTGGCATTGCTGTGGCTGTGGTGGTCCAAGGCAAACAGGAATATCTTGTCTTGGACCAACCAATACAAATAACAGAAACTGCCCCTCCTTATAAAACTCATCTCACCCACTGTATAGTCAGTTTAGTCATTTATTAGATGAAGTTACAAATTCCTAATGAAATCAAAATCCCCAGTTCTCCTGCTGGCAGTGTTTTATCACCAGCTTTTATCCAGTTCTGCTTCTGATCACTGGTTGCACATGCCAAACCCCACTCCGCAAAATCAGAGCTACCCCTAATGGAGCCATTCTTACGCCAGTTCTGCAATATGCTTTGTATTATTTTAGAATTTATATAAGGAATCAATTTGTTCTGCAGTGAAAGAGAAATCTTGGGACACAGTGCCAGATTAGTTTTTAAAATCAATACCCAGATCAGTTTCTCTAACATGTTCCCTTTGAATTATGAGCTACTACAGCCAACGCAGCAACTTTGGTTTCTGATAGATTAAATGCTGCTGGAGGCCTACGGTGCTTGGATTCCTGCCCGATGCGTCTGAAACACCTCCAAAGGGAAGGCAGAGGAAGGGAACCTGTTTGGAGATTGTGCTGATTCAGCCATAACTGAAAACCTCAGCCAGGACAGCTCCAGCAGCCCCCTGAACACCCTTTTGATGGAAATTTGTGAAACACTGTGTTAGAACAGTGAACGGGTATGAGGAAGCAATGAGACACTTGGTAAAATCTTCCCGGTCTTGGCAGGGCTGAGGCCAAAAGGCACAAAGATGGACAGGGACACGTATAAGCTAAATGACTGAAAATACCACCAGAGTCTCTGCATGTCTTTTCTTGGTTACAGACAAATGCAGGGTTCACTGTCAGCCTGGTACTTTCCAGGGGTACCAGAAAGCCCCCATATTTCATTAGCCCATTATCTAATTGCTTCCCAAAACACTTCAGGATACACATGAAGGAGTCATGTTTGCTCAGGAGACAAGTCAAAGGAGAAAAAAAAAGCCCAACCCATAGCTAAGAGACATAGATCCAGAGGGAATCCCCTGCACTGGTGTGACTGAATCACACAACCCCTTTGACTGACTTCAGGAAAACAAAAGAAAAAATAAATTGCTCATTCAGACTTCGGAATTAATTTATTGAAGGAGCAATCCACTTCCTTGACACCTCTACAGTGACAAGGCTTTCAGGGTTGTTTGTGTCACTGGTTAAATCAGGCCACTCCACAGTTGCACCGTTGCCTTTTGCTTTGTCCTCATTCTTTGTTAATGTCTGACAGCTCTTCTGCAGCTGCAGTCTGCAGCTCTTCAGGTAAGATGTGCTAATCTACATCTCTTCTCCCTCACTTTGCATCTTTTTTTCCAGATCTAGGAACTAAAATGGCATTTAACCCCTTATTAATAAGTGAGCAATCTCACTTCATTTTATTCAAACCTTATGGAGAGCACGAGACTTAAAAGTTCACTTAATTTACTGATTTAATTACGCTGTTAAGTAGGATTACACATATTATCCTTATATTCTATGTACATGATGGAAAACATATCCCGCTTCAGGTATCCCTTCCTCAGTTCATTCCTAAATATGACAGCAAAGGTTTTACTGCTTTACCTTCAATCTCCTGGTTTTACTCTCACTGGAGTCTAACATTAACTCCTTCCTTCCAGACCCCTCTGTTGCTCAGGGCACAGCTCGAGTGTGACAGCTCTTCTTCTGCCACTCTGTCAGTGGCTCTGCTGATGTAGGGTGGCCTTTCACAGCACCAGGGAGTGGTGATCTCTCTGCACGCCAGGTGATGGAAAGCATCTGAGGTGGAAGTTCAGTTCACATTGTGTCCGTGTCTCTCTAGAATTCCCAGAAGGAATGGGTAAGGCACATGCACTGGCTGCTCACCACCAGCTCTGGTCCATGGATCGCTGTTTAATGGGCAGGTGGAGAGGAACGTCCTTGCTGTGTTTTACGGGTGTCCCTGTGCTACCAAGAAACAGGGAACCTCAATTTCTAGGGCTGCCAATCCAGCAGTTCCTTTTCTATCCTCATGCTAATTCTCTAATATTTAATTCAAATAAAAAATTAAGGAAAAATAATATAAGCACAAACCAAAATAATGACAGTGGATGTCAGTGTATTTACTTTTTGAGGTCCAGTAAGATAACTGATCAAGCTACCCAGTTGCATCATTGTGCAGCTACAGGTGACTCATCCTTTCAAGAGAACTGAACAATCACTGAACGCTATTTAAATAGAAGAAAGGGGAGTAGGCATATATGGATAGATGCTTTACATGCAGCCTACATATATGCGTGTATTTCTGAATATATTAATATTTTTTTCAGGTAAAATGATGAAGGATACTCGTGGAACTGCTGAAAGTGCTCATCGTAAAAGAACAGCAGCAGAAATCAAAGGGGCTAAAAAAGCCATTTGATCTGTAGTGTTCCCTTCTAAGATCAGTCTGACGCTGGGATCAGTCGTGGGTTTCACGTGCTCACTGTAATTTGCAGGGTATTTCACTGATGCAGTTTGCAGGGTATTTCACTGATGTCTGAGCTGACTCGGTGAGGCAATGGCAAAGCTCATCTCAGTCACGGTGCTTCTGCACGTTCTCTGCTGCTGCAGCCCAGCCCACTGGCAAGGCTGGCACGTGAGGGCTGAGGAAACTCCACAGCATGGTTTAGAAATCCTTTTATTCCTTCTGGAGGGGGAGAGGAGTAAGCAAGCAGAGGAAGGGGAATCTAGAGAGAAAAATGTAATAGTCTGCCTACAAATGCCAGACTCAGGGAAAGAAGCCTCACGTCAGCTGTAACTCTGGCAGCACCTTTGCTTGCCCTGGCCTGGAAGAAGGCTCCTTTCTACCATGGGTGTGGGTTTGGAATTGTAATAGACACTTCTATAAAGTGTTATCCGCTCAAATGTCACAATGTTGGCTTTCTGCCCCATTTTCAGCTGCAGAGAACAGCAGATGGGAGGGGCAGAAACAACGAAGATCCTTTTTTAACTCTCAGTTTGAAAAATCTCCCAGTCCTTTTCAGCCAAGTAGCTCTTCTCCCACCTATTCTGAGCATGGCATTTTCTACATCCTGCTTTGGAAATTACATTTACTTTACCATATACCAAACCTCATACTAACCCTCCAGAATTTTAGAGTGTGTGCAGTAGGGAGCAAACAAGGACTAATGTGCTGCACACAGAACAGCAAGTGATCTCTTTCTGTGAGTTTTGAGTTACTTCCTCAACAAAAGAAGAGCATAATGTACATTAAAATCGTGTGCCAGGTATAAAGTGGAATGAGTAGAGCCAAAAGAGAAAATGAATAGTCATGAAAGGAGCTTAACAAAGCATTCAGTAACTGACATGGGTAGTAAAAGTGTGGAATTAGGAAGAAAGGAGTGTTAAAGAAGTATTATTTTGTTCAGTCCGTTCAGAAACTGTTTGGCCTTTTCATGAACAAGACAGGAAGCCAACTGAATAAGCGTAATCAGGTCCATTATTTACCTTTAGAAATCCTTACAAATATAAGCCACTTTCTAATCACAACAAAACCAAACTGCTTTTCACATTTTTAATGAAAGATTGTTGCATTCCACTGCTGCCCAATCTTAGGAAATCACAGGTGTAATATTTTTTAGTGTGTGTATCCACACAGTGCCACCCACAAGCACGTTCACATCTGAAGCCCTGCTGCACAGAACCTCAACGCTGTCCCCTTGAGCACAGTTCAGGGCAGCTTCCTGCAGGCTGCAGAACACCAAGCTCCCAGGTGCCCCACTGGCAAATGCTTCGGTGAAGATCAGTAAAATGAACCAAGAATTTAACTGTGTGTGTTGCAGTTGCATTACAGTAAAAATGGCAGATTCACTTTTGGAATCCAAGCAAACCCTCAGGTGCAGTGAAGTGCTGCATTCAGAATAATTACAGATGTATTTCATCTTCCCCTGGGCTTTGAGGCTGAGCTTGCACCAAGCCGTCAGCAGTGGTACTCAAGCTTGTAGTTTTGAAGTTTTGCCATTTAACCTACAAAACTTTTGGTACCCGAAGAGTTTTATGGTCATGAATGAGGAAATCTGATACAAGAGGCTGGGTTTCCAGGTCAGCAAGGAGACAGGGGCCATTTTTAGGAAGCTTTTCACCATGATGCTGCTGCTGGCTCTTTACCTCCATCAGCATCGATGGTGTTGCTCTGACCCCAGCCACTCCTGAGGGAAAAGGGACTCAGTTGTGAATTAATGATACTGGAAATGGCACCATGGAGGAACAAGGTAGAGGAACTGTCTCTGGTGTTATCTGCAACACTTTTATAGGGCTGTAAGTAATATAAAGTTATGTAACAACTATGCCCTTAACAAATTACTGTGCCCTGCTGGCGAACACTTTATCCAAATGAAACTGGGGAGGGAGGGAATAGAGAGCACATTAAAGCTTAAGGAGAGAGCAATCCATACCCTCTGCAGTGCCAGCGCAGATCTGTACTGTAGCTGTGTCTCAGTAGTTACTAGGATTTGCTACTTACATATCATACCTGTTAAATGGGCTGAAGAATCCAGAATGTTTGGGATTTTTTGCAGGTTGGAGGCTAAGATGTCTATGGTGGTTTGGATGTGTGCATCAATGATGATGTTTCAACATTTAGAACTAATTCAGGAAAGGAAAAGGAAGAACATAGGCTTACTGGGTTTAACTTATAGACATTTTAAGGAGCACATGGAATAAAATACCTGATTTTACATGTGTTTTCCTTCAGTAAATAGCACTAAGTAGTTGCACGGTTCTTTTTTGTCAAAGATTTGGAACTGTTCTTCAACTATGAATCTCTTTCTCTGGGAAAGTAAGGCACAGAGTGGTGTAAACAGCTTGCCAAGCAGCCAGTGGCAGAGCCAAAATCAGAATTCAGATTGCCTGCCCACCTGTTTCCTTCTATCCTTGCTGCTGAGCAAGTTACCCAACACAAGAGCTTTTCAGATGGAAGAACAAGCGAGCAAACAAAGGAGTGAAATTAAATATAAGCAGAGTGAAAATGACCGGTATGAGAGTTTAAATAAGCAAACTGCAAAAAAGGAATAGTAAAAACATTATAAAATAAAATTAGAGATTACAATAAAGAAGTAATTTCCATTTTAATGCATGAGAGCTAATGGTGTCCTAATGATTTTCCTCATACACAGAGGTCTTTGGTTCAAAACTCCGGATGAAACCAGTCATTTTACCAGAAGACATCCATGCTCCTAACCCAAGATGCTCCGGGTTTCTGTTCCCGTTGCCAGCCTGTTTTCACTGCACATTCCAGCGCTGGGGAAAGCATCAGCCTGACAGCTCCGCAGGCTGGAGCTCCCCCTCTGAGTGTAGGGAAGGCTGTGAGGCAGGAGGCAGCTGGTCCCCCAGAGCCTCGGCTCTGCCCTGCCCCGATACAGCCCTGGCTTGCGAGAGAGTCACTTGGGGACAAGGGCAGTGCTGGCTTGTGTGATGCTCCTTCTGAAACTGGACCGAGGCGCAGCTCACATCATCCATCAGGCTGTGCTGACACAGGAACAGCTCCTGGTCACTCGTGGCCTGGGCTGGGTTGGACTGGGCAACACGCCATGAACAAAAAGCCTCTGTGAGCCATTCCCAGCTCCTCTGAGCCATTCAAGCCCCTGTAACGCAGTGAAAGAAGAGGCACTTTTTAAAATGAAGTTTCTCACAAGTGACAGGGAAGCAGTCGCCCCCGCACACACCTTATTCACTCACTGCTCTGAACTGGCATTCCTTCAAGAGCTGGGAAGGGCCCAGAGCTGCTGATTCAAAGACACTTGGAATAAGAACTCAAGATTGGAAGGTTTTTGTTCCTTCCTGGCTTGTTGCTTCTTTCCTTGGCCTGCTCTGCCTGCCCATGCTGAATGTCAATCAGCAGAGCGGTAGCACCTTTGCAAAGAAGCCCCAAGTATCTTGCCAAATACATTAACAAGCAGGTGGAAAAAACCCGAGGTTTCCACTACTCCGAAGAAGAAAAGGCTGGATTAGAGTGGTGGAGCTGAACACTGGACAGGGATAAAGGGTCAGGAATCGATAAAGCTGTACATTCTTGTTTAAACTATAGCAGACACAGAGGTGGCTTTTCCAGAAAATATTTCTAAATTATCCTCATAGTGCATCCACAGCTGATTCTCAGAAACATTTGCATCAAATACCCCTGGAAAAATTCCCATAAGGAAACTGCCAGAATGAGTTGCTAATTGCACATGCAGAGAATCTTACGTCAAAGTGGCTGTGATCAACCCAAAGTATTTCTCAAAAAAGGCAGCTTCATTTTTATTCAAGTCTCTGCTACCTTACAATTGACAGCTATTTGATGTTCTTGGAATGAGTAACAGCTCAGTTTATTACAAATTTCTACAATCCTGCAGTTAGGACCAGCCTAAGCGAGCAAACAGAGAAAACTGATTTGAACTCAACAAATTCAAGTCTCCCTCTTGGATGGTCTGATGAAACTGGATCATCTTGATCTTTTGTTACTACTGAATAGCTGGGAATAGGTTTCTTTTGCAACCTGTCAGTCTGACAGCTCCATTTAGAACAGGAGTTGTTTTCTCATGATTTCCATGTGAAGCTCTAAGTGACTGAGCATTTCATCTTTTCATTTGAGCCAGCAAATGTTTTGTATTTACTATGTTTAGCAACATTGTCAAGGTCAACACAACAGGATATTCCCTACAATTGTTTAAATTATTAATATAACATTTTGAATCTTAGAAATCAATACAGTGGTTTTAGGATGGTTGGCTAAATTCTGCAGCTCCATTGATTAAAATCCTAAATAATTCCTTTCATTTCATGAAATTCATTGCAGATTCAAGCACCTGTAACAGGGAAGAAAATTTACCTAATCTTTTTGCAATGCTAAAAACCAGAAAGAACAAATGAGCACTCAGTAGTGCTAATATGAACCCTAACATTGTATCCATTGGGATGTAACAAAAAGATATTTAATCTTTTAAGGCTAAATCATGTTCAACAGTGCCTATTACACAGGCAGGGTTGGCTTCTCAGAGCAAGTATGAGAAGAGGTTTGGCTGTTCTTTGGATTTCTTCAAGTTTCCCGCAAGATCCCACTGCAACACGGAAGTGGAAGTTGAACAATAGACCTGGCACAGTAACCTCATTGATCCCTCAATTATTTCTGCTAAAAGGAAGACAAATAAATATAGCAAGATGAATTGGAGAAGCCAGGCCCTGCTGGCTTGTGCGCGCGCTGCCGACATGAGTAGCTAAGGCAGAAATGGGATAATGCCCCTGCATGATTATCTTCAGACCACCTTGATTAGTGACAAATAGTAGAGAGCTGGAGATCTATGCAAATGTCATTAGACCCAGGGTTGTAATGTGATTTAGTGACGTGGCTGCAGTGATGGCTGCTTCCCTTGACACAGCAAAACAGATGGTGTTTTAGCAATGTTGGTTCACCACTGTGCTAAAAAGCAAGAATCCGGCAGAAACGTGTGTCTGTGCGAGGAGGGAAGCACGGGGTTGGTGCTTATTTGCATCACTGTGTATCAAACTGGTGACTTAAACTGGCTTGGGCAGAGTCAGGGCCTAAGACAGAAAACATCCTTCAAAACCCTGCACCAGTGCAATGGGGTTTGATCTTTTCAGCACACAAAGTAAAGAATATTTCCTTTTCCCACTGTTCCACTACCTTTTTTTTCTTTCATTCCCATTCACTTTGCATCATCTTGGACTCCCAGAGGCCAGACTGTCACAGGCTTATCCAAGTGGCACCTGCCAGGGAAGCTCTGCAGCCGCTTCTGCTGCGCAGTTTTGTTTCAGGGGCTTGCCAGTCCCAGTCCCACTGGCTGGGCTCCAGCCGGCCCTGCCCATGCTCAGATTGCTTTTTCTGGTGATCCGTTGGGCAGTTGTCTTCCCATAAAAGGGCAATTTTTAACTCTTCTCTCAAGGGAACTAGCGAGAAATAAACCTTCTTTGGGATAATGAGAGAATGATGTTTGCAACCCCACAAAACTTTTGGGGTTGTTTTTACAATCTTAATTATATCCTAGTTAATTTAACCTGGTGGTCTCTGGGATATAGCAGCCATCATCCACTTCAAGGCAACATACCAGGAGAGCCAGAAGAAACTCTGTAGGAAATTGCCCCACTCCTTTTCTACCCTTCAGCCAATTAAGAACGACAGAGACCCTCTCTGATGATTGGCAGTCTGGATATGCCCAGTGCAGCAACCTCAATGCATGCATACACAAATGGTTTTTGTTATTGAATGATAAAGTTTTAGGAATAACTGAATCTTAGTATATTTATTTCCAAATAGTTTCCATCCATTAAAAAAAAAACCAAAACCACAAAAAAAAAACCAAACCACACAACACAAAAAGACAGTGAACATATAGGACAGAAGGAAGTTAACTATTTGAAATCTTGGTTGTGAAATTCATACTGGTGATTAGGTTGTTTAAAGACTAATTGCAGCTGATCTCGTTTTTAGCATTTTATGCTATGTCTGTCAGCAATCTACAAAGCACATGAATACGGTTTCCTGGTTTACAACCTTGATTTAATTCCGTTTGTAAACACTGGGAAACAAATGCAGCAATGTCGTGCAACTGACGAGCAAGGCCCTGAAACACAGCTCACAAAAACATATTCCCTCTCACTTCCATCCATCTTCTGGAGGACATAATGCAGTTACTGTTCATCTTCCTTCGTGGTCATACTGTTCATACCAGAGGGAGGACGTTCCCTTCCTGACATATGACTGGGCAAAACATCAGTGTGCATTGAAAACATCTCCTGCCACACTGTTCAGGCACTCTGTGTCCAGGCAGAGATGGATGGAATGAAAATACTCTAAGATGGGAAAGGGAGGAGATGGTTCCCAGGCTTTGGCACTTCTCCGGAACCTCGGCAAGGTAAACGGTAAATGATGTCACAGGCATGCCTGAACTCCCTGACAAAGCAGGGAACCAAGTCCTCGGCGCTGAGGGATCTTCTAACACAGCTATTTCTGTGATCATTCTGTTTTCCTACAGTATTTGTAAATTCACAGGGGAAGGAGAGGGATTATGCACAGAAGACGGTGCTGGGCTTTCTGTTTATTCTGGACACAGAATAATACCCAGAGCTTGCTCTGAAAGCCTGCAGAGGACATGGGCTAAAAGAAAGCCTCTGAGAGGAAGTGCTGAAAAGTAAATAGGCAGTGCAGGCAACGCTGCTGAGACACTGCAGAAGTCAGGCAGTGTATCAGAGTTTTGGTCTGCACCCTGAACGTAAGCCTGGGAGACAGAAATTGCCATATAATTCTTTCTGCGACATATAATTACATTCTTAACCTCTTTGTCTTTTTTTCCTTTTTTGATAAAGAGGAAATAATTCATTTCCAGGAATATAAGTGGCTTTAATTCACTTGGATCGAGCAAACCACTTTTTCTTTTTTCTTTTTTCTTCTTTCATTTTTTTTTCCGATTCAGTGCCTGACTCAGAACCATCATTCTTACTGCTTCTGTCAGACTATCCCACATTTCCCAGTGGTTTTTACTACTGCAGTTTGGAAGCACTCTTTGTTCTTATAGTCCCAGTGCCTACCAAGGCTTTTCTTTTCATGTTCTTTGACGTTTATTCCCTAGGAGCCGGATCCTTGTGTCCTTACATGTGAGCCAAATCTCCCAGTGAATTTGCAAACATGCAGGATCAGCAACTTAAACAGTTTATTTGTTCTTCAGGGTTTTCTGTGCTCACAGGAAAAAGGACGCCTATAGGCAAACACAGCATCACTAGGTTTCATCTACACAAAAGGGAAGCTTAGAGAGGAAGGAAGGCACAGCAGTGCAGAGCTAACGATTAAAAAACAAAAAACAGCCTTCTCAGGTTTTTTTTCTGAGAGGATGGTGGTGACAGATGCAGTTACAGGACACTGAACTTAACATATCTCTTGAAATACATCAAAAGATCCCTTCGCTAGGTTTGGCTCAGTGTCAGCAGTAATTGCTGATTCCAGTCTGTTGTAAGAATAACGTAAATCTTTGGCTATATTTTTGAGACACATTTCAGCTTGAATACCTATACTACATTTACATTTAGGAACCTGGAATTTCTAATGGCCTGGCACCTCAGGCTGAGAAGTGCCTGCTCCCATTTACTTCAGCTTTGGTGTTTGCATCAGAGCATTCTGGCCGGGCGCGTTAGAAAATGTAATGTATTCGCTTTATGTCCTACATATAAGGTGAGGTCAGCATCAACGACCAGATCCAACCTGCAGCATTAATTCAAGCAAACAGCACTGCTGACAACATGATTGCTGTGGATAAGGACTCCATCTGACAAACTTATATATCAGAGAATCTTCAAATTGCTCTTTAATACAGGTGTCCCTCTTCTGATGCCAGAAATTTTATGGCAAGTAGTCTTGGTGATGAGCCAAGATTTGACACAATCTAACTATCTAATTTTGTGAAAATTTTGTGGTGAGACAGGACCGTTAATATATTCTTCTGCAGTAGAATGAAAACCTTTTCTTGCTCTCTGTCTGCTGTGCACACACAGAACAGAGCTATTGCTACAGATCAGTGAATTTTCCAGACAGAGAGATTATTCTGATCTCTCAGTCTGGCATTTTACAGCAACAGTCAACTCTATTCCCTGAGAAGTTTGTGTATCAGCTCCCTTAACCTGCCGATGTTAATTCAGATTACATATGTGTAGTCTTATGTGGACAAACCCTCAGTTTACTGTGCATGTGAAACATCACGTTTCTCCTCCAGCTATGCCAGTGACCCACACTAATGGACACACATACGCCTCATTTCCAGTCTGACTGTACCTGGACTCAGCTTCCTGCTATTTGTTCTAAGTACATTCCAGGAATATATTTTGTTGAATTGTTCATAATTTCAACGGGATAGAGTTTGGGACATGTAAAACTGATTAATATGTACTTCCATGGGTGTTTTACAAAGACTTTTACCCTAATTTTGTCAATTATTTAGATCCACCATTCTCACATTTTCTATAAAAATCAGGTAGATCCATTCACAGACATTTACACGGTTTTGTTTTCTACACTGCTTCAATTTCAGCTGAGACCATTTCCATACATGGCAGGTCCATTTGCACACAAAAAAGCAAAGGACAGGGGTCTGACTGCTCAGCTGAAGTCAGAGGCCGCAAGGCTCAGGTACTTCTACCTCTTGCTGAGAGCGTTTTGGACACTTGTGTATTTAACCTTGAAAACAGAACATATGAGAGAGTGCCACCACCTATAGAAGTTTATGCCACATCAGCACTACTTTGCCAGCATTCCAACAGAAAATCACATTTTGCAGAGTCTATTTCACTCTACTGACATTATAATCGGTGTCAAGGCCATCAGGGAAAGCATCAAGCAGACAAAGTCTGCCATGAGATTTCAGCTGTTTGTGCTACTGCATGTGCCATTATCCCTGACAGCAGCCCCCAAACCAGAGAGAATCGTCTTTTTATGAAAAAATTCAGATAAATCCATGCTAGAACAATGCAGTGCTCTGGAACACTGAAACAGCTTGTGAATGTAAAAATCATTCACCAGTACAAAACCAGGGCGTTGCTGCATTGTCTGCAGGAGATAGCGACGTCCAGCCCTCGGGGGATACAGCAAGGAAAAATGAATGCAGCAGGAAATCTTTCTAAACAAGGAGTTGGCCACATGCTAAGAGCCATATGCACTTTATGTCATAAAAGCTTCCCTGTATTTCTATTTTTTATTATAATGCTCTTTAAAAATGCTGCTCCTTTGGGTAAGAGTCACCTAAACATAGTCCTCTTCCTAAAAAAAATAAAACTCACAAACCCTTGAAATGAGGAAAAATTCTTCAATTTTTTTTTTTTATATTATATTTTACCCCTCTGGACACTAACACTGAATATGGGATTTCTTACATCTTATTTTTTCTTTTTTTTTTGGTGCGTGTTTTGCAGACTGAAGAAAATGACTGTAAATCAGTTCGCATTCAAAACACCACACTTGCACCTAAAAGAACAGGATATTACACCATTAAAAATAAGATTCAGTACAATGGAAAAATTTTCTGACTGACAGCATAGCACCTTTTGAGTCATAAATTCTCATTTTTAAAGGACAAAAGGGACTATCACAATCACTGTCTGAATTCCTACATAACAGAGACGATATAATTTTAGACAAAAATTCCTATGTCAGTCCTGCCTTCTGATCTGCAAGAAAAACTTCTACTTTACATGTCACACCCTGCAAGCAGAATACCCAGGGATTCTTCATCTTTGTCCATAACAATTATCAAACAGATTAACAAAAAACTGATAAGCAATAGGGGAGAATCAAATCCTAGTTCTAAACAATTCTGAACACAGATGAATTAGCACACGGAAATAATGATAGGATGGGAATATCTTTTAGAGGCATTATTTTTTACAGGATAAGCATAGGGTAAAATCAAAGTATTTTATACTTCACAAAGTTCCTGTAATTGGATCTTGCAAAATGGCTAAATACTGTAATGGATCCGTTGCTTCATTAGCACACTCTGACATCCTGCAGCAGCACATCCATCAAGCTCCTCATTCCCTCTGGGGAAGGCTCCTGCAAGGGGCTGGCAGAGACGTGAGTCAGGCTCTGTAGGATCAGCAGACCTGTGGGCTTTGCTGTGCACTGGCTGCAAACCAGGGAGTCTGGGGCCAGGGTGCCAAATTCGGAGGGAGAACAGGTTGTTCTCCCTGCTAAGGGGACCAGTGATAGTTACAAGTGATTTCTGATGGTTTTGAATCACCACAAAGCTGTTGTGGGTGAGTACCAAGGGGTGAGAAAAAGGTTAGACTTTGGCCAAGGGAGCTTCAGGCCAATTTGTAACCTGTAATGAGAATCTCTGGTGTTTGTCTGGAAGAGTCACAGCTCTATATTTCTGCCCCTGCCTGCCTTCATACAGTAAGTTAAGACGTGTAAAAATATTGTTAGGAGTAGCCCAGGTTAGAAGATCTCCTAAGAGCACTGATAAACCTAGTTGAACATTAATGTCCATGGCCTAATTAGCATAAAAAAGCCAAGATGAGATTTTCAAATGTTGTGAGACACCTAGTCCTGTGTTAATCTTAACTTTTATCTTATATTGCTTCTGTATTTATATGTGGGGTTTTTTATTAGATCGACTGTAATTTGGAATAGTTTAATATCTGAAATAGCTTATTAATACCACAGAAACATTAAACAGAAGTCTGTATTACAAAACTGGAAATAAATTAAAACCTGAAAATGCAACCTCTGTCTTCAAGCCTGTCTTAGCTCATAAACCTGTAATCAAGGCCTAAAGGTTGTAACATTTACGCCAAATAGCCCCAAAACGCAGGAGGAGCAGGATACTTTCCTGAACTTGGAGACTGGAGGCACCATCTGTGCCCGCATGTAGTTTTTACTGTACATTATTTCTTAACCTTGAACACTTCATTTTGCAAAATTAGTATTGCTTTGTGTTTTATCTTTTAACAGAACTGTGATTACGCTGGCAGTAACACTGACGTGGTTCTCGTGCTGTGAATTCCATCGTTACATTAAGGACTGCAAAACACAGATCACTCAGGTCAGATAACCTAAACAGAGGGAAAGAAACACAAAAAGCTCACTTACCATGACAGTTCTGGAATTGCACCAGGGATGAACTTGTCTCTGTGGGCTCTCCCAGCTCACGAACCCTAAAGCATCACCTGCACCAGGGTGATGCCCAACCTTATAGCCCTTGCATTTAAACAGAAAGCCCCTCAGCTGAGCTCAAGCTCTTTGCCTTCCCATTCACTGGTGGTTTCAGCAGACATTTGATTTTTCTATTCCGTGTTTGCCTGTAACTATTCTTAGCAGCTAATAACTGACACCCTCGGGAGCATGATGTCAGCACACTCCGCACTTACGGAGCTCTCCCAAGTCAAACCCAGATCTCAGCATGGTGAGCTGGCTCCTCAGGCAGGGCTAAGGGACTGACACCACCACAGCCCAGCTCAAACAGACCAAACAGGAGCAAGTTCATCTCAGCTACAGAAATCTCTTTCTCTCGTAAGTAATCTGCAGTCAAGATTTGAAAAATGGTATTTGTTTTTAGGCTACCGAGTACTTTTTGCAGGACTAATAAAAACACAGCCTTACTGGCCATCCTCTTGTCAGTGTCACATGCAAAAGTTTTGCGGACTTCTGGAATTAACACCAGTCCACTACCCACATCAAAAAGAAAGCTACAGAACAGGCAGCTTTGTTAGTGGTCTTAGCAGAGAGGCTCCAGTGATCACAGACACTGAACCTTTCCACTCACCAGTATTTGCTCCCAGTGTATTTAATGATTCATCACCCCAGAAACCTCCATTTGGCTGGGTACAGGAGGCATTTCTAATTTCCCTTCAAAAGATGAAGTTCCATTCCCTTGCTCATCCTGTAGCTTTTTTACACCTCTCACAGTTTAAGTTAATTTTTCTGAAAATAGCTACACACAACTGTAGAAATACTCTAGGCAAGTTAACACTCCTTGTAAGATGGTACCAATATTTCCTCCAAATTGTTAAAAAACTCTCACCTTCCAGGACTCCATTATCTTTTCTACCCCAATTATACTCCAGCGTTTTCTCACATTCATCCTTCCACTGATAAGTGCACTCAGGTTTGTTTCCACCTCTGCTACATCCAGTTCACAAAGCCCCAGGTTATACATGAGGTTATTATTGAAACCAAAGTGTCTGGTTCGTACAGTATGTGACTTACTTACATGACATCACCAGCAAGCTGGTAAAAAATTTAGCCTAATCCTTTTTGAACATCAACCCAGTCTTCCTCAACATTGGCAATGCCTCCCAACATGTTTCACCTAGGAATTTCACCTCACCACACTGGTAAATATATTAAATAGACCAGGTCCCAAGACTAACCCCAGAGAAACACCACTAGCAATATTTCTCCAGCCTTGCCACTTTCTTTGGAATAAAACTTCAGC
Source organism: Rhagologus leucostigma (assembly GCA_013397725.1). Taxonomy (NCBI): domain Eukaryota; kingdom Metazoa; phylum Chordata; class Aves; order Passeriformes; genus Rhagologus; species Rhagologus leucostigma. The sequence continues at coordinate 1,834,772 of VZTD01002347.1, read as the reverse complement.
CAGCTCACAGTTCTTGTGTTCACCACCTTCACTTCCAAATTCAAGAACAACTTCCTGTGGGATATGATTTGCTGGAATCTAAATGGAGGAAGCTCACCCTGGATTATGTTTTCCCAGGTGCAAGGGCATACATTTGTCCTTGTTGAACTTCATAAGGAAGGAACAGTGGTTTCAACTGTGGGGCGAGTGCCCACCACTGTGTGAGACGCAGAGCAGTCCCTGGGCTGGGGCCCTACGAGCAGTGCCCTGCTGTGCAAAGTGCCCTCCTTATCCCTGCCCGCAGCATTCCCGGTCACTCATGCTCCCCAGCACAGCTGCAATCTCCCGAGGCTGCTCACGAGAGCTGCCAGAGCTCTCTGCTCTTCCTTGGGTTCCCCTGGCTCTGGGATTCCCCCTTGCACCTCGGCCCCAGTGCTCAGCCCCAGGAGGTGCCCCTGCCACAGCTGCCTCAACGAATGAGTATTTACACTGTCAACCGGATTTTAAATATTGCACACACTTCCTGGTGACATTATCAGCTGAATTTGATCTCCTCTGTATAAAGGGCCACTTAATAAGAGGAGGAAGTTTCTTCCTACTGCTTTATTTAGGGATGGTGAATGCTGATGCGAGATCTGGTGACGAATGTCAGCCAATGTCAGCTTTCTTGTACCATGAAACATATTATTGCCATTGTTCCTCTGCTTCATTTGGCCTAAAAATAGCTTCCTATTATGTTACACCAGATCAGGCTTTTTTATGGACATATATACAGGAAAAAAGCTGGTGCTTATATTTTTAATTCCTGGTTGCAGCACTAAGTAAAACATACAGTGAGTATCAGGATCAAATCATAGCATCTGTCTGTTAGGATTTGTTGGTATAGAGCTGTCACCCACACGGCTCCTTGTCTGGTATTAAACAAGACAAGTGCAACAGAGAAACATGAGAAGTGTTAATAGTGCTGCAACGAACTTCTGAAGCTAGGCGCTGGATGCAAAATTTTCAGCAATTAAAATGAAAACTGTATTTTTAATCATAAATTTTAAAAAATAATTATTTTTTGAGTTAAAAAAATCTGTTTTAATGAAAAGCCAAATTTTACATATCTTCCACGTAAATACTGCTTTCTTCTTAAATCAGATATGGCACAAAAACTATTGCTCTTGGTTTGGTTACGATTCTTGCTCTGTTCTTCAGAGATCTTATTGAACTAAACAACACAAGTTATGATTTTGCCAGAGACTTTTATGAAAGTTAACCCCGATTAAAGAAATAACCTCCCATCTCTAGGTAGGAACATAGAGGAGTCTCTGACTTGGTTAAAAATGCAATGCACAGACTTAAGACTGACTCTGTCCTTCAGACAAACGATTCAGCCTCCACACACGAGATCTGTGTGTCATATAAAGAACAGAAAGAGAAGCCTGAGGGGAAAAGGGAAGTTTCCCAAGGAAAGCACATTATCAATCTCGGGTACAAAGTTGCCTTTGCAGTGGCCCTGCATGGGCTGTGTTTAACACCAACCAAGGGGCTTAGGGGAGGCACTTTCCCCACGTCTCCTACAGAATCACTGAAGGGTGTCTGGCTCCTCCAGAGGTGCTTCAGAGCAGAAGCCGTACTTGTGGACTCTGAATTACTTTCTGAAATAACATCCTCTGTATTTAATCTCTCAGTAGTCCAGGAAAAATTGCCTTCCTCATTTAGGCGCCTGTGTTAGGCATGCAAGGTTAGGCAACAGGAATTGCCTTACACATCTCTTTCCCCGTGCCTCTGCACCCCATTTCTGTTACTATCAAATCTGGCTGAAGCTAAAGTAGCAGATTTTATCAGAGCAGTAACTGGTTCAACCACGCTCTTCCTGCTCTGATACTTCTGGTTGTTTGCATGCCTAAACAGCATCTCAGTCTTTGATCCCCTCTTACGAGCATGCGCTCTTAAATTCGACTATTTTTAGTTCCTCGTCTGTGACCATCTCCTCCAAGATGAAAGAGCAAGGGATGATGATGCCTTCATGTGTTTGCGAACTGCTTTCATCCTGATTTGTGGAAATCCTTATACAGGAATAGCACACTGCTTTTTTATAGATATACAGTGACTGTTAGTCTCCTGTACTTCACCTGAATATCAATTTATTTGCTTCTTGTAATTTGTCAGACATTGATAAAATCATTTCCCATTTCTGAGAAGACAGCACACTGACTAATAAAACTCCAGTCTACTGCTTGTCCTCCCTGCTGTGATTTGTGGGCACAGAACATATCGATACATCTTTCTGTAACAAGTGACATAGAAGAGATGGCTTAAACTTCTTGAACAGAAAAATCATAATAAAATTCTTAAGAAAGAGTCAGTACATGATGCATGTGATTGACCTTCATTATAAAACACATTGACATCTGCGGATGAAAACTACTAAATAAAAACTAATTATTATCATTTAAGTCGGAAAAGGCCTCTAAGATCATTGAGCCCAACCTTTAACTTACCATTGACAAGTCCACCACTAAACCATGTCCCCACATGCCACATCTACACATCTTTTAAATACCTCCAGGGTGGTGACACATCCACTGGCCTGGGCAGCTGTGCCAGGGCTTGACAATCCTTTCCATGAAGAAACTCTTCCTAATGCACAGCTTAAACCTCCCCTGGTGCAACTTGAGGCCATTTCCTCTTTTATTATCACTTACTATTGAGGAGACAGGACCAACATCCACCTCGCTGCAACCTCCTTTTATGTCACTGAGTACTTTAGTGCTGCTCTGTGACAAATATGAGCTTTACTTGAAACTCAAGACTCCAAGTCCAGCCTTACCAAAGCCTCACCATCTGTGTGTTACCATATTTCTTCAAAGAAACTTGCTATTTAAGAGACTGAATGCAGAAAATAGCATTACTATTTGGTCTCACACCAGTTGTTTTCCTCTGTACTACAAACTGAATGAAAACAAAGCAGATACAAATGGACAGTTTTATTTTCAAGCTGATTAGATTTTATAAAGCCGTTCAGAAATTTATTTTGAGCATACCCTGTGTTTCTGTAAGACCAAAAATAGTGCCCTCAGTTCTGTGAGATTTCAGCTTTTTCTTAACAAACCCCTGCTCCTTTTGGATGGGTTTTAGTCTTTTTTTAAACCTATTTAACAGGCAAACTGAATCCTGCCTCTTGACAGCATACCAACATACCTAAAACAAGAAAGTATACGTGATGAATGCTTCTTTTGCTACAAGTTTCAGATCAAGTCTTTGATGAGAAAAACACATTCTCTTTTGAAAGCTGAAACACTTCAGCAAATACTGCTGCAATCTATCTGCTTTACTATAAAGAAAAGCCTCTTTAAGAAAGGGCTGTGGATTCACATTCCAAATCCAAACTGTGCGTCACAGTCTGAATTTCCTGGTCTGATAACACTATTAAAATGCCTCCCAGAGACTAAATTCAGCTTGAATTCAGGTTTGTGTGGCCAGCAGAGAATTAAGGAACCCCACAGTAGAGTCCAAGGGCTCTAACAGCTTCTGTGCTAATTCCCATATTCCCTCCACGTAGAATGTAGCCAGGTAAAGGAGCATTCTTAGAAACAAATGTTTCAGAGGAAGATGAAAGAATCCCCATCCAAAGTGCACAATTCAGAAGCAGTCCAGCCTCTAAATGATATTTCCTTTTAGCCTCCATTGAACATTAATGGCTATAACTCTAAATTTCTAACTTGTTTTATGATATTCTTTCTACATTACATCACACTACTCGGTGTATAAAAACAACGGAATGAAAGCCTCTAATTTTAGCTGTCATAAGTTAAAGAATAAATGGCAGCAGAAGCTTTCGTATATAATTGCAGGATTTTAGGTGACTACAGAAAAAGTTCTCTTTTCTGTACGTGCACAAATGCTCAACCCTTCAAGCAAAATTTCAGGAACTCTATGAAGTTGTGTGTGCTTAGCAGTTAATGGTGAAGGTGTCACTATGCTCAGAAATAGAGCCAACTTTCCCATGTCACATTCAGCTTATTAATAACCCCATTATTTCTGTCGCAATGGCACACGTTTCTCCGCTCCTTGTTATTGTTATGCAACTGGAAGAGCTTTCAGAATCACTTCTGGCTGAGCTTGAACAGGTAAACTATAAAATCCAGCTTGAATTGAGCTTTATGCTGAAATGCTACTGCAATTCACCAGATGAATGCTGAGTGACATAGAGTATGCAGTTATGCAAGAAGAGTGTTTGCAACAAGCTATCTTGGAAGTACTTCCATTTGAGAGAGGATTTTTTCATATTCTGAATCTGAATACATTAAAAAGCCTGTAATCACTTAATAGAGTCAAATCTGCAATTCTTAATTCTGAATATCTTCTATAACGAAATGAGCTTCTCAATTCTTGTGATTAACTTGCAGACAAAGCCAAATACAAGAAGCTGGCTCAGAAAAATCAATGCAGGAAATCACTGCCAGATTTCTCATAAATATTTCTGCCTTAGAAACCACTGGAATTTACACTCTCTTTATCACACATTGTATAGGAATATATGCAATTACAGCACTTCCTACACAAAATAATACAGATCTGGGTAAGATCTTGCATAAATGGATATGAAAATTCTATGCAACCTCCTGGCAAATTGCCAAAGTGGCCCTTATGCTTAGAAAACAGTGCATTGATCTCATCTGATCTCTGTGTTTACACGTGTACGCCAATATTGCCACAAAGCTGCTTTGTTTAGATGTGCATTTTCATGACCTTGAAGCTCAGGATAATGTATTTCTTATTCTATTAAGCATCTTCACACAAGGGTATCTACAATCATTATGAAAAATCTCCAGTCGGACAAGTGGGAAAAAAAAAAGGGACTTCGACTGCTCAGTTTCTAAATTAAGCTACATCTGAAGTTAAAAATAGCCCTTCTGACTGAAGATGCTATGCTGCCTGAATTTAAATAGCCTGCTTCTTTCCCTGACATTTATTGTGTTCTCTGCTGCAAAAAAACTGCCTTCTATAAGGAGGCTACCTTTATTTTTATGTCCAATTTCACTTCACCTACCATGACAGAATTGAATAAAGTCAGTGTTCTACCTGGGAAGTGCATAAATTTTGCCACACAACATTTCTCCAATTTTGCTAAAACAGACCTAAAACTACGCATGTCATATATGTGTGACTTTCCCTAGCTCTTTCTGCAGATTTTTCTGGGAAGATCCGTCGTAAGAGTATATTGTCTGAAATGCAATCACGTTTCTACTATACATGTCCCAAAACTGCTTGTGCTATCTTTTGTTTTTGTTTACTTACATACATATATATATTTCTAGGTGTTTCATTGCTGTTTCTGGACAAAAAGAAGTATGAAATGCAATTACACGCAGTGTATGTGAAATGGTTTACTCACCGCTTTTCCCCAAAGCACTGAATGAAAAGGAGGAGAAGCTGCATCCCTTTTCTCTCCAGGCCTAACACAGAGCCAGCATAAGGATTTCTATCCTATCCATATTCCTACAGTAGTCAGAGGCTGAGAGGTCATAATTAAGCTACACAGAGCCTGCTTGTGCTACTCACACAGTAACTCCAACATCGGTTTTATAGCACACGTAGATTAGAAAGGTAAAAATTCCTTCAAGCCACCCTGACCCTTCTCACCAGTTTGAGTTAGTTCTTTTTGTCAGAATTTCTGGTGCTCCAATCTGCATAGTTTTAAATTCCAGTCACTGTATTCATGCTCACCCCTGGGAAACTGTTAATTTTCCTCAATATTCATTCCAAATTTACTGTGCCTTAATTTCGACATTTTATGAGATTAAAATTAATCAGATTCACTTTTACATTTCAGGCAAGAAAATAAGAAAGGTGCACTTCTAAAGTGCAAAGTGAAACTTGAATCTTGCTGTATTGAGACAACTCTGCTTTTCCCCTCTTTGCTAAATTGCAGATTTTATACGAGCATTCCCAAAGGAATAGCACAGAGAGACTCAGGAATAAGTAAATGAAAGATGAGATGGATATAAATACTCTTCTTACTCCCGAGCAAGACTTTCACAGTGCAGTCACTTTGTGGACTAAAAGCCTGAAAGATCCCCAAAAGCTTTATAAGCATCAATAATGTTTGCAATGATGTAAGCCAGAGGCAATGATGTAAATTCTGCAGTCCCTAATTGAATAAAACACCCATTGAGGTCAATAGGAATTGCAGTCAATTAAGCCGTAAATATTTCAGGTCCTGAGCTTTTTACATAATGTTACTACACGGCATCTATGAGTGCCTTCATTTGTCCAGGGCAGTGTTTGCTCAGAAGCCTCTGTGAGAGCAGACGGGGCTGGAACAGCCACATGGAGGTCAGGTGTGTGGTGTCAGTCACCAACTCCCACCACGTTCTGGCAGGGTGCCTGTTCACTTATCCAGGTGAAAACATGAGGCTGCTTTCACGTGAAGGCCTCAAGCATCAAGGGCAGTTGTATGGATGGGGGCTGAATTTGACTCAAATTTTAGGTAAAATGGAAAATAAAATTAAATCCTCATGAAATTCGATGTGCATGTCCAGAGCCCATCAGAAGAATGTAATTTCTCTGAACAGGTGAACCCAAGCTACAGTCACAGCTGCTAATTACTTACCAGTAAATGGGTAGGCGTGTGGCAGGGTCCTGTCATGCACAGAACAGTTTATATTGTCCTTTGCTGCCCTAACTCTGCTTTTTGCCCAGCTGTGAGAAATGAGAGCCACACATGCTGCCCTCGAGGGATGGCAGAGGAAGGAGGGTCTGTGTGCAGCCCTGGCATTGCAGATGGTTTAGGATCACTCCTGCTGCTGGAAGACAGGGCCGTGGCTGCCAGAAACCATTCGCATTGCGCTGTGTCAGGAGCTTCACAAAAGCACACAATAATGCATGTAATGAGTCTCCAGAATCACATTTGTGAGGCCTGGAGAATGTTTCTCTTTCCCAATGTGAATTACTGAGTCATCCTGTTCATGTGAGACAGACTGAATTCTCTTCCCAAAGAGCTCCTTTGAATCACTATTACCAACAGACAACAGATGTTGCTCTCCAGGAAAGTTTTTCATACAAGCTCTTATAATCATGGGGATTATTTCAACTTGACCTTATAACTACAACAGAAAAACAAGATGAACTGGGGGGTCTCAGAGGGCTGTGTGCAGCAGTACTTTGCATACCTAAGTAACTAGGCCTTGAGCAACATGGCTACTCAAAACACTACACAAAGAAAAACAGAAACATCCACAGTCTTATAAGGTAAATACTACTAATTCCCAGCTTACTAATTCCCACTTTCTTCTTAGGGGAAGAAACAAGCCCTGAAGTGTTTAATGGACTTGTCTGACATCACACAGCAAATAAGTAACAATTCAGCAATAATGGATGTAATGTTCAAAAGCATTTCTCTTTGAAACTTAGAGACTATGGATGTGCAATAAAACTCAAGTTAAATACTTTGAAAATAGGACTAAAAGTATAAATTGGAAGCTTTTAGTGAAGTGCTCTAAAATACCCATCTTCTGTCAACCACTTCTGTTTTAAACCACAAGACATTTTGTCTCTAATTACTTGCTCAAAGTGAACCTTACCACGCACTTTAAAGAGACATTGGAAATGCTGCAGTACTTTCCAAATTTCAGCCTTTCCTGACTATGCATATTTCTGGTCAGGCAACAGTAACTTTCCTTCTGCATGCCTTTGTTGTGTTCCTGAATTGCAGTTATGGATGATAAAGCACATTTTCACCACTCTTTTTTCAAAAATGCCAGTAACTGACAGTTTAAAATCAGACATTTACATTGCAACTATTCCTGTGCCTTCTGGGGCCACTTTAACTAAGTTCATGCAATTAAATTATTCTCTAATGCTCTGAATACACACGTACCATGATTTTACACCAGAGTTTTGGAGTTACATCACCAGATCTCAGAAGTAACAGGGCTATGCTTACTCACAGCAATGGATAGCCAGGCCCAGGTAATGAAATAACAGCCTGGATTCCAAACAGTGGCAACAGAATACAAAACCATAAGGCTTTGCTTTGATAAAAATGAATTAGTAACTTTTTCATCTGATGGTCTCATTAATCATTACAGTCACAAATTAAAATTCTCAGTATTCCTGTGAGATATATATCCAGAGAGATACTGTTCATTAAAAAAACCTACAAATCAAATCTCTGCAAAACCAAAAAAGTTATCTATGCCAGATCATGGATAGATGATGCCTACCAGATAAAATAATCCATCAGGTCAGGAGAACTGACCTGATGGATTATAGGCCACAGTTCAGGCTGAGCTGTCCAGCGCAGTGATAGCACTAATCCTGCTATCAGTAGTGATTTGCTTTGTCATACACTATGTTTAGAAACTATTGTTCACTCGATGATTATTCACCTTCATTTATTTTTTGCCCTCTGTTTCTCAAGGGAGGAGCAGTTTGGGCAACTGAATGTTTTTGTACATTCTTGCATTTATCCAGCCTGTCTCAGTCTCTCCTGGAGAGACTTGTTTTTGGCTTTTCTTTTGCCATCCTGACATGTCTCCTCTTTCAGGAGCATCTCATTGTTTTTCAGCCTGTGCCATACTTTCCCATCCCGGTCTGAAGCCTGACTTTTTGTCAGTGGATCAGTTTGTGCTGTTAATTATTCCTCTTCTTTCCTATGTATTCAAAAGTACAAGATAAAGAAACAATCTAAATTCACCACTCCAAAGTTTCTGGCACCAGACATGGCACTAGAAGGGTCAAATTGCTGAACAGCACTTTGTGCCACCAGGCAAACACTGTATCTCAAGCTCTAACGTCTCTATCCAAGCCCTGCTCCCTGGCTCACCACCCCAAACCCTGCATGCCGGCTTCACCAAGATGCTCCAGGAACCCCGTCTCTTCCTGACCTGCTCCCTGGAGCTCTCTGCTGCTTGGTTTACCGCACTCTCAGTACGAGCACCACTAAACCCCCTTGGTTCCACCCAGCCCTACAGCTCTCCTTCATTCCTCCCTGCCCCTTGCCTCATGACTTCTCAGACACAAGAAGCTGCTGTAGAATTAGAATTGCCAATCTCCTGCATCTCTCCTCAGGGCCACAGATAGCTTGCCCTAATTACTGGCAGTTATACTGTGAACAATTCACACTGCAGGCTCATTCCCTTCTCCTCCTTGCAGCTTCCCTCTCTCTGTCCCACTGTCTAGAAGTAAATGCTATTCTCTGCATAATACAGCCATGGAGCATTTTCAAGTTGGAAAGAGAGGTGGCGAAGCAGGTAGACAGGGAAAAGGTGGACAGAAGGATAAAGACTGAGGCTTGTTACCCACCGTCCTCTCCACAAAGGTTTACCTCTGAATGTCTCATTTGAAAACCTACTTTACTAATTAATATGCCTTATCTAAATGTCATCATATTATTTTTCTGTCAAAAGACACCACTGAGAATAATAGAAAACTATCATTTTGTGGTTCTGCTTCCCAGATTACTATAAATAGTGGAATCATATGGAATGCTGATAAACATTAGATAACAATAAATTTTCTTTGAGCTTACTGATCTTTTCCCCTACAGTGTAAGCATTTAATATTATTCATATCTTAAACTGCTTAAAAGTGATATCCAGCACACAAATGTCAAAAAACAGTAACAATTTTTAGAAAGAGGAAACAGGTCTACTTTCTGAACAAACATATTTTCTCAACAGCCTGATGAAAAGATCATTTTCATCTCAGACGTTTAAAATTGTTGCTCTGAATTATCTTCTCTCTCACATATACACATCCAGACTCACTGCTGTGCTCCAGTTGTTTTGAAAATGCAAAGCTATCATAAACACATCTGAATACATAGCAACATCTAAAATTTAGCAACTGGAATTTACCATGCTAAATTAACTGCCCCAATGTATTTTTCTACGGGGGAAAAGTGTAAGTCAAAATTACAGTCTGTATGTATTTGCAGTGAGCAGAAAATAGAGTGAAGTAAATACATGCTTTATTCTGGTTAATATATGCCATGCTCATCAGGACAGGTGAGATTGTCAGGATGTGAAGCAGATGTGTAGGTGCACACATATTAAGCAGCAAACAGTAATTCTGATGAGATGGTTACTAATTTGAACTTTGATACATTGGCAATTCTACAGAAAAACAATCCAACCACCTCATCATTTGTCCCTCTCTCCCAGGAAGCCATCACACAAACAAGGAACTTCGCCAGAGTAATTATAAGGGGGGTCATTTAAAACAACAACAACAAAAACCAAATGAAACCATCCCAAACCAACCACTTCAGTCACATCTGTCATAACCCAGATTACACGTAAATACTTCATAGAAACTTCTGAGGTCATTGGGAACGTCTAAATAGATTATTTTTGCCTCATTTCTCATGTATTATTTAGGTGCCCTCCCATGCAAAAGAACAAAATCTGGGCCCATTCTGCAAGGTAACCACCACCACCAGCTCACACTACTGATCCCAGTGCCAGAAAAAATGTTTGCAGTCTGAAGGCTCTATTTTCTCATTGTCCATAGGTGAGCAAAGAGCCATCTGTGAGCCTGCAAGTGGCTCTTCAATAGACAACACTTAAAAACAACAGGAGTTCAACATCTTCAGCATCCTATGGGACAGGACTCCTTTCTGGATTTTCAGTTTCCAGCTGATGTGGCCTAATATATACATACAGCACAATGAAGAGTATTCAGAACTTCCCATTTGCCCAAGAGGCAACCACACTTCATGCTCTGAAATCTGCATTACAACACTGTGGGTTTCTTATTTTTAATTAATTCTTCTGAAAATATTTGGGGGATGAGTGGATGTATACGGTGATTGCAGTGGCGAGAGAGGCTGTGGGGTTCATAATTACAAAGAGAATAAAATCCTGCCCTCCTGTATATGCAGCACTACTAAGATTTCATTGTTCACATTAGGCAAAACCTCTCTAATTTCAAGGTCAGCTACATGTATAACAACAACAACATCATCAACAACAAAATAAAGTAATGATGCTCAATGTTTTGAATAAATCCAGACAGGGCAGTTAATAAAATAGAAAAATCCTCACTTACCTCAGTAGTTGTAAGCTGTTATTTCATACTCTGTAAACTTTCCCTCCCTGCTAACTAAACAAAAGTTCTGCAATCTTGATGCTAGAATAGCTCTCAAATACATACTGCAGAATACCAAAAAAGAGAAAGCCTATGTTGTCCTTACTAGCAGGCATCTCTCCAGGGATGATTGGTCATTACCCTGGCAACCCTCACAAATGGCAAATGACGTAAAGAGAGTGGGAAAGAAAGCCACTGAGAGCAGAAAGCACTATATGCATTATAGATAGTTCTGGGAATCCATGCTCACATATGCATTAAATGGCTTCAGAGGAGCACAGGGACCTTCCATTTTGCAGAGCTGCCTGCTGAGGTGAATAAGAAACTTTTAAATTTTTTTCTTAATCAAAGCATTGAGAGCATCTCTAAGTTTTTAATTGAAGCAAATTGGGGTTTGATTATTTTAATAATTCAGACACTGGGTTTATTCTCTTTTTTTTTCCAATTCTGTTAAAATTTTCCATTAAAATAGCTCACAGTCATATTCAGACAAGAGTGGATGTATTTTTCATTATTCCTTTTCACCTTATTTATTGCTATATGAAGTTACCTATTATTATATTTATTCACATTATGTCTCATATCTTCATTATTCCCTAACAATTCATTTGTACAAATTGCACAAGAGTTCTCATGTTTATGTTATTAAACACATTAGCAATTGCATTTAGTGTTACTGATAATTATGCCTAAAGAAGATGTGGCTCTAGCCAAACACCAGGGGACAAAATAAAAAGCATTTTGCTATTTTTGCACAGAATGATCAGAGTGAATTTGACCACACTATGATCTGCCTGTCACAGAGAGAGATGAATTTGGGTGTGGTTAATTCTTCCACAATTAGACCGAAAAAGCACAAGTAAGATAAAAGGAAATCTGCTTTGAGATTCTTTAGCATCTGCACCACTCTACAGTTCACTAAAACTGAAGGAATTCTGGGTACAAAACCCAAGAAAAGCATCTTCCACCCCTGCTTGCATACATTACCAATTACAATCCAGGATCGGGCATCCTTTTCCTCACTCTTCTTTAGACCTCAGGATTTCTGGATTCCTAAATGAGCAAAAAAGCAACTTTCAAAGAGTATACTGGAGAGCATTAGCACTCGGATCATTTTATAACCTCAAGAAAAGGGCACAGTTCTCTGAAATAAGAACTGAAGAAGTAAGTGAGGTGAGGTGGCTGCTCTAACCACTTAGCTATTTATGTAAAAGTAGGATGGAAATGGGTCTACCATGACAACTGAGCTTCCTGTTGAACTGATGAAAACACGTTAGATGTATTTGAACTGTGCCCCACTCCAAACCTGAACTGAAGTGGAAGTTACCAGCAGCTTCCACTAGGGTATTTCTGTACTTGGCTGCCTAAATTCAATTAGTTACAGCTTTTTGCAGTAAAAGTTAGCACTCTTTGAAATTTGGATTTTTATTATTTTCCAAATCTAGTGCTCCATTGCAATCAGGAGGACGGTGTTACACTTGTATCATGACAATTTTCCAAAAAGCCTAAATGAGACATGACTGAGTTTTATGACCAAAGAAGTAATGAACAGAAAGGACATTCCATAATGCTCCATTAGGCGTACTTTATTTATTTGCTGAAGACAACTCATTTTTAATTATTTAAACTCTGGCAAGATGATACTAGCAAATGTTCTGCTGGGTTCTAATTGACAAATATCGTGGTCTGAGCAAAGTGAAATATCAGTATAACATTACCTCTGATATTACATCTCTTTCCTGACAGGAGGACAAGCATTACTTTGTGTTTAGAAACCACAGAAAGAAGAGTTTAGCAATTTGTGTACGGCCAGTGCAAGCTCTATGTTCCCATAAATCTTCTCTCTGACGGTCCAAATCTAAGCTTCTAGCTTTTTTTACAATTACTCTTTGCAGAAATTTAGATCCAACTACAGACTTTCCACTGACCTTCCACTCATTACCAAAACAAAACAAAACCTTTACCATTGGTGTGCCCAAAGTTGCTTTTGTAAGAAGAAATGTCTGTCATGGAAATATTTTCTATGAAATGCTAGTAGATGTAAGACCAAAAAGTACTGAAATATACAAAAACTTTGTGTGTTTTTGAAATACAGATTGCACAGAGATTTCTGTGTTTTGTGGTCTTAACAAAACCTTCATATTTGTGTATCATATCCAGGCCTGTCAACTTGTCTTTGTCTGAGCATGAGATTGACTCATGTGAATGTTCTGGGCAGCACAACAGGGACAAATCCAGTCAATGAGGGAGGAGAAGGGGAAGACACTGGTGCAGAGCTGCAGTCAGGAAAAAAAGTTTTTAATGGAGTCTTAGGAAGAGGCACAAAGAAAAATAGGGTTGCCAATCCTTAAAGAATCCTTTCTATACACTGGTATAATTTGCCAACACATTAGCAAATTAAATTAAAAATTCATCAGTATGTTAAAAAAGGCTGGAGACAGGAATAACTCAATAAGTAAATTATTACTGATTTTAAGTGATTCATCCCAGAAAAGGATCAGCTCACTCAAGTGAGTGGGAATTAAAAGTCTTCAGCATTTTTCTGGCTCAACCATTTAAATGCTCGTGAAATGTATCCTGTTGCAGAATCCATTCACTTAAACATGCCTGTGGTGACCTGGTGTAAAGGACAATCACACCTTCTCCATACTTTCCAAATTCTGTCTTTTCTCTTAGGTATGTCTCTTTCAATTTGGTTTTTAGCTGGAAAAAAATGAGCTCAGGTTTTAGCAGGCCTGATGCCCTTCATGCCACAGAGTTACAGAAAATATCCCAAACCTATCAGAACATACTATCTCTCCAAAGGCACTTACACTGTCACGTCACATAAACATCAAAGGGGAGAATGATGATTTTTGTTTCCCAGGCTATGGATATGATTCTGAAAAATACCCTGTCGAGTAAGGACAATATATTCTTTTTCCTTCTCTGTCCTTCTAGAGGACAGACGTCCCTCGCCAGATGATGCCAAACCCATTATTAGTGTCCTTGCACTTCTCCATTAGCAATATTGCAGCGGGACCAGCTGATGTCAAGGGTGTTCATGCTGAAAGATAACAACATTCCTTAGGAGGAGAAATTACAGCCTTTTAGCATTCTCTGGCTTTCCCACAATTTAGCTTTATCTGGGAACATTATTACAGTGAACTTCAGTGAGATAAGCTAAGGAATAGAAAGTGCTAACGTTCAGAAAATGCAAACATCTGAACAGGAACACACAGCTGTAAAGTAGTATCCTTCACTACCCCACTTCAATCAAATTCATAGACACAGTCCGCATTTTAACATAGATGCATCCAAACCCAGGAATTCGTTCTCTCACTCCGTATTTTTCCCATTCCTGCATTTGTCATCCAGCACCTTAGCAACTCAGACCCGCCTCTGCTGACCCTATAAATCCTGTGCTAAAATACTCCAGTGGGTGACAACCACTGTAATGGGGAACGCTGGGGCAGGAACACTGAAGCAGTTCTGACCAGAGAGGCCAACAGCAAGTCCAATCATTCCAACACACAACAGGGGACAAGGTCACACGTGCAGGTGACACCTGCAGTCTCTGCTGACTCACTCTCAGGGCTGCTGGTTCAGACTGACCATCAGCTACCCAGCCAACCAAACCACAGTCCTGGGATGTGCTGCAGCCTTGGGATCCTCACAGTTTGGACTACAGCTCATAGTAAGTAACAGATCTGAGGTGCCCAGGACTGGCTCTCCCTGTGCTGGCACTGGCGAGCACGAAAGCGCTCGTACACACGTAGAGAAACCGTGTCTGCAGCTTTGATTAAGGCAGATCTCAACAAGCCATTGAGAATAAGCAGCTTCTGGGAAATACAGCTTAAAAGGCCTGGCTTCCTCCAGTTGTGTTTCATGTTTAGATTCTTTTGTGTGTCTCAAAAAAGGAAAAATTTCTGATAAAAGCTTTTACTAGGATAAAGATACTCATGCAGTCTGTGTTCTACATGGATGATCTGTTGCCAGCTAATATAATACAGCTTATGCTGCAACCTTATCATCTGTGGAAGCAATCAAAAAGGTAGCACAAGTTTCCTAAAAACACTGGTTTAAAAATACCTAAGACTTGCTTACATCTGTTCTTCCTACCGTAAGCATCCCACAGTGCTAGATAGCTTTCTATCTCTACTTTTTTTGAATACTCAAATAAATCAAGTACGGTTCAAGCAATTAATAAATACAAAATACCAAGATTTTCATGGAGTGGTGCTCTTATGTGCTGCTTATGCCCTGTGAGAAAGAACATCCCTGACCACCCTCCTAGCCAGGATTCTCTAGCCACACATAATTCTCATATATAGGAGTAAAT
This sequence comes from Rhagologus leucostigma, assembly GCA_013397725.1. Taxonomy (NCBI): domain Eukaryota; kingdom Metazoa; phylum Chordata; class Aves; order Passeriformes; genus Rhagologus; species Rhagologus leucostigma. The sequence continues at coordinate 1,819,390 of VZTD01002347.1, read as the reverse complement.
AATGAAGACTACCCACACATGTAAGCTGACATATCAGGACTCACGGAAAATCCATCAGCAGCAGCTCCAATCAGGTTCTTCACTGTACCACATCTTTTCCTGATAACACTTGGAAACACTCATTGCTCTCCATTTCACTTGCAAGGAAGATGTCTGGGGCCTGATGCACACAATTTTGCTGTACTGAAATAAAAGACACTGTGTCAGTGTGGCGAGAGAGAAGAATCAGTCTCTAAGATAACCACATAAGCAGAAGAAAAAGGGATTACAAATGTGCATGTGATATAGAAGTCAGAATTCTTACACTAGTTATAAAAAATGCCATGAACTTATCTGTTTAAGCAGTTTCAAATAACCATCAAATAATAAACATCAAATAATGCAAAGATCTTATATATACCATCCCAATAGTTTTTAAAATGGAGCATATTAATACAGATGTGTGCTGAGGCTGTAATTCAACAGCTGACACTTCTGAACAGCTCTAGCATGACTGCCCCACGACAGATCTTCTGCGAATAAATATTCAGATAAAGCACTGCAATCCTAAGCTTCCCTCGATAAATTGGTAATTCCTCAATAGAAACAAACCATTTTCTCATCAGACTTCTAGCTGCAATGCAATTGCATTGCTCTACATACTCATTTTGGATGACAAAGTACCTACTTGTCACAGTAATGACCTGAATGAATTCAGGAAAGAAGCAACAATCTCTCTGCAAACATGCCCATCCAGCAAATACACTGTTGTTTTTCCTCACTACTGTTTAATAATTAAGTTTATAACTGTATATATACATATTTGGTGATACAGCAACACATAAATTTAAAACCCCCAAGCGAATACTTTGGTTTTTGAAGGCCAGCAGAAATAATGCTGCTCTCACTTGTATTCCAAACCCTGCAGCACTATGTGGATTGCCAGTGTCTCTGCCCCTGCTTTGCCTGTGCCCTCTCCTGGTGGCAGAGCAAACGTCACACAGGACAGATGTGGTTACACCAAAACCTCCCCTGCACAACACCTCCTGATGCCAAGCGAATCAGATTTCTGCGGTAAACCAGACCAAGATTCCAAGCCTGACAGCACTCCAAAAAGGTGACACAAAACGTGTCACTAGGCCTGTAAGATCAGTGGTGAGCACACCCTTAGAGCTCTGACCAAGTAGATCAGTGCTCCATGCTACCTGCTCAGCTCTTATAACCAAATTCCCGATGTCACACTGGGAAGCGCAGGGGATCAATGCCCTCATTAATGGCAAGGCTCAGCTGACACAAAGATCTTCTGTTTGTCAGGCTAAGCTGGCTCCCAGCCGTAAGGAGCTTTGTTTCTGCAGATGAGAGGTACTGAGCCAGGTCAGGGTTGGCCCAGCTGCCAAGCAAATAAGCCCTGCAAGAATCCAAAGCGACTACAGACCAAGCACTAAGCCTGAAACAGTAAGTTCTGCCAGATCTGAGCCAAGTGAGACATACGTGCACAAGAGACTCATTTGAGGAGGGCAATACAGGCACACTTCAGTTCTGGCCAGGGCCAGCTCAGCCCAGAAGGCCAATTACCTCAGAACCAGTTCCAGGCAAGTATTGCCGTACACTGCTGATCAAATCTAGCTCTGTGATTCCTTACTCTGCCTGAGCTAAACAACGAAAGGGTCTGGAGGCCTCTAATTTGGTTTCACAAGGAACCACTTACAGTACAGAACTATAAAGTAGTTATTTTATTACATGGGTTTTTCCCCCATTCTCCAGTATATCCTAGTCACTATTATTCCAGCCAGTCAGATGGAATCTCAGCATGCTCTCTGAAATCTAGTCAGGCCATCCATCGGTGATGGAAAGTTGACTGTGTATTAATGGCAAGCAACATCATCTCTTCCTTCCATCATGTTCTACAATAAGAGTGAGTCATGGGCCTTTTGCAGAAGGACTAGTTAAACACAGCAGCTCCAAAAGAATATTCTGGAACATATAACCTCAGGACTGCTTTGCTGGAGTCACAGAGGCATTTCAGACACATCTCTTTCCTCAGCATTTTCAATTGCTAAAACCAAACAGCAGTGGTTATCTAGGTTTAAGATGTCTGTCTTTAGTACATTTTATATGAAACAATTCAGTGCTTGAACTTCAGTCTGAGATAAGAACCTAAAAGTCTTTGTGCCAATGTTGAGGCCCCTTAGTGAGGCTCAGCATTTAATTTCTGTTCTTGCTCATTTTCTGCAGAAGGAGAATGATAGCAAATTTATACTCAGCATCCCTGTGAGGAAGGGAAGTATTTAAATTGACAAAGCACCCAAGCACTTTAGCAAAGAAAGTGGAAAGCTGACAGGTCACACAAAGCTCTTGAGCAAATGAGTATTAATTATTATTCTGCTTTTTCATCTACAGATGCTTTCTTAGGTCACATAAACATTTAAGACCTCATCTGAAAACAGGAAAAATAGAACCTTTAAGATGCATTTTGCAATCAAGAAACAAGGAGGAACCCAGACATTATGAATAAGGCATTGTCACAGCCAGTCTGCTGGCACTGCAGTCTGGGAGACTGGCTGGCAGTTGTACGGCACAGCTCAAAAGCAACAGGCCATCAGCCACCCCATGGGGAAGTGCAGCTTGTTGAGAAACAAAAAATCATTCTGTTCAGTTTTGGCTTGACATATACATTACTTTCTACATTGCTTTATGTTCAAAAAGGTGAATGCACTTGCTTGAAAAATGGAGTTTTAAAAATCTCAAAGAAATACTTAGGAAACTTCAGTTTCTCCAGATTATTGCTGATGGAATCAATTTTTGCTTATGAGTAAGCATCATAATTTGATGTCTTGGTTCATGCCTCACTTTTAAGTTATTCTTCTTTTTATTCCTGTGGACAATTTATGCCAGGGTCTGGCTCTAGAGTTACTATATACAATGTCACATGCAGTAAATCAGTATGTGATATTCTCATGAAAAGCACAGATTTGTGTTACACCTGCATCCACAACTCCTGCCAAGATATTACGGCCATTTGTACCAATATGGGAACCTAGATAAAATAAACTCATTGTTTCTATCTACTTTGATTTTATAATCCTTGCTTCTGATGAAACTAAGCAAAAGTTATTTAAAAACCCCGAAAAGTTTGGGTTCATTATGGAAAGTGGTAGCAAAATTATAGATTTCACCTGTTCTTACGCAAACACAGGATGATGTGCAGGAGTTCACTGAAATAATCTGAAATTTGCAACTCTTTAAGTCAGGCTGGACTCTGCGGAAAACAGATGCCTCGAGTCTATTCCTCTTGTGCATCAAACAGTGTAGGGTTATCCACCTGCTCCAAAGCAAAGGCACTGCAAAACCTTGTCAAACCACAGCGATGATGCTCTGCACACTTTCCACTGATATAAACACCTGGAACAGCACAAGGAAGAAAAAAGTAGGACCTAGAGAGTTGTCAGTCTATATTTCCTTCCCCTTATACTCCAGGCTTCTTGTGAATTGCATGGATTTGGCTTTGTTTCCTTATGGTTATCAGATCCTGAGGCTTCTAGATACCAACACGATTTCCAGGGCATGTTGTTGTGTTGAAGAAATATTGAAGAAACCAAAGCAGCAGAATGCTGCGTTGGTTTCTGTCTTGAAGATCAGTCAAAAGCAGCTGCTCTGCAGAGCAGGATCTGGCTTAAAGTGTCACTTATCACACGAATACAACGAATCATCACTGCAAAATAAAGTATAAGAAGGAGATAAATGAAGAACCTCTGGCATGGTAATTCCAAATTTCTGAACGGCTTTTGCCATCTGCAATTAATTCCTCCTCCTCAAAGAACTCTACCTTGAGTATTAGTGCCACATACTGGAAATCACGGTAACATACTGACTTGAAAATATTTCATAACAATGAAAATGAAGATATTTCATAACATAAATATGAAAATATTTATATGAAAATATGAAAATATTTCATAACATAAAAATGAAGGTGCACTGACGTTATGATGCATAGTTAATGAAACAGCATGATTTATCTTTCTAATGCTAGCATCTATATGTGGTAGTTGTATTGTACTATAACTTATAAAAAGAATTTCTTAATTGTGTGATAAAATTATTGTTTGCTCCTTAAAGAAACAGAGATTCAGACTGTGTGTCAAATTAAGTTCCTTGCCCTTTAGAGTTAGCAAATCAAATCACCTCCTTGTACTGTCATAATTGTGCTTAAAAACCCCCACTCAACTGGTTGTCCCTTGGAACTGTTGGATTTGACTACTTTTCCTATGGTTTGACATCCTCCCCCTTAGAGGGGGATTGCTGTTCACCAGCCCAGTGTTAACTGCAGCATCTTGGGAGCTGCAGTACAAACACAAAATCTAGGGTGCTTTTCCCCTTCACCAGCATAAAGTTTGCTGGGATTTGTAGTGATTCGTTCGATTCTCAACAGCTTTAAAAAGCTTATTTATTCGGCTTCCAGAACAAAACTACTGGGTACACCAAATGTCAGTTTTATCTCTCTTCTTACCTCCCTGATTAAATTCAGTGTAAGTAGGGAGCTATAACTGAAACTTAAGTCACAATTTAGGAAAAAACCTCAAAGTTTTGTAGGAAGTTCTGAACTCCCTATGCAAATAAGACAAAGTAAGCTCACACAACTAATTTTTGTTTTATGGTGAAAATACAAGAAACACTTCTTTTTATCATTTATAGTCCAATAATTAGGTGCTACTAAGATTGCTCATTATGCTATCCAAAACTTTATAGTCAAATGTAAATGTAATAAATAAAATATTCTATTAAACAGGCTAAATCTAATCACTTGAAGATCCTTGCTGCAGTATTACAAAAATAAGCTACGTATCTTATGTAAACTTTAAAGATCACACAGCTTTCCATCCCCTCCAAAAAACCCCACCTCATATAAAAATTCAAAGAGGAACACTTGCCCTCTAAGCCAATTCCCCTGTTCTCCCATTAAAATTTTAGTCTTCTCTAATGCTAACTGCTGATTATGCCTGAGGTCTTTCTCTTGTTTTCTTTAATTCCTACAGCTTTTAGTTACCCATCTCTGGCTGTTCTGGCTGAACACCAGGTTTGGCTGAGCACTCCAACACCAAACAAGGTGATGTGAAATCCTAACTACAAGTTCAGCTGTAAAACTGGCAGCAGAACTGTGCAGCTCTGCAGACACACCAGCCTCGGGGACCAAGGGCTCTGTCTCAAGCAAGAAAGGAACAGCACGAGGTGGGGATATCAAGATAGGCTTCAAAAGCTTTTTATTCTCAGCAGAAGAGCCCAACAGAGCAGTGACAGCAGCGGTGGAATCACAGAATCAGTTAGGTTGGCAAAGATATCTGAGTTCATGGAGTCAAACCTGTGCCTGGCACAGTTTGAGACTATATCCTCTTGTCCTGTTGCTGTTTCCCCGGGAGCAGAGCCTGATCCCACCTGGTTACAGCCTCGTGTCAGGTAGGACTTGGGGAGGGCCCAGTTGCAGCAGCTCCTTTCCACAGTCCCGATGTTCTCGAGTCATCCCACTCTTCATGTGCCAGAAGTTCACCCTGCGAGCCTTCAGGATTCACAAGCCACCTCTCCCCACTCCAGCAAACCCAGCAGCGTTCCCTATGTCCAGTTCTGGACTCCTCAATCCAAGAGGGACATGGAGTTCCTGGAGCCGATCCAGGGGAGGGCAACGAAGATGATTAAGGGACTGGAGCATTTCATGAGGAAAGGCTGAGGAGCACAGCCTGTTCAGCCTCAGGAAGAGGTGACCTGAATAACGTGTATAAATGTCTGCAGGGAGGTGTCAGAGGATGGATCAGGCCCTTCTCGCTGGTGCCGAGCAATAGAACAAGAGACAACGGGCAGAAAGTGATGCACAGAAAGTTTCACCTGAACATGAGAAAGAACTTTCCTGGGCAGTGACCGCGCACTAGAATAGATTGCCCAGAGGAGCAGAGTCTCCCTCACTGGAGATACCCCAGAACCGTCTGGACGCAATCTTGTGCCACGTGCTCTGGAACGACCCTGATGGAGCTGAGAAGTGCGATCAGATGATCCACTGTGGTCCCTTCCAGCCCGAACCGTTCTGTGATTGCCCTCATGGTCCCCACTT
>VZTD01002347.1:1798306-1813035 GCA_013397725.1 Rhagologus leucostigma | reverse complement strand
GCGTGCGGCCGCGGCGGGCGCTTCCCGCCTCCCTCAACCCGGCCCGGCGCTGCCGCGGCCCCTCCGTGTCCCACGCGTGAGGAGGAGGCGGCGGCGGGCCTTGTTTATGTCCTTCGCGGCCCCGAGATGCCTCCTCCGGGGACCGGTCGCACCGCGGCCTTGGGCAGGATCAGCAGTACCGGGGTGCGGAGAAGGTCCCCGCACTTTGGGAGCCAGGTGTGGTTCCCCCGAGCCCCTCTGCACACTCCCTGTGACCACCGTTCGTTTCGGACAGGTTTCCTTTAGGATTTGCAGAGATCAGCGGGGATCGGGCCCTCAGGGATGGGCGCTTCGTGCTCTGGCCTTATCCCTCACACAGTCGCTGGCTTCGTGTGACTGTTAAATTAGAACTTTTTCAAAGCTTTAACTTGCGATCCCTTTAACTGCAACTACGTTTTCCCTCTTCTGCTAGAATTCTCTTTCTTACACCAAACGGAGGGATTGCAGTGCCCCAGTTCAAGTCTGTTTGCAGTTTTCCAATAGCTCTTTGGTAGCTGGAGTTCTGAATAGAGAAGTTTCTCCTTGCCTTGTAAAAGATCCCTTGATTTGCTTTTCTTCCTTTGCCAGTAAAGCAGGCAGTGGGCAGGGAAAGGTCAGGATTGCGGAAGAGTGTAATAACCATTCTTTATTAACAATCTTTTCAGATGAAGTTGGGGCTCTGGTTTTTGACATTGGCTCGTACACAGTGAGAGCAGGCTATGCAGGCGAGGACTGCCCAAAGGTGAGAATCTGTGCCTCGATGGAAATTCAGCATGAATTTATGCCTTAGGTCTTAGCGAGTTACAACCCTTCCTAATACATTTGGGTTAGTGGTGACTGTGTTGTATAAAGAAACCTCTGAATTTATGAGAAAAACACCAACTTCCCAAACATTATTAATCCTCATATACTGCTTGCCTCTTGCCTTGCAGGTTGATTTTCCAACAGCCATTGGTGTAGTGCTAGAAAGGGACAATGGCAGCACTCTGATGGAGATAGATGGTGACAAAGGCAAACAAGGGGGCCCGACTTACTACATAGACACCAATGCCCTGAGAGTCCCAAGGGAGAATATGGAAGCCATTTCACCTTTAAAAAATGGAATGAGTATGGTGCTTTGTCTTTTTCTACCTAATTTTAAAATAGCATTGCCAGGCTGCAGGAAGTCATAGTCATGTTGACAGATGCTATGTACAGCAGCAGAGGCTGTAAGAACAGGTTCCTGGTTTACAAATTGCATGGAGATGTGGTTGGTTTTCACAAAACTTACTGTTAGTGGACTTTCAGCGTAATTCTTGAAGTCACAGTAGTTGTGGAGGAAGAGAATTCTGCAGAGCTGTTAGAAGAGGTGTATGTCTGAGGACAGCTTTTGACTGAAGAGCTCTATGCAAAAAAATAAATTGGAAAGCCTTTATGTGTTTATGAAATGAAACAAAACTTAGAAGTAATTAATCTCTTTGTGTCAATGTTGTTACAGTTGAAGACTGGGATAGTTTCCAGGCAATTTTGGATCACACTTACAAGATGCATATTAAATCTGAAGCAAGTTTGCATCCTGTCCTTATGTCTGAAGCACCAGTGAGTAAAAGCAGCTGTGCATTTTGATAAGTCTTTTTGCTGACTGCAAACATTGGTCCTGGATAAGTCTGACAATGGCTTTTGGTGACAACTGTTAAAACTTAGCTACAGAAATGACAATTTTAAAATACTTGGCCAGGTTCTGGAAAATGTCTAAAAAAACTTCGGTTTGAAATAGTTCATATGACTTGTATTAGAAAGTATTTACAATATGCTATTGTTTTTCACTTACTGAAAAGAAGTCAAAAGTTAAAAAAAGACATTTTACTGCCTAGAATAAAAAGAAAAAGATGTTTGGATGCCTTATATGTTAAGTTACACTTAATAAAATGCCATCAAAAAATCTTGCTTCATTCAGCCTTATAACTAATATGCCATGACACAAAATAATATTTATAATGGAGAACTTTCAATATTTCTGTCTTTGTTTCTGTAAGTGGTCCTGTAAGGCAGCTGAAGTAGATGAATACAAATTTCCGGGAAAATCTGGACAAGGTTTCTGTCATTTAATAATGCTCAGCATTTGAAGGGCAGATCTTGAAGTCAGAGTAGAAAAGGTAGACATGCCATACAGAAGTGATGCCTTTCTTTAATAAAATCTTATGAAAAGGATTTTCTTGAATTTCATTATTCCCTTGTGTTGAATCACAGCTTGTGGAGTGTGGATGGATTTGCAATGGCTGTTTCACGTTTGATGGCTCAGTGGGTGTCTGAATAGAGACATTCCCGTTGACATTCTCCTTACAAACCTCATCTTGCTTTGTTGTATTGGCTTGGAAAAAACTTCACATTTTCAGTAATATGTTAAATTTTTCAGATATATCCTGGCTTAATCACAGCTACAGTAGCACTGTAGAAAGATGCTTTGGAAACTGGAAAGTCTGGATTTATTTTTCTTCCCGCTGGGCAAGTTCCTTCATGTATCTTTCCCCTTGTAAAAGGCAGGGTGCTTGCTTTAGAGAGTTCTTTGGGAACCTGACACTGGAAGAGCTGTAGAAGTGTAAAGAAATCTATTGTAACAGGAAAGGTGTGCAACATTTTTGTGTGATAGATAAGCATTGATGTTTTGTCGTATATATGCAATAAAAAATGTTCTAAAGAAGTAAATTACTAGAAATCTGTCTCGGTGGAATTTTGGTATGATTTGAAACTGGCTGCAATTTTTCCAATCACTTCGTTATTGTGTTAGCAATCTATTAGTGTTCAAACACAGCTTCCTTTTGGTCACCTACTTGTGGTTTGGATTTATTATTTTTTAGTGGAATACCAGAGCAAAGCGTGAAAAACTGACGGAATTGATGTTTGAACACTACAACATCCCGGCTTTTTTCTTGTGTAAAACTGCCGTTCTGACAGCGTATCCTTCAAAATGTTTCACTGCATAGTTTTATCTTCCTCCCCCCAGGAAATTATGGTAAACTTTTTCCAGGCAATTCCAAGTCTTAACAGCATGCCTAACTTTCTTCAAATTGATTTTTTCCATAAACGTCCAGGGAGGAAGTAAACAAATTCAGTTTCTGAACTTTTAGGTTGTAGAGCTCATTTTTGAAGTTCTCCCAATCTGACTGTCCTTCGGGGCCAAGTCTTTTTTTATTATTATTACTGTTTTTTTTATTGTATGCTATGGATAAAAATATTAAAGACCTGAAGTGGTGGTGTCCACACTACTAAATACAGTAATTACAGCTTGAAATTTGCATTGCCTTAAGTAGAATATTTGTTATTATTTTAAACTAATAATAACATGTTTTCAGCTTCAGAGTCTAAGTGAGTTGGATGTACTTAGAGGTTGCTGCATAGTAGTGATATGAATTTTCACCCTTATATATCCAAAACTTGGGTTAGCTCACAGATGGAAGTTAAATGCTGCTCTCTCTGTGAGGTTATGTGCTTCACAGAAAGATGGTACATACTGGAAAATGACAAATCCTTTTGTACAGCCAAAGGAATAACATGTTGGGGTCCTGATTCCTAGTCAGGCTTTAATAGTAACGTTTTTTTCTAAGTAAAAATTACAATATTTTCCTTAATCATTTTGACTAGTTTTGCTAATGGGAGATCTACAGGTCTCATCTTGGACAGCGGGGCAACACACACCACTGCTATTCCAGTGCATGATGGATATGTGCTTCAGCAAGGTATAAACCTTCATGGATAACAACACTGGAATATCAAGGCTGAGTTAGCTTGATTTCTGCTTGTATACTTTTGTTATTGCTTTTACATCTGTGTGTCCCCTTTAAAAGGAAAAAAAAACCGAATAGTGTTCACTGAGAAATAGTTGGGAGAGTCTATTCATAAGTTGGATACTTTCCAGGTTAGTTGTTTTGTTTTTTATTTTGGATCCTCTCTTTGCCTTCTAGGTATTGTAAAATCACCACTTGCAGGAGACTTTATCACTATGCAGTGCCGGGAATTGTTTCAGGAAATGAACATAGAGATAATTCCTCCGTATATGATTGCTTCAAAGGTGGGAAAGTAACTTTTTTTTAGTAAGTGTTTTCTTGGGGAGAGGCTTAAATGTTTACCTGATGATTGTGTACCCTACAATCTCAGGAGGCAGTTCGTGAGGGCTCACCAGCAAATTGGAAGAGAAAAGAGAAGTTGCCCCAGGTGACCAGGTCTTGGCACAACTACATGTGTAATGTAAGTAGGTAATTCCTCCCACCTTTCACCTCCCCTGAGTGTTCCATAAATAAGTTTTGTTTGCAAGTATGTCAGTGTTTTCTCTTGAAGGACTAGAAAATCTTTGAAAAGTTAGTACCAATTCTATAAATTTTATAAAATTGAAGACTAAAATTTGTATAAATTCATGTTATTCTTAACTCCACAGTGTGTCATTCAGGACTTCCAGGCTTCTGTCCTCCAAGTATCAGATTCAACCTATGATGAACAGTACGTTGCTTGCTTCTTTCTTGTAAAATCAGTTACCAGTTGTGCATGGGGTGCTCAGCCTGTTCCTTGCTCTTGGCTGGTTTTGTTATGGAAAAAGGTTTTATCTAAAAACTGTTTAATTATGGAAGTAAGAATACTGCATATATCCAGGTGATAGTTTTTTGTTTAATACTCCAATACGAGATCATAATAAATACTGGAACTTGTAAATCTTATCAATCACAATATTCCCATTGGAACTGTAGTTTATAACACTGCTTAGATAACTCGACATCTTGTTTAGAGAGCACTTTAATGTGTTGCTTTCTGCCTGATGCTCCAGGGTAGCAGCACAGATGCCAACAGTTCATTACGAGTTCCCCAATGGCTACAACTGTGACTTCGGTGCTGAGCGTCTGAAAATTCCTGAGGGATTGTTTGACCCTTCCAATGTAAAGGTAAAACCAGTGTGACAGCTGTGATTGGAAGGCTTTACATGACTAGGTTATCACTTGGCCTCCTTTTGTATAATGTTTTTAATTTCATGATTTGGATGTATTTGCACTGTGGGCTTCTCCTGGGGGTAGAATTTGCCTGTCTTGAATTATGGCTGGGCAAGGGAAGGGTAAAATGTTCAAAATGGGTGGTGATGAGCTGACTGGGAAATTAGGAGGGGTTTTTTTCCTTCCCTAACAAAATGCTTAGCTCCCTCTTCAGAATACTTGTAAATTCAACTCATTCAGGGTTTTTCTGTGCCTTGCTCTTTTGAAGCAATGATGTGTAGATTCCTAATTTTCCCTGCAGGGTTTATCTGGTAACACGATGTTGGGTGTGAGCCACGTTGTCACAACAAGTGTTGGAATGTGTGATATAGACATCAGGCCGGTAAGTGTTAGTCAGCCAGGCAGTATTTTAAGGCATAGATATTTTTGTGCTGATACATGTTTTTGGGACTGGAACAGCAACAGTGAAGATGTGGATTTTCTAGGATAATAATAAATACATTAGAATAATTCTGTAAGTATTATGTATTTGTATACAGGGATATGTACCATTAGTGTTTTTTCTTACAAAATGCTAAATCAGGATCTTTTACTGAGTGTTTCTACCCATATTTAAAGATCTGATGTACAGATTTTGTGGCTGGCACTGCATAATTTGGCTTGGACTGGCTTCAGATAAGTATTTATGTTCGTAACTTTGAGTGTTACCTTCAGATTTTTAGGCATCATACATGGAATTTATAAAGAGTAGAAGGAAGAGAAGAAGTTTTAAAGGAAAACTTTATTTTTAAAAATAATGTTCTGTCTTTCTCAGGTGTCAATTTGATACAGACTGCATGGGAGTTTTTTCAAAAAATTTTTTCTGTTAACCAGTGTGTGAGGAGAGCTTAGTGGGCTGGGCCATGGTGTGTGTTCACCAACTGCAGCAATAGTGAGATAGAAAACTGCTGCAGGCTTCATTCAGCTGTAAAAAACCCAACAATTTGGATACAGGGGAGATGTATAGGTTGAGGGTTCTCCATAGTAGAAATTGTTCTGTGAAATCATTTAGAATCATTAATCATATGGCTTCTGTCTTCCTTTTATAGTTTAATATTAAGCTGCCTTGCAATATTTTTAGGTGATTAAATAATTAATTGAATTGGGAGAGGTAATACTGTTGGCATCAAGTGATGTATTATTGCTGTTGACTATACATAATTGTGCCACCCCTCTCTGTTGTGAGAAAGAGCTGTTCTCAGAATGATTTCAGAATTAATGCTCTAGGTTGTTTTTTTCTCTTTAGGGTCTCTATGGCAGTGTGATTGTAGCAGGAGGAAACACTCTAATACAGAGTTTCACAGACAGATTGAACAGGGAGCTGTCTCAGAAAACTCCACCGGTAAAATAACTTACCATTACTGCATTGAGTATTTACCATTTTACTTTTCTGCCACATCAGTACACAAGGATATCATAGCTTTGACTTTCTTAGGAACCTGACAGCTGAACAGATTTCTTCAGGGTTAAGAAACCTCCCTCTCTAAAGAAAAGAAAGAATTCTTGAAGAGTTTTTATACAGAATAAATTCCAGTATACCTTGGAATGAATATTTTACTGCTCCACTCTTGCTTTCAGATTGTGATCTTAAGTTCTGTAATTGTTCCCAAACAACAACAGTATTTCCCTTGATGGTCTCTCTTCTGAAGTGCTGCTGACTAACTTGAGGCACATTCAGTCATTCTGCCTGAAGTCACTTCATTGTGGCAATTGTTTTTCCTCGATTCTGTAGACAACTTAAATCACCGGGTTTTGTTTATGAGTAACATATTTACGTATTTTTTTAATCACTTGATGTCAAAAAAAGTATTGATACCTTGCATCTGACAGTAGATATAGATTATGATATTTCTTGAATTTTAGTATTCAAGCAAAAATGTTCTGCTTATGACAACTCTGAAATGATGAATGTTAGGAGAAACTGAGAAATGTATTCATTCACTGCTTATAATAGCTGAGGAGGAACCCATTGAAATTCAAAGATTTTATTGCTACAAGGCATTTTGAAAGCCAAAGGAATGAATGGGTCCAAAAAAGACTAGGTAACTTAAGTCTAGCAACATTAGTCATTTTAGTCCCAGTGCAGTGTTGGAGATGACAGCACATACTGTGATATTATTGCTCTCCACCTGCCCCATTCCTTGCCTTAACCATTTGCTGTTGGGAGACAAGGTGAGAGCCACATTTCCTGTTCCACTGTGGCTGTTTTTGAATTCTAAATACAGGGCAGATAAGCAGTATTGCAAATGTACTAAAATGGACCTTTTTCAGCTGCATGTTGGTATAGACACCAGGTTCCTTGTGCTGCTTGGCCCTAAAGGTCAGCAGCTTACAGTGTGACGTTTGGTTTTGGCTCCTTTTCTGTGCAGAGCATGCGCCTGAAGTTGATAGCGAACAACACGACTGTGGAGCGGAGGTTCAGCTCGTGGATTGGGGGCTCCATTTTGGCTTCTTTGGTTAGTAAACCTGTGTCCTGTGTTACTTTGTTGCTGTGCTGAACAGCACTGTCACCCAGACATCTGATTTCCCATAAGTGTGCATTGCAGTCTGTGCTACATAATGTTGGCTATCCTCATGGTAAGGTGAAGAGAATCTGTTTTAAAAAGAGGTGTGAGCATTTCTCCCATTTTTAATGGCAAGGTGCAGCCTTGAAATACATGCACTTTCTCTAGACTGCATCTAGTAGACCATGAAAGTAGCAAACCTGTTTCTGCATCATATTCCTGTGTGCAGGTCTACAAGTTTCTGAGTACTGAAATGGTTTGTGGGGGTTAATTTATCATGGGAAAGGGAGACTGAAATCAGCCTTTGGTGCTGTACTTCCTGTCTTGAGTTTAATCCCTTAGCAATAAAAGTCAAGGAAGAGACAGTTAAGCAGGTCAAGTCCTATTACCTCGTTTAATGTAAGGACTTCCTTGTTTGCCCTCCTAGGAAAAGCTAATCATGTTTCAGTTAACTTTCCTTTGTGTTCTGCTATTTTTTTATTGTGTGTTGGTTTTGTTTCTTTATTTTTGTAGGGTACTTTCCAACAGATGTGGATTTCTAAACAAGAATATGAAGAAGGAGGAAAACAGTGTGTAGAAAGAAAATGTCCTTAGACCTCTTTACTGTGAAAACTGCTGCCTGCTCGGTGCTCCTTCTGTTTTATAGCTTTAGCATACTCAGGAATGGGATGGACTCTTTTTTGTAGAAAGTTTATATTGGGTTTTTGCATAATTCAAGTTCCATTTTAACAAACCTTAGAAATTTTGAGAGACCTAATTGGTACTATAATAGAAAAAGGACGTTTACGTCCTTTGTAAAGCAATAATTCATGTAACAAGCATTTTATAATTTTGTATAAATGTCTATTTTCTCTAGTATCTTTTCCTGGGAACAGCTTTACAGGTTAGCTAATAGATAGAGGCATAACTTTGCAGATGCCTGTGCTTATTTATTAAATATTTCTTGTCTAATTTCTTGTCTACTTTCACATACTAGTCTTCCTTGCTGGTACTTTGGCCTTAAATTGTTCTTATTTTTCTCTTAAAAAATAAAATTTGGTCTTTTATATTTGAGCAACCTTGTGAGTACTTGCAGAGAAAGTTACTCTGCTGTTTTAAAAGTTGAAAGTTTGTATTCACTGATCTATTTTAGTGTAAACTTTTACTGTCTCGCAGAAGTGTTACATTCCATGGAGTGAATGTTATATTAAGCACTGGTTTGCTAATTTTTTGTTACGGAGCAGTTTCATTTCAGTAAGCAAGCAATGCTTTCCACCTGATGTCCAAGAATGTATTTAATGCCTTTGTGATGTAGGTGAGAAGCAAAACTTGTTCGAGACAGGGAAAGAATTGCCTCTCCAAGACTGGGAGCAGAGTCAGAAGCTTTCAGTGTGTGGCTTGACGCTGCTGCAGGGAGCTGTAGCTGAGGGGCAGCTGCTGTGTGCTCATGGCTGCTGTGGCTCCCTCTGTGCCTCCCAGCAGGGTCTGTAAGTGCCTGTGTTTGCAGGGGGAAGGTGCGCTCAGGGTCACAGGAATGGGGATGACTTTTTTTTCAGCAGGCATTGGCTGTCAAGATGCAGTTCGATGTTGCTTTTAAGCTTACTTTAAATTCCAATGCTGTGATGGTCTGTTTTGGGACACAATGAAGTTTTGCTCCTTATCTCAAAAGCTGTGGAAAACCAAATAGCATTTAACTGATTAAAAAAAAAGAACAGTACTGCTACATTTTTGTATCCTAAAAGCTCTTGTGGGTAAATAATTATGAGGCCTCTATTTGAAAAGTTTCACATTACCTCCAAATAATAAAGTAATTTATCAAACCAGCCTGCCTTTGTCTTATCATGAGACTCATGAGTTGCTCTTGAGACAAAGTTGCTTGACCCAGATTTTCAAAGCTACTGACAAACCATATTTCTCTTGCAAAATGGGGCAAACTGCAAAGCTGCACCAAGTGATGCAAGTCACCAGCTCTTCTCATTGTGGAAGAAAAAGTCTCAGTCCAGTTTGCATTCAAGTGGAACATGGAACATCAACTGAACTGGTACCTCAGCCCACTGCAGTGAGTGGTGTTTTTAAGCTTTCCTTCAGTGGTGTGCTTAGATTTCATTATCTTGTGTTTTATCTTAAAAGAATTGCAGTGCAGTAGTAATATCTGTTAATATTCCAGCAGCATAGGGAGAGCAAAACACTTCTGGAGGTTTTCTCACCACTGTAAAGATTCCGAGTTTAAACAGAGGGAATTGTGCGATGCAGAGGAGTAAGCGAAGGTCAAAATGATGGAGATAGATACAGGAAACAGTACTGGTTCCCTTGCAGTTATGCTAAAAAAACCAGTTATCTTTTACCAGATTATAGTGCTGAGCACATTTGCTTCCTGAAAGACTGGTATTTGTGACTTTAGCCTAGATTTCTAGACCACCTCAGGCAGAGGTTAAAAGCTTTCAGGAAGTGAAAGGTGAAGGTATGTCCATGAACTGAGAGCAGCAGCAGTACCTACTTCAATCTCCTAGAAGACTATTGCCGTCTTCCTTCACACATTTTGCACTCTGCAAAAAAAACACTGCACAAGTGTTTGAATTGAAAACAAAGAAAAGAAATCTACGTAGGACAACCGTATAGTTAGAAGTTCCAATGCTGAGTATTTCATACTTTCTAAGAAGCCAGACTTAAAGCAGGGGAAAAAGTTCCTCATAGCAGATGGAAGAGCCCATGTACCAATGCCTTTATGCAGAAAGCAAATACACCTTGGGTAGCTTACCTGTAACTCAGGGAAAATACTCAGAAAAATATGTCAGAAAATATATCAGAAAAATAGCAGGAAAAATATGATCAGGGAAAAGGCTCCCTTGGGAGCTTCAGATGCTTTCATGTTTCTGTCTGGTTTTAATGCACATTTGTTAAACTAAACCAGGTAAATATTACCCCTACACTTCTTACTGTAACCTGGCACTCCATGGCTGCTCTTCACTGTTCCTAATGTAGGTCTCACTCTTGTAACAGCTGGCTAACACAACATTTGTTTCTGGAAACGTGAGAAATTTTATGATTTGAGTTACGCACCAAAGCTGCTTTATAACGCCAGATCACAAGTTTAATTAATTAAAGTCAAATGTGGTATTAAAACCAAAAAAAGATAGAGACTCTCTGGAATGCTCAGTGGAGTTGTTTGTGGTTCCAGAACATGATTCATGTTCCAAAGACGCTTGACCAATTGCTTCCAGTGCTCTTCCAGCATGTTACTGGCTCTGGGATTTCACAGCAAGGTCAGAGAACTTCCTTTCCAAGACCTTCCGCCTCGTCCTCTCCAAGTTTTGCTGCCTTGCCCTTTTCCGTAAGCTTTTTTCAAGTCTGAGTCTGGAACAGAGAAGTTGATGTGGTTAATTTCCAGCCACCTTAATGAGCTCCTCCCCAATCAGATAGAGGCTCTCAGTGATTAACAACTTCAGTGTTCATTTGCTTTTGATAAGTAAAAAAGCCTGCAAAGTAATATTTTTACTCTACTTGTGAATTCTACAGAAATTCAGCCTCTGGGAGGATTTTTGGTAGTCTGTATTTGAAGTTACTTTTACAGTTCAACTGCATAACCACATCTCTTGGTAACTGAGGTGAGAACAGAAAAAAGAAACAGCAAGCTGTAACTTTAAAAAGCCTAATTTTCAGTCTAGTAGCTGAAAACCAGAAGATTACTACTATTTTTTCCTTTTAAAGTAGAATAAGGACAGGAACAGGTCAGAAGATAACTTTCAATGTCAAAAAAATCGTTTTACCTGATGAAGTGATTCACATGAGGTAAGTAATAGAATCTCTTCTTTTTGTGTTTTTTGTTCAAGTGCCACGGTATTGGCCATTCCTTGTAGCTGTACCTGTTGGAGACAGATAAAAATGATTACAGAATGTATACATTGTCTTCATTCTGGGATTCTACCAGTTTCTCTTGGTTTCAGCACAGTGATAAAGTAGTCTAGGAGATTGCAGAATTTGTATGTGCGTATTTATTTCCAGCTCTTGCTGGCTTGGTTTGTAACTGCATCTCCTGTGTTCTATACAGTATATGCATCCTTCCTTGATTAGATAAGGATGTTCTGGAAAAGAGACACACCACAAGAAAATTTAAAAATTTTTTTAAAAACCACATTTAAAAAAAAGGCTTTCCATACCAGAAGGTGCGTCCCAAGAAGTCGTGTCTCCACTCGCCAGGGACTGGCTTTTCATGGCCTGTTTGTAAAAGCCTCAAAGCAATTTCTCTTTCTCTGACAACCAAGTCTATGTTTTTCATAGACGTTTCTACCTGGAAATTGTAAATAGTTTCAGGATGCACCAACAAAAACCAATGCTGACAATTTAAAAATTCTTAAAGACTTAAAAGACAAAATTTAAAGGGAAAACAAAGGTAAAACATGCTGGAGTTTGATCACAAGTTTTCTCTCATCAGGCCCTTTGTACTAGAACAGTAAGGAATGGGTGCTTTAAAAACCTATCTTGAGAGCAGGACAGATATGAAATAACTGACAGTCTGATATTTGATTAAAGACCAGCTGGGTAATGCATAAAGCCAGATCCAACGCTGATGCAGAAGTATAGGAAGCTCTGAGGCAGGGGTCGGACGGAAGCAGGAGAAGCAAACAGAAGATTTGCTTATAGTTTGTAGTGGCTGTTGGCTATCTTAGTTTTCACTGGAGTCTGGTCACAGCCCCAGTAACGCCCAGTGGACAAGGAGAAAGCTGCCTTGACCAAACTATGACTTGAGCAGTTAGCATATACACTAAAATCAGGGAAATAATTTTTTAAAAATGGTCTTTAACAAGTTCACAAACACTTGATCTTTCAGCAATTCTACTTAAGAGTTATATTTTTTATGTAGCATGAACAAGCTACCTTTTCTAATCGTTCTGGACTGGGCATAGGCTTGCGCTGTCGTTTGGATTCTTGCTCTAAAGTTAAGAGCATGTTCTTTTCTTTCAGCAGGACATACCTAGAGCAGAAAGCACAGCAATTCAAAAATAACTCCTGGATAGCTAAGCAGTTATTCACTTACTATCTGTAATCCCAAATCCCGTACCTGCTGGCTTCACATAAACAAAAGAGGAGAATGAGGGAGACAGGTTTACTTAGTCTGGAACAAAGAAGGCTTGGGAGGGAAGAGTTTAACACTAAGGTGTCTTCCACTACCTGGACAGAGCCAGATTTTTCTTACCTGTACACAGGAGAAGGACAAAGCAAGGAAAAAGCTGATCACAGTAATGATTAAATTCAGCTGTGACACAGGTTGCCTGAAGTGGCAATGCAACCTCCAGCTTCAGAAACTTCCAAAATCACAATAAATGCAGGCCTGAGCACCCTGATGGAATGAACTGCCCAGCCCCACCAGAAGGCACCGACAACCAAGTCCGTCCAATTCAAACAACCCCCAGAGGGTTGTACCAAACCTGAGCCCTCTGAACTAGACACAGCTGTCCCACAGCCACCTGCAGTGTTCTTTTGTGTTCTGAGCAGAGCCAGAACCGGGGCTGATCCAGGCCCAAAGCTGGCTGGAGCCTGCAGAGCTCTGTGGCAGACTAAAGTTACTGGATCATAAGTTCACCAGCCACACTTTATTAAAAAGTGCAGAGCTACTCTGAAAGAAAAGAAGCTTCTTCACTAAAACCTGCTTACCAAAGTTTGTGCAAGTCTTCACTACTCTTGCCCCTTAGCTGCTTTATATTCCATGAATCCCCTGTAAAAGATAAAAAACACCTTAATTTAATGGAACAAAGTTCTCTTATTCTGGAAAATTAAAAAAGTGCCTCTATTAGGCTCAGCTGACAC
Organism: Rhagologus leucostigma; assembly: GCA_013397725.1. NCBI lineage: Eukaryota > Metazoa > Chordata > Aves > Passeriformes > Rhagologus > Rhagologus leucostigma. Next base: position 1,799,735 of record VZTD01002347.1, on the reverse strand, counting down.
AACGGAACAAGGACCGCTTTCAAAAAAAAATACTCCTGCTTGGACAGCCATCCTTGAGGATATTCAGCTTTGCTTTTAAAACACAATACAAAAAGGCAATTACACGTAGTGTTTATTTGTGTTTGTACAAGGCTGGGAATAAGGAAAGCTGTAAGATGAATCTTTACACTGAACTAGTTTTCTTCCATAGTACCTATACCTCATCAAAGCACATCTCTTCTGTGGCACACTCTCACTTCAGAGCAAGGCAGAGGATTTACAGCAAAACATTTTGCTGCACAATTGCTATTTGTTTTCATAAACACTGAATACACACAGCAAAAATTAACAGGCATAAAGATGCACAAGTGGATGTATGTACATACATAGAAAAGTAAGTTTTATGTAGCTATGAATACTCCCTATGATGCAAAAAACGCCAATTTCAGCTCAAAGACCACTATCAGAAATGCTAAATATAACTCACCAGACTTTACACTTTTTTCCCCCCAGTTTCCTGGATCATCAAAAAACTCCTCCAGACCTCTCCGAGACACAGTCGTGTGCAGGAACTTCACCTGATGGAGGGGCTCAATTTTTGGTAGGTTCTTGTGGTACAGATTCAGCACCACCCTGCATAAAAGTTAGAAGAAAAATTATGTATGATAAGAAAAATAATATTCCACTAAATGAGAACGTTTGTTTGATCCACAAAGGCAGAGGTCCTACAGACAGACCAGGTGTGGAGGGAAAGGCAGGGGTTTGGTTAGCCACAAAAACGTCATCTCACTGTTTTCTCCTCCCCCTCATCTAATTACCAGTTTTCTATACTCAGAGATAATTAACAATTAAAAAGTAAGGAATAAATTTGAGCTATGCTATACAAGAGTAGATCATAGAATCACAAAACTTTTAGCATTAGAAAGAGCCTTTGGAGATCATCCAGTGCAAAACCTCTGCCAAAGCAGGGTCACCTGGAAAAGGTGAAATAGGAACGCATCCAAGGGATGTCTCCAGAGAGGGCGAATCCACGCCCTCCCCCGTGGCCTCAGTGGCAAAAGCTATGGACACACGGGAAAGCACAAAACCCACCCGCGCTGGAAGCACCAGCACAATGACTGCAGGACTCTACAGGCACAGGGAACCGCTCCATGCTGCCTTTACGCGGTGCCTGCGGCCACGCACCACCCTGCAGCCCTCATGCTGGCGGAGCCAGGACGGGCGGACACCGGGACACACGGACACCCGCCTCCCGCCAAGGGCTCTCCTTCCTCCCGGGAACCGCGCCCGCCCGCCCCGTGCTTGAGCCCGAGTCCCGCCGGCGCGGTGCGTACCCGGGGAGTCCCGGCCGAGCCCGGGGCAGTCGGAGCGCGGCCGTGAGGCTCCGGCCCAGCGCGGCCATGGCCGCGGCCGCCGCCATCACCTCGGGCCCTCCCACAGCGCCGGGGGC
>VZTD01002347.1:1633707-1791822 GCA_013397725.1 Rhagologus leucostigma | reverse complement strand
CCCTCCCGGTGCTCCCCACGCCTGGTCGCGGTCGCGGCGCTCCCCGCACATCGCTGCCGGCTCGCCCGCGGCAGCGCGGTTCCTTCCTGCGCTTGTTTGTTTATTTTCCTCCTTCGAGGCGGTCTGAAGTGGTTGCTTGGACACGGGGATTTTGTGGGTTTGGGGAAACTTGCCTGCTTGCTCTGGTTGTCGGGGTCTGTCCGCTCCACCGGGAGCCCTGCTTTTGCTTTCACACCGAGATAGTGAAAAAGGGACAGTAATGGCCTTGTCGTTGGTATATTTTGGCGAGCAGATGTCAATTATTTTGCTTTCCTACTGCCTCGGTGCTCATTCTATTCAAAATCTTAAGACAAAGCTCCCAAGGGCTAAAGGCTCATCCTGAAAATCAGCGTGAAAGTTCCCCTGAAACACTTTCTCCCCCAGGGTTTCAATTACGTCACTGAACTTCAATGAACTTGTAGTATTTCCCCACTAGCTTGGTTCGTTTGCTCTTAGATGAATGTTTCATGTGCAGTAAACTTCCTGTGGTGTTATTTCTATGGTGTCTTACAAAACATCCACCAGCTCCACAGATTGCATGTGTTCCGTGGCAGATTTGGGGCCTGACTCATTTTTAACTTCACTGCTGAAACTGGAAGCCTTCATAAATGGGCAATGCTTTGTAAGAAACAGGTGCTTAGTAATTAGACTTTTTCAACAGAGGCGAAATTTTATTAAAAGTTGCTTCTCCACAGGAAGCTGAGGTTTCCCAAAGGTGATTGAGCACCATATGTTGACATTTATGTCAGTGGCAGCAATCAAAAGGAAGCTCATTCCATTGTAGAATGTTCAGTGAAAGATACATTTCAGCCACGTTTTTGGAATCCTTTATCCCCTTCTGTTTGATAATTCCTCCTCTCTGTGATAACTCCTTTAAATACAGAAAATCAGACTTGGTTTTAAAGGTGACTCAGCTGTCTGGTGTTCGTCATGTCTTGTTGAACAGAGGTTATTTTTACCCACACTCTTCAGATCTCAAGTGTCACCCCGCAGCCCTGACTGTACTGGGAGTTGGGCTGATTAGAATTGCCAAATCGGACTCCACCGCAGAGGCGATAATTGCATTATGTGCTTAAGAAGGTTTTGGCGGGGGAGAATCAATATACCGCATTCCTTCCTTCAGATTTCTGCTTGGGTGAACACATGGTTGACATTTTTAGTAACACTTTCAGGCTTCTTCGATATTATGGTTTATAAAACGTTTCTGATAACAAGTAGGAAGGGATATAAAATACTGCTACAGATTAAAAAACAATCACCACCCCCTGCAACAAGCCTCAGTCGAATGCAGCAAAAGCTGTTTGAACAAAACATAAAACATTTGAGCCAAACTTAACAGAAACTATGCATAAAAGCAGCAAAAGGAGTGGGAAGCAGCATGTATGATTTTTTTTTGTTAACTAAAGAATTTTCCACCCTTTTGATGTTATCGGGAAGAGATTTCAGATTTTAGAAAATGTTGCCCTCCAATGTAAAAACTTCTTGTTTAAATTGTGCTATGGGCATTCACTGGGCAAAAGGCTTGGCTGAACTTTTGCAGTACCAGTGAAAATAAAAGCAGTCTCAGTTTCTGTTCTTTCCCACAGCTTTTCAGCCCATACCACTCCTCAGCTTAGCTGAGGGAAAGATTTGCTCAGATTTTATTTTAAATTCCCATATAATCTAACAGATACTTGGATATTGTTTCTAGGATGATGATTCTAAGAGGCAGATGTAACATGTGCTTTCTAGGGTAAAACGCTGTCATTTACAAATTGAAAATAACGAAGCTGTGTTTTTGCAGTTTTTCATTCAGACGAACGGTGAAAGGATACAGACAGGTTGTTGCTGGGCTAAAGGGAAATGTTTATGTTTTGTATTAGGTTGATTTTGTGACTTATTTTCTTAAGTCATCTATGTATTACCTAAGTGAGCCTCTTCCTGTTGAGGTAGCTAACTGTTTTTGGAAGAAGATACACTGTTTGTTGGCCCTTTTATAATGTTCAAGACTTTAAAAAAACAGTCTTGGTTTTGTTAGCCATGCTAAAATTCCAGATTGCATTTTTGCTGGAGGAGGTTTTTTCCCCTGTAAGAATATTTCTCAGTATTTCCTCACGTCTTCTCATTTTGCCATTTTAAATATGCTCCTTGCTACAGTTTAACTTCAGCATGTCATGTCATACCTGGTCATGCAGCAGCTCTACACTCAAGTGTCTTTAGCTATATTGATTGTATATTAATCCTTTTCCTGTATGGATGTGCTGTGATCTTTAAAATACACTGAAAACCGTCAGACCTGTGAGTGTTAGGGAACAGAGTAATTTTATTATTGTAGAGAAAGATGCTGCAGCAGATTTGCAAGGACCAAGCAGAGTGGAATGGTCAAAATCAGAGCTTTTCCTTTGGCAGTGCCAAAGAAAATGAGGTACTGGGAGTGAGTAGCTCCCTCTCCTACTTCCAGCTGTGCAAAGCTTAACGTGGCAGTGAGACGTGGCTTTTGCTGCCCTGTTTGTCACTCTGTCAGTTGTGTCATCTTGTCTGGGTTTGAATAGTGAATGTTCCAGTGGATATAGGCAGCTTCACTGATTGTTCTCAAAACAGGTTGAGGTTCCTTTCCATGAATTTTAAATCTTCCTTGGATGAAGATCTGGGAACAATGTTGCCTTTGTGCTACAATGAGAGTCTTTAGCTGAGAGACTTCAGAAGTGAGAGCTGGAAGTACAGGTGGAGCTGTTTAGTGTGTTTTTTCCACGTGGATTAACTGTAGCATGGTGATCTTGTCAGAAAGGTGGTATTGTTAGAAATACTGTAAACAGATGAGAAATTCATGTCCTTAGATTTGGCCTACTTCCAACAGAGCGTACGAGGGTTGGTCCCAGGAAAGTTGGCAGGAACAAAAGGCAAATTTCTATGAAATTAAGAGACCTAGTGACACTTTTTAATTTGCTTGTCTCATAAGATGAGAAAATAACGCCTTTTATGATTTACATTTTAATTACTTTTTTGAGATTTTTTGGTGTCTTCTAGAAAAGCTGTTTTTCTGATGAGGGCTCCTACTCCAGTTAGCCATTCCTTTGTACAAGAATTGAGGAGGGAAGGCAGGCTGCCTACAAAACACAACCCTGGCCTAGTGCTGAGTACTGCTTCCTCCAGGGACTGACCCAGCAGCTATGGGAGCCAACCGCTTCCCTGCAATTTGGCTGACAAAGTCCTGCACCTCTCATTATTCAGATCTGAGGTGCAGTCGTGCCTCCTGGTGACTTCTTCCACATCTCCACCAGTGTGCTGTAGGTTTCTTCTCTCCTGTTTTGTCTGCTGTGACTTCTCTTCATCTTTTGATGGATGATCCTGACTTTGTCTTCAGTAGAATGCAGAAGATATAAAGGTTGGATTATATAATCTTTTGTTGTACTATTATTTTCCACCTTTTAATGTGATCCTGGTCTCAAAGACCTCTGATCATTTATGACAGAGTAAGAGAGTCACAGAATATGCTGGGCTGGAAGAGATCCATGAGGATCATCGACTCCAACTCCCGGCCCTACATAGGACACCCCAAGAATCTCACCATGTGCCTGAGACTGTTGTCCAAAGACTTCTTTGGCTCTGTCAGGCTTGGTGCTGTGATTGCTTCACTGGGGAGCCTGTCCCAGTTTCCAACCACCCTCTGGATGAAAAACCTTTCCCTAATATCCAACCTAGACCTCCCCTGACACAACTTCCGGCTGTTCCCTCAGGTCCTGTCACCGGTCATGAGGGTGATGCATCTGGGGGAGAGACAACAGCTGGAAAAGGGATAAAAACTGGAGTATAAAAAAGGCTTATGTATGACCTATGGATGCTGCACATGGATGTGCTCCGAAACCTTCCCCACGAAGGGCATTGGTGACAACCCCAGCAGAGCTCATGAGCCTGACACAGTGACAGGACCAGGCAGCCTGGCTCTGTAGAGTGCGGGACTGTGTTTGTTTGAGCAGCTGAAAGTTTGGCTTTGCTCCGCTGGAAAACCTTGCTGCTGACAACAGCTTCCTTTGTGAATCTTGCTGACTTCATTTTTGTGGCTCTGTAATGGTTATGTTGGGACAATTCCCAAAGGCTGAACTGAGCTGATGCTCTGCTGTTTGTTGTGCAGTTGAGACTGAAATCCTTGAGAGTCTGGAGTGTGTAATGGATATTGGTGATTGTGTTGCATAAAACATTCTAGAAATAAGCCCCTCCTGTTTGGCAGTTCCTTTGGTCAATATTCCTTGAGGAAATTCAAAAAGTCACTGAGGCCCATGTCTGTGAGGGGTAGGCTTGGTTCTTGGTTGTATTGATGGAATGGGAGCAGCAGAGAGGAGACAAGAGGACTGAACACGCCAAGACAAAGGGGATACTCCAGACAAGGATTTTGGCCTAGCTGCAAAATGACCTCCAGTTAGTGAGGCAGTGAATTGCCTGGTGGTGGGTGATCACCTGAAAAGTCAGAGCAGTGTGGTACTGTTGCTTGACAGGGAGATACCAAAGCTGTCACATGGACAGGTGTTTCGCTGGCTGGGAGTGCACCAGAACACTCAACTGGTTCACATCAGTTAACTCACTGGTTTTCTAAAGTTGGAGAAGGGTAACACCAGTAGAGGTTGTGCCTGGTTCGACAGAGGTTTGACACATGGGAAATAACTATGATGCTTGGGAGAACAACCAGTGTGTGTGTGTGCATTGTGCATTTCCTTGGGATTGATAAATTTGGGTCTTACTAGCCTTTTCCTGTTTATGTGTGACTGACCATCCTGTTACCCAGAGTGATGATGGACTGGAATATTTCGGGTAGCAGAGAGACTTGAATTCGGAGGTACTCAGAGTGTCAGAGGATAAATATAGAGATGCAGTCAAATGGACAGTTCTGGAGCTCTGCTGACTTGCTGCATAAGTTTTCCCCTCAACTCTCCACCCCAGCTTTTCTGTTCTGGAAGCACAGCACTGTTTTTGTGACCAACGGAGTTGTACAGCCAGGGCTCTGCACAAAGCAAAATCCCTAAATCTAAGGTGCTGTGGAGGCAGTGCACGTGGCACTGCTGGGGCTGCAGTACTGGGCTGGAGCTTGGCAATCAGCCGCGGTGGATCTCAGACACCTCTGCCAGTGACTCACACTGGCACCTGGATCTGTACCCGGATAAACTGACCCCAAACAGCGGTGATGGATGGGTGGAAGTTCTCTTTTCCTGGTTGCAGGTTAGAAGTACTCATGACCCAGCGTTAGTTTTACCATTGTATTTGTTCACTGGCTGTGAAGCCTTGATCCTGCCTGTGCATGTGAATTGTCCAAGACACTGCTTTGGAATTCATATGCCCTGCTCTGGAGTGCACCTGTGATTTATATATGGGCGTGAGCCATCGATCACCTCTTGGAATGGTGGTTTGGCTTTGGTTTAGTGGCTGACTGGCCCACACAGAATATTTTTTCTTCCCAGGAAATGTTCTGAGTACTGTACTGGATTGGCCTTGTCCATTTGCACATTTAGGAGCTACAACAGAGGTACCAGAAATCTTGTTAAGCACTTGTGAATTAATATGCTTGTAGGGAAATATCCAGTGCTATCCAGTGCCATACAGTGCTTTTGTGAAGGAACAGCAGGAGAAGGATTTCTTTTTCATTTCAAGTCCAGTCCAGCCCAGTCCAGTTACTGGAAGCCCTGTAATTTATCTCCTACTTCTAGGTCCTTTGTCCTTTCTTTCTCTGCCCAACCCAGATCTGCTTTTCCCATCTCTCTTGTCTTCCGCCAGTTCCAGTAGTACATGGCTCCTCTTCACTGTTTGTACGTATTTTGCCATCAACGTTTGTGTGTGTCAGCGTCCTCCCATTCCGTATTCTGATTCTGTTGCTTCTCTCTCTGATCCTTTTTTTTACCTGATGCCAAATTTTACCTTCTTATTATTCCTTTTCTGGTTTCCTTAGTCACCATTACTTTCTTGTCACCTCTGGGTGACAGAGGATAGTTGTCTAAAAGGCAGACTTACGCCACTGTTCATACCCCATGTTTCTCTTGAATGTGACTAGATATGTTCTTGGCCTTAGCACACATTGTTTTGTGTTGATTCCCCCACCCCAGAAGTAACTACATTTACTGCAGTGGAAGCTTGAAAATGAACTTTTTGTTTGCTGGAGCCACCTCTATGTCCTTTTGTGTTCAGCTGGTTATCTGTGGTTTGCTGTGGGGTTTTTTTCCTCGTTTCAGTGTAGGTAGCACTGGTACATGGCAGAGAGACAGGCTTTCCTTTTGTTCCTCATTGTAAATTATTATGTGTTGTTGAGATGAATATTAAGTGCCAAAACATCTGTTGTTCTTTTTAAGCCTGTCCTGAAATAAAATATGTGTCGTTTAGTTAGACTGGTATGGGATCCAGTGCAATGTGAGTATGCTAGGGATGGTCCTGTAACTTTTCCAAATATATTAAAGAATGGAGTGTAGTTATACAGCAAGACTCTAGTGACCACAGCCAGATTAATTAACTGTGATTCCTGATGAACAGACACCCTGAGCACAGCCTGTAGCAGTTCTGTATGGGCATGAATTTTGTAGGGAAGCACTCTCATGGAAACCAGGACAGAATACACAGAGGAGCCAGTGACCCTGTGTCATAACTGGCACATTTTACTTTATATATGACAGGATGGACGAGCTTTTCATTCTTCATATTTTGGTATGGAGACTTGTGGAGACTCAAGGTGTCATTTTACTCTCTTCTGTGATACTGTATTAGCGAATTTTGCCATTGTTCCAGAGGCTCTAAAGCAAACACCTGTGCATGAGACACTGTCCCTGAGTCTGGAACTGTTTGCCATGTTGGGAGATCACCACAGCCCTCCTGTTTGTGTAAAGTCATTGTTCTCTGAGCCACCTCAGGAGCTGGAATTGCTAACCCGTGAATTTCCCTGAGGGATCTAAATGGTTCGTGAGGGTTGGTAATGGGATGGAGGTCATTAGTTCAAATCCTGATCAGGTTAGTGGCATTTGAAAGCTGTTGGTGTCTGGTGCCAGGAGCAGTGTGAAGTGAGGGGGTGATCTCTCTCTCTCTCTCTGTGTCCTCATGGACTGGCACTTGTGTTTGCCAGACCTCTCACCCACCAGCTTCCTTGCTCTGCTTTTGAGTCTGAGAGGGAGCACCTGGTGCATTTTACCTCTCTTTCCCTGTGGATTCTCTGTCTCTTTCCTTCCTCCAAACATGAATTAGTGTCTAAATAAGCAAGAGCAGCTTTTTCTTTTTTTTAAGTACTTTTCTCCTTGATGTGGACTGTGTGTTTCCCTCTCTGAATAAAGTACCTGGCATACCATGACCACCTTAGCAGCAGAGAATACAGTGAAGAGCAATCCCTTTTCCTTCTGCTTGGAAGGTGAGAGAACTGCTCTTGAGTGGCCTTCTGGGCAGTGATTGAGGCCTGAGCAAGTACAAGCTTCTGCACCAACAGTGTCTTTAGATTGCAGTAATAAGGGAAGAGAATGTTTATACATTACTTTATCCTAAACTTCACACTGCATGTCTGCTGCATCCCCAAGCAAGAGTGAAGGTGAAAAAATACCCAGCTAGAGTTCCTGGTTTTGTCTGTCAGGACAAGTTATGTTTTTTCTGGTGTAAAATAGTGTCTTCAGTACTTTAGATAAGCCGCCTTCCTCCAGCATAAACTTTCACACATATCTAAAATGAATGTCAAATACAAAGATTTACATACCACACACTGTAAAATATCATTCCTTCCAGAACTGTTTGTCTGCTCAGTAGGGTTAAATTAACCAGCACAAAGTTTGTCTTAGATCACAGTCGAGTGTTTCTTGTGCACCAAACTGGGGCCTAACCCTTTATTCAGCCATCTACAAAGGTGTCTTTTTCACACGGGCCTCTGTTTTACTGTGACCTTTTAGGCTTTTGAACAGTCTGTCCACTTCTTTCCAAGCTGTGGGAGAGAACACTCTGCCTGTGTTCTCTTGGAGAAACAACTGTTTTGTTAGTAACCACAACCAACTTACTCAGGCTCTACATTTAGCTCCTATGCTGAAAGTGTCAGATGGTTGTCATAGGCTGCCTCAGAAACGGTTCAGTGGTCTCTTGGATTCCCTCCAGAAAAAGAGAGAGTGATCTCCAAGAAAACAAAGTTTTAAACAAAGTTCCTGAGACCCTAGGGTGACAACACAGTATATTTTTATTTAGATTGAGTCCCTATAGGATTGTCTTGTAGAGGACACATCCATGACTTTCTCACAGAAAGAGGTAATGCAGAAGGATTTGGAGTACAGAATAGAAGAGCAGGCAGCATGTATGGTTCTAATATGACTTGTTTCTGGAGATAATGATCCTTACTTATATATATATTTATAATTTACTTCTGAGGTGCTTATGAATGAGTTTAGTTGATGTTGTTCTATGGGGAATTTAACATGAGATATTCTGTACTGTCCAACAGCACAAACATGCTCACAATAGAAGGAAGGTCACAGAGCTTCTGAGAGGCTCAATCTTTGTTATGCACCACCTACTCAAAACAATACATGTTAGAGGGCTTGAAAGAATTGATCCAACACCAATGAGCAGATGACTGAAAGTCCTCCTGGCAGTCTGATGTAGGAGAGATCTTAGAGTGGTGTTAAAATTGAACAGGACCCTGGTAACAGCCAGCATCAACACCCAGCTATAGGGAGAGCAAAAAGTGATGCCGGGTTATGTTATTGAAATGTCAGCATTTGTGATCAGCACCAGGAGTATATATCTTTATATTTCTTTTGTAATGCCCTTGTCTCCAAGCCCTGTAGTTGCACGAATGGCGAGAATCCCTGATAGATACTGAAGAATGTACACAAAACACTTGCCAAGTTTTTTTTAGCCAGTTTTAAGAGCCGTGAGGTCACTTGAGATCTTTTTTTCTCAGACAAGGTTGTGATCAGTTGTAGAAGTTGTGGCAGAGTCCCCGGACCGTCAGCTCTGCTGTGCTTCTGGTTTGGAATGATGTCAAATTCCTACAAGAAATTCTGCTATTTCAAATAAGTGTTTGTGCTCATTTCTATGTTTTACAAATTTCTGTGCCTTCGAACCTCTGTGGAGGGGACACTCAAGGGGAATTTTTAAAGACTAACTTCTGGACTTCCAGTTTGGACACTCACTAATCTGTAGTTGCAAAGTAACTCATTTCAGAGAGTTTCTGTGCTGTGAAATGATGTGCTAGGATATGTGATATGATGTGGAAGTTTCTTAGAGGACTGGTAGTGTAAACACCATAATATGCTATGAAAGCCATATTTTAAGTGCATGCTTGATAACAGAAAGGGTCTGCAATTCTTGGGGCTTTTTCCTGTGTGCTGGGTCCTGTCTGTCCTGTCCAGTTCCTTCCCTGCTGTAACTGTTTGTGTCATTCCTTGTAGGATTCTGAAGGAGGTCTCTATGTGTGCATGAACACGTTTCTGGGATTTGGAAGGGAACACATCGAAAGGCATTACCGGAAGACAGGACAGTGTGTCTATCTGCACCTGAAACGACACGTGATAGAGGTGAGACTTGTGGCTTCCCAAAGAACTAGCCCAGCAGTTCTTGTGTCTCTTGCATTTCAGATGTAGACCAAGTCCTGAGTGACTGGAATGCACACATTCAGATTTGGGGCTGGATATCAAATCCAGGTGCTTGGAGCTCAAACAATCCTATAGCTTCAGTTCTGAGATGACTCAAAAGCCCTGAAGAGTCAGATCTTAAAGGCAGCTCCTTCCTGACTTCCACTGCTCTTTTTCACTTCTCATTTCTATGCATCACATACATATTATCTACAGGTTATGTGCATACTGTACATAGCTAAATCCTTTTCCAAAACCTGCCTTTCAAGTGTAAAATTAGTGGGTTTGGCTCAGATTTGGCTGAGAGTTTCTGAGATCTATTTTTTATATGAGGTTTCATCTGAGGGTGACAGGACTACTCTTCATCCTAAGATACCTGTACAGTTAAACCCTGACCTGGCTTGGGATCTTAAGCTTAGCTTAAATTAGTGCTGGATTCTAGAGACACACACTGCCCCTCATTTAGCCTTTCCCCACACATGGGTGTGCACTTACAACCTTCTGTTCACTGTTCTTCCAGACCACACTGCATATCAGGAGTCGCTTGTAACCTGCGCTTCGTAACCTCTGTTTGTCTGTGGTTTGTCTGGCATCCTTAAAGGACTGGTAATTACTTCTGACCTGAGCTATGTGGAAGGCACTGGGTTTGCTTATAGCTCACTCTCCCGTAAGCTCTGTCCCTATTGGCAAGTTAGAGGGCTTAAAATAGCTGCTTGGAGGGGGTTAGAATCCTTGTTTCTCATTCTACAGCAGTGCTTCCCCTGGGCGATGAAGGCCTTGAGTTATGTAAAGTGCCCTGACCACTTATCTTATTTCCAGTAGAGGACTGTTCATATTTTATCAGAATTACAGTGAGGTGGACTGCATGTCTTGCAGAATGAGATTATTAAAGATGTTTGCTATACTTTAGAATTGCCTTTCCTTCTAAGGGCAATACCAACATTTTACTTCTCTCTGTTAACTGAGTTTTTGGAGAGCCTACTCTGGTTTTAGCAATGGTTCTTCTGACTGAATTTAACACTCCTGAAAGATGCTATCTAGAGGCAAGTGGGCAGAAATCCTGTCAGCTTTCCTTGTTTATAACTTTCTTCCAGTATGTTAAGGTAAACTGGGATTAAAATGAGGTCTCCTAAACTCCTTTCCTCATAAAAATTAGGCTGAAGGACTCCGAAATGGAGCAACAAATAACCCATCTGTTGTTTGGTGTTGCAAATCCCTTTGATTGAAGAAGTGCAGCGGTTCCTGTTTTCCTCCTGGTGAATCATGATGTAGCAGAGGGGCTGGCTCTGTGCTGGAAGGTGGCAACATGCTGGTGCTCTGGGTCATGTGGCAGGAAACAGGGTTTGACTGCACAGTGCAGGTGAATATTGCATCATCTAATAGGGCTCTTAGCCAGAATTCCTCATTTATTAGCTGTGTATTTTTTTTTTTTGCCATGACTATTTACTTCTTAAGTGCTATCCATGTTTTCCTTTGAGCGATGTGAAACATCAAGTGTTTTATGAAGTGTCTGGCACATGCTCCATTGTCGTTTTGGTTTTGGAAGCCAAGCTTTTAATGGCGTAGGATACAGTAAAGCCAAAGGCATTGGATATGCTATCTTAAGATTCTTATAGTGAGGCTTCTATTCCTGCCCGTGGTTCCCTTGGCATCATCCCTGCAGAATGCACTGCATTGCTGCAGAAATCCCGGGTTGCTTCCCAAGATGTTTGGAATAAATATTAGTTGTGTATCTTGTCACAATTCAATTAGAAAATAAGGGTCACATCTTCAGCCTGTTGGCTCGAGTAGAGCTGGAGCATCTGCCAGTGGCAGCTCAGCACCAGAGGCATCAGCTGAATCATCAGAAATGGGCACAAGTGCAAGTTATGGAGCACCCTCTGGTAAAATTCTTAGCTAAATAAAGGAAATTGATTTTTATTTTTACTTTCCCACAGAGTTACACTCTTCAGAATCTTTAAATCAGCCAGTACTTTCCTGTAGTGTATGACTTGTGTAGAGCTGCCTGGGTACTATTCATTTCCAGGCAGAGCTTTAGCTTGGTGCTGTAGTGATACCTCAGCCCTGTTGAAAACACTGGGCAGAGAAGCACAAAGATTTCCTGCAGGGATAGGTTCCTGGATGTTATCCAGGGATGTAAAAAGTGGGAGAATTCAGAACAGGCTGCGCTGTCACCTTGTCCAAGGAGAATCACAAATGGAATTTAATGCCACTGCTGATGCCTTGTGTCACTCCCATTTGTTGGCTGTGTCACATCTGTTAGAAACAAAAATGGGTTTGTGAATGGGGAATGTTCTCGGTGATTTCTGACAGATGGAGAAACAAGGTAAAAAGACTGTCAGGTTGTGGGTTTTTCAGCATCTTCAATTCCAATGTATTTGTATTTGGAAAATCCATCTGAAATCATTGCCTGACTGAGTGAAATATAAACACTCCATGTGAATTCTTTCTCTTTGGAATCTCTAGTCTTAATGACTTTCACAATATCACACTTGGTGATATCAGAATTCAATTGGAGCTTCCTAGTATTGGAAAAAACATTTTTTTTAGTTCTGGAAATAGAGTCCTTGGAGTATGTGTAATTTATTCATAATGTATTTGCGATTGGGTTATGTTGTTTCTTGCTGCTGCTTTTTAAAAAAGATTTAAAATACATTTAAAATAGATTCCTGGCTACTTCCTTCCCACTTGTTAAATTCCGGTAGCATTAAAGAAAGAAATGTTCTGCATGTTATTTTCACTTCATTGAGGAATTTTTATTTTTATTTTAACTGCTGGAGTTGCAACCTTGACTCTTTTCCCTAGGGCTTTTATATGTGAATAATGGATTCTGTTCTTAAATGCAGCCAAGGGGTGTTGGCATCTGCTCTTTCTAAGAATGGAAAATTTTCCTATGATGTATAAGACCTCACTGATGATTAAAGCAGTTTGCTTAGGCCAAAGCTTTATTTACGTGGTGAAGGGAACCACCCAAAATATGTGACCCTCTTGCCTGCGAAGGGGCAGGGGCGAACATGAACTTTCCCTGTAGGCTGACGGGTTCTTGGCTGGTTTCTCTCCACCTGTTGTATCCCAATATTATTATTGAAAAAAAAAGTTGCCTGACAACCTTGCCAGTTACACTAACATTACACACTACATCATGCATCCTGTTGGCACCAAATAGCCACAGAGGCTTTTTTGATTTAATTTGATTTAATGATGCCTTTTAAACAGCTTAAGGAGCAAGTGCATTGACTTTGACATTTCCTCAGCTAGTTGTGTTTTCTCTTTTGTAGTTTGAGGTATTCTGAACTGGAAAAGTAGAGAAACTTAGTCTCTCTTGGAAGTTACTGTTTTCTGCCATGGAGCTTAAATTAAAAAATACAAAAAAAATCCCCCACTAAACAATTGCTTGGGTGTTGTTGAGTTTCCTCCATACTTTCTAATATTTAGAAAACATGGTGGTAGTTTGGCTTCATCTTGTGGAGGCAGGTGTAGATCTTGATGGAAAGGGCATTTTTTTCTGGATAGAAGAAAATGAACCGAATTAACAGATCAAAGCAAAATGGTCCTACTGGAATTAGTTATGAAGGGTTGAATCCTTTATGCAGATAATAGCCTTTTCTTCTCCTCTCTAATTCAGCTTTAGTCATTAAGAAATACTGTTGGGGATCTAGTGGAGAGAGGTTTGAGAGGTGCTGGGTGTCCCTGTCTTGGTGACAGAACAGCTGTCACCCATGGTGGCCGTGAGACACCCTCTGATTAATTGCTAACACAAGAGTGAAGGACTCAGGTGGAGGCTTCCTCACTCCGCAGGGGTGGTGGGCAGTGATGAGTCCCAGTGTCAGAGGTGAGAAAAGAGCATTTACATTCTTGCTCATCAAGGACTTTGATTTAATAGAAGGGGTTAATGCTGTTTTACTGTTGTCTCACTTGATGGATTTTTAATTGTTTCTTTCTCTCTTTCCAGAAGGTACCAGGAGCATCTGGTGGAGCTTTACCAAAAAGGAGGAATGCTAAGCTATTTTTAGGTATTGTGAGCAGCTGCTTTCACGCAGTCCTTTTCTGACCCTGTCTGCATGTGGACTTGGGTTCTGCCCACCATTGTGTCTGGCTTTGGGGCTCCTTTTGGCTTTTCTTTTCCTGCTGTTTGTTTTGGTTTTCTTTTTAACTTTTGGTTCTAGATTTTAAAGTTTGTCCAGGCAAATAAGTAATTCTTAACCATTTTGGTGCATACTGAGAGATGTGTGTATATCTACATGGAACATTTTAAATGTAAAATAGATCCTCAACTGTTCTCAAACAGCCTAGGCTTTGATAGGCATTTTTTACTAAATCTCTCCATTCTGTCTCTTTGTGATTTCCACAAAGCACCCTTTTATTAAAATGTTTACCCATACTTAATGTTTATATATATCAAGGCCTCAGTGTGGCTCTGTTCTGCTCAGCAGCTGGCCGTAGGAGGGGTTGTTACCATTTTAAAGTTGTTACACAGGTAAATGCTCTGCAGTGATGTTGTGGTCTCTCCTGTAATGAATGCAACTGCACATGTATCATGAGCATCTGTAATTCTGTTATGTCCACAGTTCTATTTCCTTGCTTCATGGAAAGCAGTTTTCTTACCATGCCGTTATCATCCAAAATCCATTTATTCAGATTACCCAGAAAACCTGAGGGACTCATAAATATGGATGAGGAGAATGTGATGAAAAGCCTGTGTTCTCTTTTCTCCCACAGCTTGTGGTATTTCTCCAATTCATCTATTATTTATTGTCTCTGTATTAATAGTGAATAGTGAATTTTTCTTCAGATAACTAAGAGGTGAAATGTCTTTTTTACGATTGCCAACTCTTAGGTCTAAAGGGGAACAATAGAATGACCTTCTGTTGGAATTGCTTTGATCTGTGGAATCTGTCCCTAAGAGGCCTTTGCAGATTGTGATTGATTAAATTGTTGTTGTTAATGTAAGTAAGTCTTGCAAGGAGGACTAAGAAAGAAAAAAGTCTGAAAATGAGTCATAAAAATATTAAACTTCTTCTGTAGGAAGAGACTGTTACATTGCAGGTGCTGGTCTAAATGCCATTTCCTGCCAGTTTACATTGAAAATCATGATTGTCACTGGATGCTTATAAAATGATTGGTTCAGAAACAAAGCTGGCTGCAGTGCAGCAGTGGTTGTACAGTGTTAGCAATGTGAGTGTAAATACAAAGTACAAAAGCATGTTCAAATTCTATTTTTGCTGGTCTTCTGCATGCACCTGAAGGCACCTGTCGCTGAGGTGTGCCAGCATGCAGGGTACTGGCTTAGTGTCTCTGATGTGCCACCTTGAAATCCTCAAATTCCCTTGCACATGAGCACTTTGTTCCCTCTGAGTAGGTCTTGAGCAGCAGTTCCAAGGGAACTCCTGAGGGCAGTGCAGTTTCACTGGGATGGGTTTAGGACATGGATCTACCACCACTTAACCCAGCACTGCTGGAATCTAATGCACTTTTGAAAGTGCATCTCATCTGGTCTGTTGTTCTGCTGCAGTCTTCACTGCAGCCCCTGCTGGCTGGGAGTAAATTGGTATCAAGTCTGCTCTGATCCTGGAGACAGTACTTCCATGCATCCAAGTGCTTTGTATCCACTTCTTTGGATCAGCAGATGTTACTGGTTTTGGCCACGCTTAAACAAAGAATTATTCCTGTCCTTGTTCATAGCTGAGGAAACGAAAGCACAGAGAGGTCATCTGATTTGATCATTTTGCGTGTGACAGCAGCAGAGGTGATTAGCAAAATTTGGCGTCTTATCTCTTACTCCGACACCTTTTTCGTTGGTCCAGAGCTGCTGATCTTCTCACCTAAACAGGTTGTTTTAATTCTGTCTTTCTCGTTGTGGCCTTGGGCACCTATCACAGAATGGTTGGGGTTGGAAGTGACCTCTGGAAATCAAGTCCAGTCCCTTGCTGGAGCAGGTTCATGTAGAGCAGGATGCACATGATCCTATCTAGGCATATTTTTAATATCTCCAGAGGAAAACACTCCACGAGTTCTCCTGGCAGCCTGTTCCAGTGCTTTGTCACCCTCAAAGTAAGGAAGCTTTTCCTCATATTCAAATGTAACTTCCTGTGTTTCAGTTTGCGCCTGTTGTGCCTTGTCCTGTCACTGGGCACTGCTGGAGACAATCTTGCCCCATCGTCTTGACACCTGCCCTTAAGATATTTGATAAGATGTCCTGTCAGTCTCTTTTCTAGGCTCAACAGGCACAGCTTGTCCCCATAAGAGGGATGCTTCAGTCCCCTAATTATCTTTGTGGCCCTCCAGTGGACCCTCTCCAGCAGTTCTTTGTCTTTCTTGGACTGGGGAGCCCAGAAGTGGATGCAATACTCCAGGTGCAGCCCCACCAGGGCAGAGTAGAGGAGGAGGATGATCTCCCTTGATCTGCTGGCCACATTGTTCTTAATGTCCCCAGGATACCACTGCCCTTCTCAGAGGACACAAGAACACGTTGCTGGCTCATGGTTAATTTATCCTAGCTGATGCAGCCCAGGTATGTGACCTGCCAGGTAGGGCTTGCCCTGGCAGACAAAACCAGACAAGGATCAGTGGGAAACTGCAGCATCCCTGTGTTTCTACGTGTCTATCAATAACTCCCTGAAGGCCTGGAGATCTGAGCTTTGTGTACGAAGTCAATCCAGTTTGGGCATTTGTTACATTGCTTGTTATAATCCTCTTTGATGTAAAACTATTAAAGATACTAAACCCTTTTCAATCTCCTTAGTATTAGGAAAACATCTTTTGGATGCTCACTGATACTTTCTAGCACTGCTGCTCTCTAGTAAATGCAGTAGAAACACAGGCTGCTTGGGCCAGTCAACTGCAATATTTATCTTTCCCTAAACATGGAAAGATTCACAGCAAAGTGTGTGGGCATGTGCACATGTGCATTAGGTTGTGGGCACGTTTTGGTTTGGTTTTCTTTGGAGAAGGCTGGAGGGTGTTGGCTGTGAGTGTTCTATGTAATCTCAAAGCATAACAGCATTGTTTATTGAAATGTATGAACTGCCTTTAATCCGGCTGGTTTAGGTGTTGCTGGACAGTGTGGACACGACGACTTCAGCTCAGGCTGTGCAATGTTTCAGAGGATTTGGGGTGATATTTAAAGCAGACTGTCTGTCTCATTCAGTGCCTTATGTGTGAATAAGAAAAACTCGGTTAATGGGATGTACTGTGATCTTCCTTATGAGCTCCTGGTCAAGAGGGGTGGCAGAATTAGGGGGAAGATTCTTGTGCTGAAGGGGCTGGAGGTCCAGTTTTTACCATAGAGTTATCAGCAGAGTCCTTCATAGAGTTCTAATTATGAATAATTAATGCAATGTAAGTGGTCTGCAAAGGGATTGAAAACTGAAGAAATAGAGTTTGCTGATTGACTTAAAATTATCTAAGAGATTAAATCTAAAAGTGATTTTTAAGGTGTTACTGAGTAGCTAAAAAATAGATGAAGTAGTTGAAAGATGCAGAGAAGACAAGAGAGGTGCTTCAACTGTGTGCACAGGGATGTGGTCCAAGTTACCTGTTGCTGCTCAGAGAGGTGGTTCTGAGAGAGAGGTGGGGTGAATGGTTCTCTCATGTCAGCTCAGCTGTCAGCAGCAGTGGGAGATTTAAGTGGAACACCAGTAAAGTAACACTTTATATTTTGTTCTCTATCATTCTGCTTTATAAATAGGAAGCAGACCTCTTTTTGAATAGACAAACTGCATCTGCACCCAGTATCTCCCCGTTTCTTTCTCCAAAACCAACTAGAAAATGCCATCCCCTCTCGCCCCCAGCAAACAAAACACCTCAGGTAGATACTTGAGATCTGCATTGAGGGAGGAATCACCACATTTTTGCCTGGTTCTGGTGCCCTCTTCCTGAGCATCTGTTGATCTGTGCCAGAGCCTGGACTCTCGGCTATACAGAGCTGTCAGAGTGGCTGTCATAAAACATCCCTAGACAGATATCCTGTCCCAGATTGGTTCCTGGAGCATCATCTGCGGGGCAGCAAGCTGTGGGAGATCTGTTTTGAGCAAAGTCAGGGCTAACTCAGACTTTCAATTAAAAGTGTTTTGAAGTCCTCAAATTAACAGCTCTCTCAGCAGATCTGTGATTGCTGGTGAGGAGAGTGTCAGTGAGGAGCAGTATCCGTGACACACCGCGCGTCTCAGGAGACCTTGGAAAGGAAAACTTTCACTTGGAGAGTCTGGGAGAACTTGTAAGCTTGCTGAGCTTTTCCTGAGTGGCACCTCCCTGCTGATGGCAGTGGATGCACTCATGGCTACTGTTTCCAAGTGTAGAGGCCATTCCTGAGAGTGGCTGTACTGGGGCTGACCACAGCTTCACTTTGTTCTCCCAGGTCTCGTAGGCAGGAGCAGAACCTGTTTGCAGTAGGGATGTTTTTGTTTGGAGAGCTTCTGAAGAGGACTTTTTTCTTGAGTGGTTAAAGTTTATATTTATGTGAGTAAGCACATATAGAGTATCTGTGAATGAAAGGTTGTGATGGAGGAGAATTTAAGCATTTCCCAACAATATTTTTACAATTTAGCCCAGTAAAATTGTGCATATTCCCCAGCAGCAGCAATGGAACTGATTAGCTGTTGCTTTTTAGTTTTGCCGTTTATGCTTGAATTGAGTATAGGATGGTGAGCAGATACCTTAAACTAATGGAGTCTTAATAGTTTGCTGGTTTAGGTGGAACTGTGAAAATTAGACTACATTAACACAGGCTAATGCTGCTGTCAAAACAGTTCTGAATTTGAATTTTGGTGGTTTAATTTTGTTTGTTTAACACAGGACTGTGGCAGAAATGCAAGGGGTGAGGTCTTACCTAGCAGTAGGAACAACATAAAAATGCTTTGGAGATGTAGCAAGCAGTTTGAATGTTATTTTACAAGTAGTGAATCATCCAAATGATCCTTGTAGAAAGTTTTACTTTTCATTTTTCTGCAAAGGAAGACGTTGACTGGAAAGTAATTTTTTAAAAAATTTTTTCTTGGTTATAACTCATCTGATGAAGTTAATATTTTGAATGTGCCTGAAAACAAATGAACTGAATCGCTTATAGTTTGCAAAGTGCTGCTGCTGCAATTCACTATTATTTAGAGGCTTCAGGAAGAAATAATTTGATTTAAGGACTCAGGCCTCCACTTCCAAGTCAATATGAATTTGTCCATTGCTTTCAGCGAGAGCAGGATCAAGCCCACATTCCTAAGATGTCTTTCTAAGGTTTCAAAATTAGTTGTAGACTCTCTAGTCAACATCCTTGTTCAATTTTCGTGTTTGTATTCCCTTTCACACGCACACAGACACATCCACATGCGCAGGAAATCCTGTTTGGGGGTCCTGTCTGGAATCTCCTTATGCCCCTATTATTAGTGCAGTCAGTTGGTAACTTTTCTAAATCTGATCTGGACACATCCACTCCTTCTCTTCCCCTCTGCTGGGTTGGTTTACATTACAGTACTGTCTCTCCCAGCTGCTGTTTTCAGTCAGTTCAGCAGCAGTGCATTTCTCACCGTCACTCAGTGATGCCTTGTGAGGGGCAGTAAATTTACTCTACTGGCCACTCGCCCAAAATAACGGCATCAGTTGAGCCTGTGCTTTAAAGTGTCTGCCGCTTTGCTTTGCCTCTCATCCTGGCCTCCCAACACAACACTTACAACCTATGGATGCTTTGTTTTGGTAGCCAAAGGGCTTACCTGGAGCTCTCAGGAGGTACCAGAAAGGTGTTACTCCGCTAGAAGGGAAACAATGTCCTGTGGACATTGACCATCAAGCTGTCACTCCTTGCAAAGATCACAGACTGGCTGGTTGTCATGTGGCTCAGCCTCAGAACTGAGTAAAGCCTTTGTTTTCGCCTTCTGCTCACAGAGCGTCTTGGAAGAACATCCTTGGTCAAGAAAGAGCTTTGGATGAAGTATAGTGCTTGAAAGTTCATCCTTTCAGTGCCTTCAGTGTTAGAGTAATTTTTAATCAAGTATACTCCTTTTGCATGTAGAGTTCACCCTGCTCCTCTTTCCTATAGTTACTTATTCCTCTCTAAAATTCTACGCTCATTTGAAACTACCTGCAGACTGCACGTGATGCCCAATGGCTTCAGGGTCAATTTCTAACCTCATTTAGTGTGGGCTCCATTGCCTTCTAAAGTCACAGTCATCTATTTTTATTATTTCTACCCCCATGCTTTGTCAGCCATGCTGGCCCGTGCACAGGTACAGAAAATATAATGCAGGTACACTTTCTTACTAAACTTAACAGCTACGTCTCTCAGCACGCACAACCCAAAATTTAAAAATATGAGTGGTGATTTGGGTGTTATCAACTGACATCATTAAGGGGTCTCTCTGACAGTCACCAAAAGGGATTAGCTTATATGGTCATCTGATGTGTGAAGCGATTTCAGTCAGTGACCTTAGAAGTCCATTCCAGTCTTATATACTGGATCTGGACCCTAAGATACTGTCTTCAGAGTGATAAGGTAGTGCTTTGTAATTCCTAGTCAGAGGGAGTAGGTGTTAGGTGGAAGTGTACCAGCTTAACACGGTCACCTTCAAAAGGGGAATTTTAAATCCTCGTGATGTTTCCCAGGACTGTTATGAAGCTTTGTGTATCCTTCTTTAAAATAACAAGTGGGATGGTGCCATATTGGCATGTCAGGCAGAAGGAGTCCCATGCTGATGGCACACTGTTGTCTGCTTTTCTGCTGCCGCAAATGGCGTGAAGCCTGAGGAGGTGAAAAGGAAATTGCCTTCCCTGCCCACTGCACACAGGAGGCTGGTGCTCCTAAGCATGTGAAGTCCTTAGATGACAGCAGTTGATTGCTAATAGGATACTCCGTCTTTCATCCCTGGATCACTGGTTCAGATGCAGGTCAGGCCAGCAGCAGTAAAGTCTCTACTGTTTGGCTGCTGTCTGGCCTGGGAGATGAGCTGCAGTGTGTGCCCGAATTTTGAACACAGGCAATCGTATCATTGCTATTTCTATAAGGGGATTGCAAGTGCTGTAAGCTTAATGTCAGTAGCACAAGGCAGTGAAGATCAGCGGGTCTCACACATGTCCCCAGATCCCGGTGGCCGCTGTGAGCTGGTGCCAGGTTCCCTCTGGTGGCTGAGGCACTGCGTGACCACAGCCCTGCAAGAGCATTCACTGCCTCCAAACCTGGCTGAACATACACTGAGCTTTTATCCTCTCTGAGGAACCTCCCTCCTATTTAGGAGATGGTCAGTACTTTTGGCTTTGTTATGCTGGGCACCATCAAATTTTTGGCCTTAAGTGAAAATTCTGTGTGATGCATTGCCGTATGCACCATCAGCTCGGAGATACTCAGTTTCCTTGTTCCACAGAGCAGAAAAGCTGTTACAAACTGCATCTGTGGAGATTCACCCCTCTATCAAACACAGGACTGTAATACGAGCTGGGAAAGAAGCCTGGAGTAAAGTGAGGGATCATTATGAAAACGGTGTGATTTGAGGAATTAGTAATGGATCAATACATTCTCTAAAATGTCATGCTTTCAGTATGAGAAAATGTTCTTGCTTTTGTGTCTATGTTGAGCTGATGAGAAGGGACTTTTGTTGGTTGCTGCTGAGAGAGAGGTCATGCTGCTGGAAGTCACTGACAGTGGGCGTTGTCACCTCAGGGCTGGCTGGTGCAGCAGGTGAGCCAAGAGTTGATGTTGCTCTCAAGAAGTGTTCTTTCCAGGTCAAGTTAAAATATATTTTGATACTTGTTTTATCATTTGGGTTTATCAGTCTGTTACTGCCCACTGGGTAAATAGAGAGCTCAGTTTTCTGAATCTGTCTTCTGTCATCCTCACCTCTGTCCCAAAAATACATTTGAGATTTCGGGCATTCCCAGGGTGCAGTGGTTGCTGCCAGTGCTCGTTTAGGATCAAGTGACTCATGAAGCATCTGCATGTACTAGGGGGGAAATTAAGAGCCAGCTTTGGCTACTGCTAACATATCTCTTCTTTTGGTTGAACCTTATTCTGTCAGTGACTGGTGCATCAGAATACAGCAGATTCCACATCTCCAGATGGGAGAAGGATCCAGAAAATCCCATCATTGCCTGGGCAATTCTTGCCATTGAATCTTGTGAAATTTCTGACACGTGCGTGTTTGGTCTTAATTTTTTCTTTTGTCCTAGGAAGAATAGAACAAGATTTTAACTCGGTCTTGTCACTATGTGATAATTATATCAATAATTATATTTTTTTGTGGAGCTAGAGATACAAACACTAGCCATTTAGTTCCCACTATATCCTCCTGCTTCTCTCTGGGTCCACATATTTCTGGGCAAGCATTTTAGCTGATGTTGCTTGGTCATGGCTCATATTTAAGAAAAGAAGTCATTCTTACACTGGAAGAAGAATGTACACAACCACTGTGGAAGGCTTGATCTTCAAAGGAAAGCTTTAGTAGTTAATGAGTGCTTTTTAAAGAGATAGTTGCACTGGTTAAGGAGTGGAGTTAGCAAGAGAGGGATATTGTTGGTGTTACTGTACTTGCTGTAGCTGTTTGAGACTATGGATGAGACACAGAAATACATCCAGTCATGGACGCCTTTATGGGAGGAAAGACCACAGGTTCAAGATGGATGGGACCCATGGCACATTTCAGCCAGGTCTGTGATCTGGAAAATAAGGGGTGCTCTTTTTATTTGTGCTCTGCAATTTGGGCACATGCAGTGCGACCTGGTCTCTGTGCTTTATAGCATTTCAAGATCCTGGGCAAAAGGCACAGCAGTATTGCATCCTGATTTTGTCCAAAAGGAGCAGAATTTTGTTAGCTGCAGAATGCAATGTCACTGCTTAGAGAGAGACCAAACCAACTGTATCTGCGACTGGGGATGACATTAAGTGGAAATCTTGGTCCTCAGAACATTCTCTTGCAGGATGGTGAGATTTTGGTTTAGATCAGGATTTCACAAATACTTCTAGCCAGAAAAAACCACTGGCTGGTGCCAGGAAAGCACTGCTTATAGTGTCACAATTTTGGAACCTTGATGGTGGGGCAATCTCCTAACATTCCCCATCTTGTTTTCCAGATCTAGAGACAAGCAGTGATCTCAACAGTGATGACTTTGAATATGAGGATGAAGCAAAACTTATTATATTTCCTGATCATTATG
Source organism: Rhagologus leucostigma (assembly GCA_013397725.1). Lineage (NCBI taxonomy): Eukaryota > Metazoa > Chordata > Aves > Passeriformes > Rhagologus > Rhagologus leucostigma. Next base: position 1,769,104 of record VZTD01002347.1, on the reverse strand, counting down.
AAATCTCATTACCCAATATAGAAGAGCTACCAGCACTGGTCAGTGAGTGTGTGGAAGTGGTCATAGGAATTGTCTCCTGTGTCTGTTTTTATCAAGATGGTGCCTTGTTTTCTTACGTGCAGTGCTTCTTTGGACATAAAGATCTTTCTTAACCAGCTATAATAGAGTGTCTGTCATTGTTAAAAGGCTTTGTCATTGTCTTTGTTTCTTGCATTTCCTTCTATCTCCTGTATTCCTTCCCTTATTATGGTGCCAGCTTGTCCTAGGAAGCTCACATAGTACATGTGCTTACTCTCCTGCTAAAATAATGACGACAGTCTAAAAGATTAGATGCATATTTGAGTATATAAATAGTCCTAGTGATAAGCAGTTCTGTATGTGGTTAGCAATAGGCTGAATGCCAAGTTCTGTCCAGTCACTGAGTCGTGTAAGGCTTTGACTGACATCCTCTTGTCTTCCAGGTGACGATAGCTTGTGATGCACTCCTCAGTGCAAAATCACCCTACAGGAAGCAGGAATCCGACTCCTGGGAAGAAGAGCTGCAGGCATCTAAACATGCCAAAACACTTTTACAGTTAGACAATGGTGTTAGAATTCCCCCCAGGTGAGGGCAATAAGGTTTGTTCCTTGTAGGGTCTCTGATTCAGTCCAGGATAACTGAGCTAAAGGCAGAAACTCAGCCCACGCTTCCCTGGCATGACTCTGGGCTGGCTGTGTGGGTTGGTTTGACCTGCCATAATGGGAAATACCGGGCTGGCTCCTGCCTTAAGTATTCCTGCTGTTTCTCCCTGTTTTGTCTCACAGTGGTTGGAAATGCTCAAAGTGTGACCTGCGGGAGAACCTGTGGCTGAACCTGACAGATGGTTCTGTGCTGTGTGGGAAGTGGTTCTTCGATGGCAGCGGGGGCAACGGGCACGCCATGGAGCACTACAAGGAGACAGGTTATCCCCTGGCAGTGAAGCTGGGAACCATCACTCCTGATGGAGCAGGTCAGCCACGGGGTGTGTTCTGAGATGAGGTACCTTCTGTGCGTGAGACTGACAGTGTGTATCTATTACCAACTGGGTTTGTGCTTCTGGTGCAGATATTTGAGAGTGTGGTATGGAAAGGAAACACTGTGAGTCTGTGAATGTTGATCAGGATTGGGGGAATGACACACACTCCATTCTGAGAAAGCCCATGCCTGTTTTATCTGCTCATTTTATATTTTGTATAAATATTTTTGGAGTGTTTGTATAATACTAGGCTTGTAACAGAAGAATGGTATTAGTTTGAAACAACAGAATCTGGAGAAACAATATTTTTTAGTTCTGCTACATTTCCTTGGGCAAATGGTTCAACTTTCTGCAACAAAGAAACAACAACAGGGTAATGAGCACTTTAAATTTAAAAGTCTATTTGTAACAGCATGTATGGGTTTTTTAATCTTAGTGGAAACTGCTCTTTTTCCTTGTTGAACAAAATGTTGATGAAACAGTCTAATGGACACTCCTCTTCATGGGACTGCTGTGATGCTCATTTGTAAAGTGTGTGATGATCTTGAGAGGGGGAAAAAGCTGTAGCTGTGTCCTTGTTTGCATATTCTCCAAGTGTGATGTTCTGCAGTGTTGCTGCAGAAGGGATTATGGTGTGTGAGGATTAGATGGAATAAAAGCATGAGGAGCTGAGAAAGTCAGAAGCAAAGAGATCTTTTGTTGCAGCTGCATGAAAATGTAAAAGTGGAAGAACACATAGCATGATTATATTTTGGCTTTACTGCTTATGACTACAGAGATGAAAAATTGCTGTTTAGAGCAGCCCCTTTTTTTAACAAGCATCAGTTGAGAGCTTTTCTAAGTCCTATTCAGTGTTGAGGAAAGGCGACTGTAGTCAGATTCAACCAGCTGTGCCAGAGAAACACTAAGCAAAAACCATTTTTTTCTCTCCCAGATGGAATGTTATTTCCTTGCATGAGCCTGGTCTTGGATGATTTCTGTCCAAATCTCAGTTACTGAAGGTGTTTCAGATTTGCCCAGCTGTAGGTTTCAACTGCATCCACAAAACAAACAGGATATTCTGTAGTGGGTTTTTTTCAGAATTTTTCTTTTCTGTCCCATCTTTAGCAGCAATACTTGTTTCCGTATGGCTTCTGTCCTTGTGCCTCCCACTGATCAGCTGCTTCCTCTCTTATGTGGCCTTTGGGATAACAAAGGACAGGCTGTCATCCTTCCCTCTGAATGAGAGGCACCAGCTGTTCTTCACAGACCTTTGTTCTTCTGGATGATGTTTACTTGGTTTCTCTATAGAAAAGTCTTCCCTCCCCCAACCTTCTTTGTTCCTTTTCAGCAATTATTCTGTCTCTGATCTATATTGCCATGGTACTCATAACCCCTCAGTAGGGCTGGGTGATAGATGGGCTTCAGGAAAGAGGCTCTGTGGCTGATGGTGACACAAAATCTGTCTGTTTTCTGCTTCCCTGGGTTAGAGGTGAAGAAGTGACGGTAGAGGACTAAAAAGCACTAGTCCCTGTCCTGCCATAATTTATTCTTTTTTCACACCAGGAAGAAGGAGAGGGAGGTGGTGCCAGTATTCCACTGACGCTCACCCTCCGTGTACACAGAGGAGAGCTCTTTGTCTTGCCGTGAGAAATCTGTGCTGTGTACATTATGAAAGGTTTCTGAGGCGTTAGCCCCAGCGGACACATCTGGGATCAGGGCAGAAACTGAACCAAACTTCTCTTCCACTCTTGTACCTTGGACAGGACTCACCGGAGAGTCAGAAACATTGCTTGCCTCAGTAGGCTGAGCACTGGGCACACTGTGCTATCTGCTGCCTCTCTTGACATTTATTTCAAGTCACTATGAGGTTGCTTGTTTGGGAATAGATGGAGACATGGAATGGGACATTGGCAGTGGGAAGCTCCATGCGACCGATGCTTGAAGAAGTTGATTTGTGGATAATAATCTTAGCAATTATCTTAGATACTTTTGGGGGGATCCTGAGCCACTTGTTTCTCCAGGGACAGTGTTACCATTGCCTGTTATCCTCTAAGTAGGAAGGAGAGATGTCTACACAGCCAGAACAGGTGTAGATCTTGAGCTGTGGAAGAAAATGAAGTCAAGTAGCATTGACATTTTTCTTTTCTTAAAATAATATAAATCATAATGATTATTATCAGGAAAAAGTTTTTCACCCAGAGGATGGTTGGGCACTGGAAAAATCTTCCCAGGGACGTGGTCACAGCACCAAACCTGAGTTCAAGATGTGTTTGGACAACGCTCTCAGGCCCATGGTGGGATTCTTTGTGTGTCCTGCACAGGGCCAGGAGTTGGGCTGGATGATGCTGATGGGTCCCTTCCAACTCAGCATATTTTATTATTTTGTTCTCTGTTTAATTATATTCTGTGTTGTCTCTCTCAGATTTATCTTGGTGGGTTTTTCCCCACCCTTCCACTTCGCCCCTTTCTCACTCTAATGACACCAGGTCCTTGTGGGTCACATTTGCTGACTTGTCTGCATTCCTCATCTACCAGAGTGTGTATGACAGCACTGCAGACCTGCGTTTGGCAGCTCTTATCTTCTGTCTTTGATTTTTTGAAACAAGTGCATTCTTTCTCCCATGAACTCAAGCTACACAGCAGAAAGTACTGAAGTATGGCGTGAGCTGGGCTTGAGCAGAACATTGGTCTTGTGTTCGACTTCTGCTGCTCTGGGCAAGTAGTCCCAGATGATTTGCTCTCTGCAGTTGTCAGAGCAGAGGGAAAACAATATCAAAGCTGCCACCCTGAAAGCAGTCACCCAAGCTCGGTTGCTGTGTAGTCTCACTCCATCAGGTGTTTGAACTTCTCGGGATCTTCTGGCTGTGCTGTGACCTCACCAGAATACTATGGGAATGTTGTGATGCCGTGTGTGTGGATGAACAGTCATGTCTTCTGGGTGCATTTGCTACCACACAGAGGAATTGCAGCAGATGGGCAGCTACAGCCACGCACATGCCAGAAAGGTCACGGGCACCAATGTTAATGGGGCATCTGATGGCTGATCAGCAGCTGGCAGCACAGCTCAAAGAACAGCTCCCTGCTCTGAGAGGTTTGTCATAGGGCTGGTCAGTGTTAAAAGTTAGTCTTTGAGTTCTTGGCTAACCTTCAATGTGTTGTTTCAGTGTAGGTTTGGTACTAGCAGACTTCAAGGAGAACACCTTCTGTTAAAGGAGGTGGGCTGAGTCAGAGCCAGGGTCTGCAGCTGCCAGGAGAGGCCAGGGTGAGGACCTCTCAGAAGTGATACCTGTGCAGTGAACAGCCTTTATCAGTATTCCTGCTATCTCCTGAGTTTGTTTCTGTTCCTTTCTCCTGGCTAAGCTTTGTCTGTCAGCCTAGATCTGGTCTTACGCAGCAAGGTCACTGTGAGAAACTGCTGGCCATGAGGGAAACTTGCCTGAGAGCAATGCAGGGAGACTGGCACAGGGGTTCTGGGTTTTGGTATGAGGAGACACCAAAGCAGTCATTTACTAGAGAGGTAGAGACCTGATCAGAGAAAAGATGGAAGGCCTGTTCAAGTCTTACAAGGGCATGTCTTAGCACTTCTATCCCTTTATGATGCCTACAGCTTTATTGTTATTTGTTCAAGTAGGTGAAACCTGCTCCAAAATCAGTGTCATTATAGGACTTACTAGGTAAACTCTGAAAAAGAACGTTTATACTCTCAACGCTTTTGTCCTTCTGTTGGATTTTATTAAACTTGGTTTCATATTGAAAATACCATCATTAGACATATTACTTCCCTTCACAGTCTGAACTTTGCCCTGAGTTGGTCTGATAGTCTCACATCTTTAATGGGTCTGTATCTAGTAGCTCTACAAAAATTCATAATCTCTTGTTATCATGTTCAAAATGTGGACTGGCCACATATCTGAGAATGTGTGTGCCCTGTTCCTTGTTTTCACTACAAATTTCTTACTTTGGGGAGGGGAAATACTATGATCCCTATAAATATTTTTAGGTTTTAATACTGTGGAGGCATATAATTTCTTTTGAGGAGAGTGCTTGAGGTGATTCTCTTAAGATATTGACTGAGCTATGTGGGTGTCTGTGCACTTCTCTGCTGGCCAGAACCAAACTTGGAGAATATGAACAAGGCATTTTGTATAGGCAGCCCTGCACTGAGAGTGCAGTGTTGGTAAACAAAGAGAAGGGATAACATTTGATACTGAGGCTCATTGGTTTCTCTCTGCTTTTGCAGATGTCTATTCCTTTGATGAAGAGGAGCCGGTTTTAGATCCACATATAGCAAAGCATTTGGCACACTTTGGAATTGATATGCTGCAGATGCAAGTGGTAGGAAATCCATCTTTTATTTAGCTTGTTGCTCACTTGTTTGTTCACTTGGGGGTGGGAGAGAAACAGGAGAAGAATGACACCTGCAGTTTATTTGTGATTCCTTCAGACTGTTATGACAGTATTCAGTTTTGTAAAGTTCAGCCAGCTGATTTGGGTTTTGTTGTCTGAGTTCTGACTAAATCATTGCTCTCAAATCCAGAAGCTGCCTTCTGAAAGAGGTACCTTGTGGTCTTTAGTTTACATTTTTCAATTTTCCTGTGTCATGTACCATATTTGAGAAGAATGTCTAGAATATTTAATTACAGTGAGTTAAAGGAAGCCTATTGCATGTGTAAACAGATACAAGTCCTAAGCAAAAAGAAGCTAAACAGTGGATAAGTTAAAAAGTAGCTGAAAGTTCTTTAGGTAAATTTCAGTTTAGGTTTTGTCGATAAATACATTAGAAAATGAGAAAAATACATTCTCTCAAGTCTAGAAAATAGCATGGTCTAAGGTGTGATATGCTAGAAAAGGACTGGGGAAAAAACTATCCTCTGTGTGTGTCTGTATTAGTAAAGAAGTACTTTTAATAACTAGTGTCCTAGTGGATGTTGATTCCAGTTCTGTTTAAATGATGTAAGAAATCAGAATAGGATATGCTTATAAAGGCAGTTAGGTTTTTTGTGGTTGTTAGGTTTTTTGTTTGGTTTGGTTTATTGTTTTTTTGGGTTTTTTCACTCAAGCATGTAACCTAGTGTCACTAACTGAGAACATGAAAACTGTTAAAAAGGAGCAAACCTACTACTGGTTAAGTGTATTTCTTTGTCCAAGTGGTGAAAAAACTGATAATAATTGAAATGATAGAGAAGAGTTAAACTGTGTTTTCAAAAGTCTTCATGGTACTAATAGTATTTTTGGTATACTGATGTCCTTGCCAGTATCATGAGTAAAAAGTTTCTTTTATCTTTCTGGAAAAGTCTGTTTTACTTAGCAACCTTGAAGACCTAGTCTTAGCTGTTGCAAAGGTTTCACTTCTGGTCTTTGGTCTGTACAGTTCTTTGAGAAGTGACAGAGCAGTGCCAGCAGTAAATGACACTGTAGTGACCTGCACCTACAGGCTGAAGACTGAGTGTGAAGGGGAGAAACTTCAGTGTCACAAATTATGGCTTTTACCATTTGAAAGAAGGGAAGAGTCCTTGGATCTGCAGCTTTTCCTGTGGTTTGTTTGTTATGAACAGCTTCTACAGCAGCAGCTATTCATGGCCATTACAAATGGAATAGGAAACCTGAAAAAATGCAGTGTTTGATGCTGAGGCTTGAGGTCACAGGCCTGAGAGAAGTGAAGCTCCCAGCTGGGACTGAGGTCGCAACTGGGAGCACTCAAAGAACCAGGGGCCTGTGCTAAAGAGCTAAGGCTGTATTGGAAGAACAAGCTGCTGGCTTTCTGACCCTCATCTTCCCCTACATGCAGGATTTACCTTGCCTTGCCTATTGATTTGGCTCTTAATTTTTTGGAGTATAGCTCACAAAGTTGGTGGTGATGATGGCAGCAGCATAATTACGGCAGAAGTTGAAGAGACTAAAATGAGAATCTTGTTGCTTTCAGACAGAGAATGGGCTAAGAGATAATGACATAAAGCCAAGAGTCTCGGAATGGGAAGTGATTCAGGAAGCTGGCGTGAAACTCAAGCCCATGTATGGCCCAGGATACACTGGCATGAAGAACCTGGGAAATAGCTGCTACCTCAATGCTGTCATGCAAGCCATTTTCAGCATCCCGGAGTTCCAGCGAGCGTAAGTAGCTCCAACCTAGTTCTTGTTACTAGCCGCTTCATTCATCAATTTGTTATTTTTCTAAGAAAAATGGTATTTTAATTTTTGTCTTCCCTACAAACAGGTCTCTTTCAGTCAGTTCAGTGACTGCTTGGAGGATTTAGTGGTTGTATTGGTCTGTTCTGGGAAAAGTTGGAACTCAAAACCCAATCTGCCTTCGAAATAAAAACTTACTGTCTCCACTTCAGTGGTGGGAGATCATATGCCACTTTGTAAATTCTGTGTCTCAGTCTCTACTTTTTATATACAGATGCACATACCTCTATTTACCTGGGTATCATCAGTATCACATTAATGGGTTTGTACTGGCACGTGCCAGTATCGCTGCAGGAGTCATTCTGCTGTTCCAGTGTCATTTGTGCCAAAAACTTGCACAAGCATGTTAATATTGATCCATTCTAGTGAAAAACAGTGCACCTGTTGCATGTAGCTCTGGCTGAGGGGGGAAATTATCAGAGCCATATTTTAATTAAAATTTTAAAAAAATAGTGAAAGAGTAGTGTAAATGTATTCTTCCACTGAATAATTAAGAGAGTAAAAGGACAAAAGCACAACAGAAAAATATTAAATACTCTTGCATGATCAAAACTGAACACTGAACACTCCAAGGAGAGAAGCCTTTTTATAAAGAACAGTCCATGGTTTGAAATAAAATTCAGAGTGCCCTTTCCTTCCAAAGCAGCAGTAGTGTATGTGCTAAAAGTGAAGCTTTTAGATTTTGGAAAGCCTCCCAGGTTTTCATGTTAGAAATTACCTTCTGGAGAAGAAGAGGGAGAAAACTTTTGTTTATTTTCTTTGTTAGCCATATGGAGCACAGTCTGTAGATTCTTTAAGTGCCAGCTCTTCTACCTCCACTGTTGAAAAATATCAAAATGGATTTTATTAAGGAAGATCATTTTGCATGGCGTGGTCCTGGGAGTGACCTGGAGGACTTAGTGTCATCAAGATAGTGGAGATCTTTGATGAGAGAGGGACCAGCACCATGACCATACCTACCCAGCCTGTTTATTCCTGTGCCCTAGGGCAGCAATGCTCAGAGAGTGCTGCTGAATGCTTCACTTTCCAGCAGGCTGGTTAGAACAATGTTTCCCTCAGTGTTTGTTGTCAGAATTGTTTCTCTTGTGAAACTCAATAGAAACATTCTTTTTGCATATTTTAGTCCTGATGCAAACCTGAATTTACCTGGTTGCGTTGGTTGGGAGTAGAAAGTACACTGGTTCTCAACTCAGCTCTGAGGTTTTGACCAACACCATCCTGCAGCTTTTGCGAGATTAAGGAATAGAATGTGAATTCCAGATGAACAGCACAGCCATATTCTTTATAGCTAGAAGCTTCCGAGTAAAACCTCAATGTCCATTTCTTAATTTCTTTACTATTATTTTTGCATGATAGAACCACTCATTGGGGATAGATTGAATCATTAAGCTGCAATATTTGAACGTTTCTGCTTTGTTGTTGCTGCCCAGGTATGTGGGAAACCTTCCACGAATATTTGACTACTCCCCTCTTGATCCAACACAAGACTTCAACACTCAGATGTAAGTGACATTTCTCAGTTATTTACTTGGTCAGGTTAAATAGAATCTAAATGACTTAATGGCAGAGCAAAAGAACACCTTTTCATGAGCTCAAAAGTGACATATGGCACAGGGAGAATGAGAAGATTTGACCACTTCGTTGCAGTTGTAATGATGGTTCATCAAGGAGTCAAAAGCAGTAATCCTCTTTTTTTTTTTTCTTGAATAAGTCTTCTTTTCTGTTTTTCTCACATGTTTGTTTCCTCCCCACCACTTTCTTCCTTACAGGGCTAAATTGGGACACGGCCTCCTTTCAGGCCAATACTCTAAGCCACCCGTGAAATCTGAGCTTATTGAGCAGGTGATGAAAGAAGAACACAAGGTATTTGCCTGAGTTTGTGCAGCCTGGTAACTAGGTAAAAGTGATATCCTGAGAAAAGGGAACAGGTGCTGGGCATTGAGGAACACGTGTGGACCCAGCATGGACGGGATGCTTAGCAAGGTGGAATGTGCAGGATACTAAGTCAGGGATAAATTAGTCAGGCGCTATTTGTGCAGTGCATCAAAGCAAGCATTGGTTCTGCTGATAAAGTGTTCTGCTGCTCCAGTGGTGAGTGCAAATGTTCACAGAACTTGCAACCAATGTTTGTCTTCTCTGAGGAACAACAACAAAAATGTTATCCAGAGTGTCCTGGAAGCAAACTTCTAAATCCTCTTTAAATTTCAGAAAGAAGTGTGAAGAGCTAAAGAATTGTTTCCAGGAAGTGTCTGACAATATTCCACTTGATTTCAGGAGAAGCTGTCTAGCTTATGCAAGATTAGATGGTGCTGGAGGCTTTCATGGAGGTGGAGGAGCCATGCAGAGCCACTGAAGTGATGCATGCTTCTGCCACAGAGGGATGGTGGTGGTTGCCATGGAAATAGATATTTTCCTCTACCTTCATCTATCAATTATGGACATAGGAATTTCTCCTGAAATCAGAATGCCAATGAGATTTTGGACAGATAGAACGTCTGGGACAGAGTAGTTTGCATGATCTGAAGTCCTGTGTCTCCTCAGTAATTGCTTTGTGCAGTGGCTATTCACTGTTTTGGAAAAAGCAAATGAATCCTGCTTGTTCCCGTCAAATAAAGTTCAAAACTAATCAGCACTCCACTGGGACAAAGGAATAGTGGGACAGATTTCAGCAAACTCCGTATGTTGAATTATGTGTACTGACTGACCTGCTTTCCAGAACACATGCAGGATGTGACTGGAAAATACTGTGCTGGAAGTTCAGGGATCTGAATCCTTGGAATAAAGCTACACCTACATGTTTGGCTCAGCAGCCACTATTAGATGAGATATTGAGAACTTTTTAATGACAGATGGTATAAAACTCTGTCAGGTTGTGGTAGGCATCTACTGGCATTTAACAGTACTTGTGTTCATTAGTTCAGTTTAATGAAGCTGAAGTTACATGCCTGAAATGACTTCCTTATCAAGCAATTCATAGCATATATTAGGATTTGAAACAGCCTTTAGAGCTTTTGTTGCTTGTTGTATTGGTCATTTATTTATTAAAAAAATCAGGTACAGATATTTTATCTATTCCTTCACTCTTGGAATATAGATCTGTGTTTTTTTCAGGTTGAGGATGCTTTTTTTTTTGTTTGCGTAGCATTTTAGGTCTTAAATGTTTTTAAGAGCTCCTGCTTTGTGTCTATAATATCAATTATTCCTTTTACTTTTATTCCTTTACTTTTTTCCCCCTTCTGCATGCAATGAAGTTCTCAATCTTTCTGAGCCTTTGGAATTCATCCAAAGTTTTGGGGAGTTGTTGCCTGTGAAAGCATTCATATGAGATCTGCAGTGGTCCAGCACCATCTATATTTAGATAAACTATTTTGCAACTGTTGATGGGGAAAGTATGCCAGGTATTCTGTAAATATTCGTGGTGCTGTGGAGTTGAAATTTTTCACCAAAGAAGTTTAGACTGGAAATGGCAGCATTTTTCTTGGACCCACTTTAGGATTAAAAAGAGGCTGAATGCCTAAAGGGTCATCAGCCAGGACTTGGTTTTCTGCTTAGAGCTTTAACATTTCTTCTGCTTTTTTTTTTTTTTTCTTTTTTTGTCCTTGAGGTGAGATTGCAAGATTCAGTCCTCTTTTGCAGACTGTCACACATGGCGTGTTTCTCTTCTTCCTGCTCGAGTGGCTGAGTACAAAGTGTATAGGTGGAAACAAGGCTTGATTGCAAACTCACTGCATTGTACAGCAGGGCAAGTGTGCCATGTTCTTCCTTCTGGCATAGGAAGAAGCCAGGGATATTGTAATGTGAGCTGCTTTGTGCATTTCTCTCCCCAGTCCTCCTTTTGATGAAAGGCAGTTGAGGACACTGAAGCAATACACAACCCAGGATGCAGAAATCCCTGGGACATCTCTTGCTCCAAGCAATGCTGAGACTGTCTCTCGATGGGGGCCTTTAAGGTTCATCTTGGCCTAATGTGGTTGGTGGTGTACTGCCAAAAACTGAAAAAGCATTAAAACGGAAAATCTGCTTCTGATTTCAGTGGGTCTGGGAATACTGCACAAAGGAAAAAAATTTGCTCCTCTAGTGTGTATTTTATATGGTCTCCATTTCATGCTGCTATTTCTGTTTTTGTGTTGGTATGATAGTGCAGGTATAGTAAGGAATTAGACTGAGTTTTTAACAGCCTCTGAGAGCTCTTAAAGGTTATGCTTTTGCTTGGATTGTCTAGAAAATTATTTGATTTCATGAATGGTGAGGGCAAATCTGAGTAAAAAATTCTGACCCCTTCAGAAATGTTATTTAAAAGGCATAATAGCTAGTGTTGTCTTGAGGATCTGAAATGGCTGGGGAGGTTCTTAGAGTGGTATAAAGGATTAGAAAGTCAAAACTAGGACTCTCTTGGAAGCTAGAGATTTTCTAATTTAGGGCAGTTTCCTCCTGATGTAACTGAATGGCCAAAGGCTGTAAGTTATGGTTTTTCAACATGACCAACACCTGCAGATTGCAAATTCATGTCTGCTCTTAACAACCCACCTGGGAATGCATGCTGCACACATTAGTTGTTCTCTGCTTGATTCTGTACAGCTCTCTGGAAAGGTTTTGTCCTGAGGAAAGCTGCCAGCTGATAAACCAAAGTGCTTCAACGTTCTGGCACAGGGTTCTGAAAGCAATATCAAATGTGATAAAACAATGTAGGCTTTCAGCCTTTCTGAAAACTACTAACCTTTAAAAATCTCCAGTAATCTCTTTAAAATGCCAAATGCCAAAGGACAGGTAGAGTGAGTTCTGTAGGAACTAAGCCATAAAACATATTCTAAAACCTCCCAAATCATGTTTCAAGACCCTTCCCATTTCTATTAAAATGGAAAAATAGGTGAGACGGAAACTAGCCAGAAATGGGCCATAGATAGACCTAGTGGCGTAACTTTGAGATATTTGGTCCATGATTGAATAAAAATCCCTTTTTAAAAGGTTTTTCTCTCTTTTATTTAGCCTCAACACAATGGAATATCTCCCCGAATGTTCAAGGCTTTTATAAGTAAAGGCCACCCAGAATTTTCCTCTAATAGACAACAAGACGCACAGGAATTTTTCCTACATCTTATAAATCTAGTAGAGGTGAGAAAATCTGAATTACTGCTTCTTTTTCTGGTTATATTAGACAATGAAGGCAAAACTGTTACATGAGCAGCTCATTTTTTACTTGCACTATTTTTAGCCTTAGATATGTAGAAGATGGGACTAATTTAAATGTATTTTGTTTTAGAAACATTTGCTTCTTTAATTCTTCCTCTTCTTTACTTCAGACTCTTGCATGACCATGAACAGGGCCAGTGCTGCTGCTAACAAATATAAAGAGGTTAAGCATCACTGTACAGGCTATGAGTTTTATAAACATATGTGACCTTTTAAATTGCTGTTCTTGTTTACCATATTGAAGTCTGTAATGGAATATTAATGAATTGGGTATTACGATTATTATTGTTATTGTTCCAAATTCATATAATTGTTGGGAGCAAATTAATTACCCTGTCCAGCTGTTTTACAAATCCCAGCTGTATGTCATTGAATCATGGGAGGAAGGATTCCCCTGCTGACAGCAGAGTGGCTGTTTGTCAGTTGAATACTTCTGTACAAAGCTTTAGTTCCACCAAGTTCCAGCTCAGTGCTGTGTGTAAAGGAATCATACTGTGAATTTTAATGCTGTCTTTCTGAAAAGGAAGATACAAGTACATGCAGTTTTGATGTAAAGCCTTTCTTGTCTACCCTTCCTCCCTCGTTTTCCCATTTTCCCCAAGAATTGAGGGTGTTTATTCACGTGTTCAGTCTCTAGATGAAGTTACTCGCATTTGTATGCGTAATGTTCCACATCCCTAAATGCATGTACTGATTATAGGGTGGTTAGAAGACACTTTTCTGTTTCTTGCCTGATAACAGACATTAACATGAACAACGAAGAGGAGGTATATTATTTGCATGACATTCCCATCTGGATAATGAACTACAAGTTGCTTGTTCTGTTTCAGAGCATATTCAGAGCAGTAGGAGCTATTCTATTTGCTGAGAGGATGCTCTGTGTTATTTATCTGAGCTTTCTGTCTTTACTGTAACTTGCCACCTTCCTACCTTCTTCCGTTTGCCTTGACTCAGTCAGGTTCTTTGGGTACATACCCTGCAAGTTCCTGTGTGTAGAAAGATGCTGCTGTGGATGCAGAAATTGTGGACTTCAGTGTTTTTCTCTGTGGGTGCCACAGATCTGCATCCAGTCCAGCGTGAGCTGAGCTGCCAGATCAGTATCTTTGTGCTCGCCTTAAAACAAACAGCAGCCTTTGGGTTTTCTGGCCGTTTTAATGATCACCACAGAAGTGACTGGGTCTAATATTCCTTTCAGAGGAACCCTGTGGGTTCAGAAAACCCCAGTGATGTTTTCCGGTTCCTGGTGGAGGAGCGCACGCAGTGCTGCCAGTCCAGGAAGGTGCGCTACACGGAGAGGGTGGACTACATCATGCAGTTACCTGTGGCCATGGAGGCAGCAACAAACAAAGGTAAAGGAACAAACTGCTCTGTTTGACCTGGGGATGTGCCACACTGTGCCCAGAGATCCCTATCAGCACTGAATCTCCTTTGTCCTGGACAGTGAAACAGTTTGTGAAAACTTCTTCATTATGAAAAAGGAACCGAACATACTAATGAATATTTTTTAAAAACACACCCAAAAAAAGCAAAACAAAACAACCAAAAACCCAAATCTGCTTTCTGTTCTTTAGCAGCAGATTATGAGATTTAATATGGTGATAGAGAATAGGGGTATGAGATAGTTTGTCATCTATAAATCCAAAATACACAATTTGGATGTTCTGGGCTTTAGGGGAGGAGAGAGGGAGGATGAAGTGTTGGATGTTGATTTAATAAACAAGAGTGTTTTTTTCATGCCTGTGAAAAGCCCACTTGTTTATAAAGGAAAAAATGGCTGAGGAGGTTTGAAGGCTTGGAGCAGGAGGGAGGCACTGACAAATTGTGGTTGCCCCTGCAATCAGTGGTGAAGAGCCTTGCAGAATAACGTAATAAATGTATGCTTGAAGTAGAAGTGAAGGGGACATCACAGGAACATGAAGGGAGATGTGCCTCTGATTTCCTACATAATCTGAACATTTAAAGTATTTTAAAACCAGAAGGATCTATTTTGATTGTTCAATGAGATCCTATGAAATCCCACAAGGCAGAGAATTTCTGCCTACTTTTTACCTAGCCCACGTGTCCTTGCACTGGACAAGAAGTTTAGGAGAACTTTGCCTTCTCTGTTCATCAGTTTCAGTGATGACTCTCTTGCTTATAAAAGAACATGTTATTTCCAGGTAATGACTCAGGAGACAGATTAGTTTGTGAATTTACCATATGGCACTGCTCAGCTTGCCAGTGTCAAGACTTTTTCTAGATCATACATAATCTTGGCCTGTCTAAAAAGTCAGATGACACAGATAGACAGCAGTAACTTTCCAACTCAGACTGAGCTCTGATAGAGTGGGTAGGTTGTGTTACTGTTCACACAGGATTTTGGCTGTCATGGGAAAGTTTTCATTGCCTGTTGCCTGATATTTCTGGTTCTGTGTTGTCACCATGAACAGAAACCTTCAAACAGAGATGTGGCTGTAAGTGTAGCTCCTGACCTCAGTGCAGACAAAAAGATTTGACGTCTGGTTAAAAGCATGTAAAACTTTTATTGCTAAGTAGGTTTTTGCATTTCTAAAACTTGCAAAAATAAGCCTACTGAGGAACACATAACCATGACAATGTTCATTAGCTAGTGTTGTGTGTATTTCTCAGATGAATTAATTGCCTATGAATTGAAGAGGCAAGAAGCAGAAGCTGCAAGGAGACCTCTGCCAGAGCTGGTCCGTGCCAAGATCCCATTTCGTGCATGTCTGCAGGCCTTTTCTGAACCAAGCAATGTAGAGGATTTCTGGAGCAGTGCCCTTCAAGCAAAATCTGCAGGAGTTAAGTAAGTGTGTGTCTGGCTGCCTGTTACAAACTCTGCTCAGTGCTTATCTTGCTACCTGGACATGGTGCAGAGAGAAACACACAAATACACAGTGAGCTCTGGCGGTGCATTAGCGTTGGGGCTCATCAGTGTGATGTGCAGATCACGCCTTGCAAGAGTTGTAATGATGAATTGAGCAGGAAATAAGCTGTTCTCAATGGTCAGACTCCAAGAGGTGATGCAGTCTGGTAGCTGAGAGCTTGAACTTTAAGTGCTTGTAGGGTTGGATCCTGTGTGTCAACCAGTGATAGCTCATCTCAGTGTGCATGAGGTACTGAGATCTGTGCTGCTGTGGATTCTGTTGCCTGATTTCAGTGAACTGTATTTCTTGTCCTTCCCAGGACTTCCCGTTTTGCTTCGTTTCCTGAGTACTTAGTGGTGCAGATAAAGAAATTCACTTTTGGCCTTGACTGGATACCCAAAAAGCTTGGTATGTACTTGTTATATTTACCTTTCTATCTGAGATAATTAGTAAGGTGTACAGACCATAATGAGGACCTGACTCAAGTCTTTAAGTTTGTACTGTGAAGATCCTAATTGATTCTTCTTTGCTTTTATGACAAAGTAAACCAATCCATCAGGTCTGTGGAGTTAAAACACAGATTCATGTCATCTGAGCTAGTTAAATTGTGCTTTAGTGTTCCAAATTTCACAAAGAACTCTCTTCAGAAGGAGAATCCTGGCTGTTCCTGTACCTTGAGTACCAGAGTCCCCTCTCTGAAGGGGTAGGCTGCACCATAAGGTTGTTTTGCTTTGCAGAAGCTTAGCCTATTTCTCTGCTTTTGCAGATGTTTCTATAGACATGCCAGATTTCCTGGATATCAGCCACCTTCGGGCCAGGGGTCTCCAGCCAGGAGAAGAGGAACTCCCAGACATTGCTCCTCCCATTGTCATTCCTGATGACCCAAAAGGTATTTGCTGACTTATTCTCCCCTTTCCTTTTAGCACACAGGGATTGTCTTTAATCTTCACCATTTGGAGCTATGAACAAAAACCCAGCTCTGTATTTCTGTAATTGAAGATTGTTAAGACACCCCACAGCCTTTTTTTCTCCCTACTGGACAACCCTAGTTCTTTCAGCTTTTCTGTTTTTGGGATTTATTATAGAATCACAGACTTTTTTGGGTTGGAAGGGATCTTAAGGATCATCTAGTTCCAACCCCCTTGCTATGGGTAGGGACACCTTTGCCTAGAAGGTTTGATAATTGATGTTGCTGTCCTTGACTCTTTCCAGTGAACTTTCAGTGCCTGCCCATGACTCCCTTGGAGTGAAGTCACTGGGCACTTCCCAGGTCCAGCACAGTACAACAATACATAAAACACAGAAGACTACAGTTTAAGATAACAGCTTTCCAGGCATAGACTAAGACTCTAAATTTTATTCATTTTTAAAGTACAAGAATTATATTGCCTGCGTGCACAGTCCTCTTCTCTGGAGGTACATGGGCTGCACAGCCCATTAAAAAAAGCTGTCTCAAGGAGATGATGGCAAACAGCTGACTATAATATTTGTAGAGCAGAAAGAAAGAGGAGTGATTAACATGCTATGCTGTGGTTTTTTTCTTAAATACTGTTTCTTTTATGCTAAAGTTCAGAGAAAAAAAAATATCCTCCTTCTTTATTCCCTGGGTTTCCCTGGAGAATTAAATGGTTTGTAGCAAGTAAAATAATATTTTTATGGTGTGACCTTAGACCCAGGTGGTTGCACTTTCCTCCTGATGACTGAAGTTTGACTGCCTCAGCATTTAATATGAAGCCAGTAATGCAACTGCTCTCATGACGATTGCCCCATTTGCTTGGATATTTATGCTAACGGTGGCATAATACCATGCTGTATGTATGTTAAAGAAAGCCACTACCTGAAATTGTGTGCAGAGCAAGGATATGATAAAATTCAATTCTCTAAAGGTTTTAATTTCACTCCTTATTTATGTAAATTCCTCACAAAGGCCTATTCCTTCTTACCCTCTTGCTGAATGGACTGACCTAGTTTTAGTGTAAATGCATGGGTGATGGTACTTTACTTGTATCAGATTCTTGCTTAGGCAAGCCACCAGCTTTATTTCTTACTGGTTTATAGTAGCAGTGACACTTTGCTCTGAACTGAGTTAGGGGAAAAAATTACTGAGCAGAAACATCCCTGCTGTAATTCACGGCCAAAACGTCAGGGAAGTAAGGATGAAACTGCCCTGTCTCCATGAGGTCAAATATTTCTGTGAGTTTAAAAATATGGAATTGTTTTATCCATATGGATCTACTTAGCCCTCATATAAGTCCTTCTCCCTGTTTTTTTTCCCATTGTTAATTTTCAGATCGCATGACGAACCATTTCGTGGAGTGTACGTATCTCATTTTTCTACTGCTTAAAAAACTGTTATGCTTTTGTTCAGCTGATGGCTTCTCTCTCCTCAGAGAGGCATGAAGCCTTGCCGTGCATGCTTACAAACAAAAGCTGATTTCTGTGCTTATTCAGTGTTTACTTCCATGTGTGCAGGACTCTTAAAGAGTCAGTGTAGGCAGAATGTGAGCTGCTCCTCTACCTGCTGCTCCTCAGGAGGCTCTTGCGGTTCTGGGGGTCACAGCCCCTTGATCCTGGCTCCCTCTGCACTTGGATCTCATGTAAAGCTGTCAGACCTTGTCATTCAGAGGCTGCCAGATCCAGCAGCTGTTGTTTCTCTAGCCTGCAAGATCCTGCCTCTGAGAGATGCTTGGTTTTGGCTGCCATCTCTAGCTGAGCTCAGCAGCTGAGTTCCTCACCCCTTGAAATCCACTGCTGAGGTTTTTTAAAATAAATAAAGTCCCGTAGGAATTCATCAAGATTTAATGATCTATGTGGGGATCTGTGTCTCTACTGAGACAAAAGATTATCAGTAAGTCCAGAACAACTACTGTAATGCTTTGTACAAGGCTTTTTTCTGATGGCTGTGGGTTTATTGAAATACTAAACCAAATCCAAGCAATATGTACTGTAATATGTGGCACCGTGAGTAACAATAAGAAATATTATACAATGGATGAAATTAGACTTTTGTATTTTAGAAGGTCCTTTCTTGTAGCCCTAGATATTGATGAGTCTTCAGTTATGCAGCTGGCAGAGATGGGCTTTCCTTTGGAAGCATGTCGGAAAGCTGTGTACTATACAGGCAACCTGGGTGCTGAAGTTGCTTTCAACTGGATCATTGCACACATGGAAGAACCAGGTCAGTGACTGGAAGGTGTAAGTTGAACTCAGCTCCTGCTTGTGGATTTTGGCAGTCAGTAGAAATTTTATAATGTGTGACAGAGAAACAACGGCCCCGCTTCCCCACCTGGGAAACCTGGAGGTGTGAGTGAATTTTCCTAAGCTGCTCCTGGGATGTGCAGATTTTGACCATTATGTGGTATCCTCTGCCTAGAAGAAGACAACAAACTAAGCTACACCAAGAGTCCTGTCCTCACCACTGGTGTGGGCCAGCTCTGTTTCCACCCTTTGGCTAGGTCCATGCTGCTAAGGGGGAAGCTGACTTGTGACCAAGTGTAAGTACAAAGAATCCTGTGGTCTGGATGCTTTTCTTCCATATCAGCCTTCTCTAGCTCAGGCTGGAGCATTCATGCCATACTTGGGCTGTCTAGTGATGGACAGGGCTGCTAGATGTTCTCCACTTCCTATGTTTCATTCATGCAAAGTTTGGACTCATGATTCAGCACTGAGTGCACCTGAGTACTCCCTTGCCGGAAAACCCCAGATTTGGTTGAATTCACGCTTCACCATGGGCTTTTGTGTTGCTTGTGTAAATGGGGAATGAGTTTCACTTGGGCTTAGCTGACATTTTCAGATATGGAGTCAGTTCATTTTACATCTATGCACTGAGTTGTCTATTATCCTGATGCCGTCATTGCTTCCATACCAGTCTTTGCTGCTTTCCTGCAGTTGTTTGACTTCTGCAATGTGCCAAGTTATTCCAGTCTGCTCAGTATGAGCATGTGCACCTGGATAGTTTGTAATGTGCACATTCATTTTGTTGTTTTTAAGGCTTTCCACACATCTAAGTCTGAATTTAGATGCCAGTGAAATGAACTTATGTTGATTTCAGGACTGCTTTTGAGGTCCTGTGTGTTGTTTGTTTGTGTTTGTTGTTGACTTTCCAGTTCAGTGAGGCAAAAGAAGGAACTGATGAACGTTTGTTTGTTCCAGACTTCGCTGAGCCATTGGTCATATCTGCATTTGGAGAAGTTGCTTCCAGTGGGGCAGCTGCTTTAGGAGCTGTAGGGCTAGATAACCAGCCTCCTGAAGAGATGGTTGCAATTATCATTTCCATGGGATTCCAAAGGAATCTAGCGATTCAGGCGCTGAAGGCAACAGTGAGTTCGTGGGTTATTGGTAGCATTGGAGTTTTGTTTCGTGTTCTGTGCTTTGTGCATGCACTTGCTCAGATGCCTTTGAAATGTGTCTAAAAATCCATTTAGTGGATGATGAGCCTGGAACTATCTTGGCAAAGTGTGGGATGCCTGACTTCTCTGAGGTGAGGAAGGTGGTTTCTGTGTTTCACTGGAACTGTAAAGCGTGGAAGAGAGTGAAGAAAACTTACCTGCATTTGCTACCTGTTGAAAAATAACCTGGATGCCTAGAGACTGTGTGTCTGCAAGATAAGAACATGGGGCAGTGGGTCTTAGTTGTGGGATTATTTCTTTTGCATCTGTCAAGCTTTTGCAAACTGCTTGCTGAATAGTATTTTCCAGGGAGGCAGAGGTATCTTAGAAGTTTTAAGTGCTGTTAACATGATCCTTACTCTGTTCAAAGGCTGATGAGTGGCAGCATGATGTTAGAGAGTGTATTAAAGGCTGCTCTTTTGATTGCTTGACTGGCAGAACAATAACTTGGAGCGTGCACTGGAGTGGATCTTCAGCCACCCTGACCCTGAGGAAGAAAGTGACCCTGCTTTGGACACGATGGATATGGAGAACAATGCTAATGCCAATATTCTTGCAGAGACAGGGTCAGAGGGACCCAGGATCAAAGACGGGCCTGGAAGTAAGTTCTGCTTCAGCTTAAACCTGGCTGTCATTTTGTTGCGTCACACCCACCACGTTCATAGAGCTCCTTCCTGTTTTGAAAGTAGTTATTGTGGGTTTTTTTGGACGTGATCCAGACAATTTACTTCCAGTCTTGTTTCTGGGGCTGAATCCAGCTCTGTGGGCTGCTGAGTTCTGTGGGCCATGTTTGCTCAGAAAACTCTTTCCTTGGACTCGCTGAATAACCCAAGTCCAAAGTTTCTTGCTACCAGAGCATGTGAGTCTCTCCTGGCCTAGGTTTACTTTTGTTCTGTTGCTATAAGATAAAAAGACAAAGAAAAGCTTTAAATCTTCAGAGGCTGAGCATCCTAAAGACAACGCTGCTGTTACAGACCACCTGAGTTTCTGTCCTCCAGTGGTCTGCTGGGTGATTTGATAATCCCTTCAACCAAGTTCCTTATTCACAATACGACAGGTATAGTTGGTGTCCTGCATGTTTTGTTTTCTTTTGGTTGAGATTCTCTGTCATACTGCTGCTAAATAAACCACAAGATGGAGCTGATGTACAGCAGGCAAAGTTGAGAAGTAGGCGAAGAACCTCCTGGAAGTGTCACAGCACTGGAGTACAAAAGTTCAGTGGCAGTGCGAAGGATATCAGAAAGTTTTTTGAAGGGTCTTTAGTGACCAGTTCTAATAACTGTAGTATGTTCTAAACTCCTGCCTCTGATCGTGAATGTAAAGGTCTTAGGAGAAAAATTAACAGACAGTTTGATTTCTCTGTCTGTGGTTGTTACTGTTATATTAACAATATCAACCTTAAGTCTTTTGGAGAGATGGGAAACATTGATTATCGTTAGGTTAAAAAAACCCACAAACTTGGAATAATTATTTTTTGTGGTACTTAGCCTTTATAGACTGAGACCCTTTACTGAGTGCCTGAAATCCTGATAACCAACATGATTCTGTAAAATGGCTCCAGAAAGCCCTCTCCACCAAAATCCAGGCCCATGTCCTTATGCAATATCCTGAAAGAAGGTACCCTTTTACTTTTAGTGCTGATTTGGGTGAATGGCATGAATGGGTGGGGATCAAAAAGCAGTGCTGAGTTCTCCAGAGACTTTAAGCATAAAAATTGTCCTTGTGTTAAAGGAAGAGCTTTCTTTCCTGTCCTCTCTTTTACGGGCTGCTGAAATACAAACTTCTGGGTTTTTTTGCTTTATAGGGGGTCTGTGATCACACATATAGACATAGCTAATTTGTGTGCAGAATGAACTCCCTGTTTGGCACTTTCTGTGGTGCTCTCTGTGAACTGGGAATGAATGTGCTGGTTTTGTTCCTAGTAGGGGCTGTGATCACAGCCCTGCTGTATGTGTACAGGTCTGTGTGGGTTTGATTTGGATTGTTTGATGTTTGACAGTGAATCTGACCACTACTTATATTGGGAACATGCTGCAGTGGTAACAGAAACTGAGTTTGGGGATGCAGAGTCTGGGTTAGGAGTGCTTAGCTTCTCCAGTATTAAAAAGAACATTTCCCCTGGAGTCATATTGCAGTGTTAGCAGTAAAAGACTCAGGGTGCCATTTATATTTCTTAAAACAGGATATGAGCTGTTTGGGTTCATCAGCCACATGGGAACATCCACAATGAGTGGCCACTACGTTTGTCATCTCAGAAAGGAAGGAAGGTGAGTGCAGCTGGGAGGACACTTGGGATGAGCAAATGTTTGATTTGAGGCGTCTGTACAGACCAGGGCGTGCTCATGGCAGACAACATGGGCTGTTACCATCTGTAGGCTCCCCACCAAAAAAATGAAAATTGTCACAGATGTGATGAGTCAGTTCTGATCCCACTGAAGTCTGTGGTGAAATGTACCACTGGCTCTCCTGTGCTTGCCATTGTGCTTGCCATTCCAAATCTCTGTTCAGTTTGGGGCATTGGTTCCGTGTCAGGCGTAGTTTATCTGAGCTCTCCCAAACTTCCTTTTGTTGCCCATCAGTAGAAACCCATGGAACCATGGGCTGATACTGGTGTTGCTGGTACTGTGGTGCTGATCTTGGCTGTGATGTTTTATATGCGCCCATTATTTGGCATTGGGAATCCCCAATTTTCCTTCATTTGGGGTGTAACTACGCATGCCTCTGCACATCCCTCCTCCTTTTGAGTTCTTGACTCTGCCAGTAAACCTGGTTCGGCTGTTTCTCTGATCCTTTGTTCTCATTGCAACGCCTAATTTTAGATTTTAAGCTCTTTGAAGTTTGGGTCTGAGAAGTCCCTGAAAAACCTGTGGTGATTTTTGTACACATGGAATGTAATCAATCCTGTTTTCCTTTCAGATGGGTGATCTACAACGACCTTAGAGTCTGTGCCTCAGAACGACCTCCCAAAGACCTGGGCTACATTTATTTTTACCACAGGATACCGAGATAGGCCTCAAATCTATCACCTGGCCTTAAGAAGCCATAAGCCTTTTTAACCTGCCCAAAAAAGTGTACAATAAAAATGTAAACCCAACAAAAAACCCCTAACCCTTGGACTGCCAAAAAGCAAAGGAAAACATGGGATGTTTATAGTGTATTTAAAAACAATCATTTGATGCCGCCTTAAGTGTTAGACGGAAGATTTCTATTAGGTGCTGTATAGGACATTGTTTTAAATTTATACACCTTACAGGCCATGTGAATTTCTGGTGGAGTTTGCAGCTAGTGTGTGGAGAATATGGAAGCTTCAGTGCTGAGCAAAAATAGCCCAGTTCAGCCCAGCTCCTGCCTGTTCTGTCCGTGCATCCTTTGAAGACCACAAACAAATATTTGTGTCTTTGGTAACTGGGAGCCAGCGTTTTCATCCGGAGTCCAGACCACTTAGAGAAATCATTTGAAGGGAGGGGGTCTGTGGCTGTTCTTCAAAGCAGAATGTCTTATTTCAGAGATTATTTTCAGTGCAGTGAGAAAAGTCAGCTGAAGTTGTGTCTGTTGGGATTCAGTGGCACAGTATCTTGATTTGACTTTTCCATGCATAAGCCTAAGAGACTAATGGAGACAGGAGCAATCTCCTGTCAGTGCCCTGTACATTTTTTGCTAAAGAGAAATTTTATTTTTGCAGACATAGGTTTCTTCATCTTCACGTGAATGTTCATTTTGCAAGTTCTTCCAACAGATTCAGGATTACAGATGGCTAAAGCAGCAGAATTTCTGACTACGAAATTAAATGCACACCCTCAGGAAAGGCAAGAGTATTATTTAAATTTTGTTTCCTTAGGGGGGAGGTAAAGAAAGATTTAATGTCCCATTATACTTATGTCAGGGAACTTTGTATTAATTATATTGCTTAAATATTGACTTTCATATCTGAGTGGAGGAAATTGCTTAGTAAGTTTGCTGATTTATTGATTTACCCCTCCCTCCCTTAAAAAACCAAACCAAAACAACAACAACCAACAAGAACAAAAAACAAACAACAAAAAACCCCCTTGAACTGATATTTGTGCTTCCTTTAAACTTGCAAATGCACCAGTAATCTGATCTCTTCAAGAGACACCTTCTAAAAGGTGTTTGATGTCTCTGGCAGGGATGATGGGGTGGGTAGGCAGGGGCTGGCCTTCCCTGTCTTCTATATTTTTTTTTTTGGTGTCATTTAAGTGTTTTTCACAGGTGAGAATACATATGTGGGTTTTAAAATTATATTTGAAAACACTCATTCTAGAAAAATTACAATGGTGAGTGCAAAACCTTTCATGATTCTGAAAAAAAGAACAAACCCAAAGGTTCACAGTATTGGATACTGCTTAGAGGCTGTTGCTGGAGTTGCCTTGTGCGATGTTACCAAGCCCTCAAAATAAATTGCAGCAGTCAAAAAAAAGTCCCTTTTAGCAGAGTGCAAGAGAGCCAAAGAGGTGTCATTACATTTTCTCTGCAAGTTAGTGCCTGCAAGTTTAATAGCAAAATTCAGGCAGCTACACACTACGGAACAGAACCCAAACATCTGGTTGTGAGAAGGGCATTTTAGTTTTTGCAGTGTCTGGGGAAAAATAATTCTCCCTCTGGTCATAAAGCCTCACGCAGAGCTGGAAAACGCTGCTGATATTTTAATCAGGTTTTGATCTTAAAATATTGTGAGAGAAATTCCAGTGCAATAATTCTGTAGAGTGTAAAGGTGTGTGATTGCTGGGAAAGCTCCCTGCATTTAGTGCTCTTATTGACACATTAGTGCAGTGTCCTAGAACATTAATAAGTGGCCCCTGTGAGATTCAGCTGCCTTGTAATTATCGAGCCACCAGTTCTGGACGAAATAAAAGCTGCCAGTAATTTCTTTCCTTCTTCCAGATTTTGGATATTTGAGGACTTCGCTAGAAAGTGTCAGGTTTGAAAATGGGATCAGCAAATTATGCAGTGATACATCTTCTATTTAAAGTGAAAGAGCAAAACTTCTGTATATCTGTGTGTTTTTTCATTTCTGGCAGTAGAAAAAGGAGAAAGAGCCTTTTTTTCTCCCCTTCCCTTAATTTTTAATCTTTTTTTTAAATTCCCAAGTATATTCCAAGGCAGTTCAACACAACAGCTTTTCTCTTGCCTCTTAACTTAAAGGGCTATTTATAAACTACCAAGATCTGGTGGCTGCCGCCTTTTTATTTAGAAATGTTGGGTAAATAAAGGCCAACAGAGTAACTCCCATGTTCATTATCCAACTGGAAGCATGGCTGGTCTACTAGGATCAAGGATGGAGCTGGAATCTTGCAAACTATTTGGTGCATCCCAGAACTGTGATGGCTGTGGAACTGCCTGGTCTTGGGAGGCACACTTGGAAGGTGGTAAACTGGAAATGCTGGTTGAAAGAGGAGGGCCTTTTGCTGGCTGTGGTGAGTGAATTGGAGCAGCTCAGATCCTGGAGTTCTTTTCTGTTTATCGCTTTTGTGTTTTGCCTGCCCAAACCAAAGTTAGTCAGGAGTGCAGGGAGAAGTTTAGGGGGAAGGATTACAGGTTTTCTAAAATATAGCAGCTAAAAATATGTTAGAAATTCTTCAGTCAGGTGCTTGAGGAATTACTTTATTCTCTCCCAAAACAGTGGCCTCCTTTCTTTTTTCAAGTGGCCGGTTCAGTCGTCTCCCTTTTGTGGTGGGTTTTGTGTGGAGAGCATCATGAACCTGGAGGAGCAGGATGTAAACTCCTGGCTCCTCAGCCTAATGTGGGGGAGAGGAGTTTTGGTGGATTTTGTTTTTTTTAAACTTCAGCATTGCGGAAGCCCCACTCAAACAGACTGTGCTGAAGAGACGACTGATCGACAAGGCTGTGCCTGCTGCAATCTCAGTGTGCTGAATCATGCCAGTCCAGGTCTCAGGGCACAGCCAGGGCACACTCCCTATGTCTGGGTGCTGGAGGAGCTGCTGGGGGCTCGGTGAGCTGGAAGCTTCTTGACAAAAAAGAATGGAGGAAGAAGAATCGCTGTGAGCCGTTTGAGACAATCTAACCTGAGAATTATGGCAAGCCAGGACCTGGCAGTAAATAATGCTCGTATTTCTCAGACTTATTTTTACTTTTTTTGTGTAATACATTTAGGTTAGGAGATAGGAAGGAAGAAAAACTGAACAACTTTTGCTTGATTTCCTCTTCTCCTCTCATTCCTAGAAGCGTGCTGGATCCAGTAGACTCCTCATTCTGAGTCACAATCTCCAGTCTCCAAAACACATGTAGGCACAAACTCCTATTTAATCTTCCTAGCTAAAACATAATTAGAATAAAAATTAATTTATTCAGAGCTGTAGTTTTAAAATAAGTGTAAATGTTTCTGAACTCCAATCACTTGTAGCTCTACTGGGTTCAGTGCCATTCCCTCTGACTGACTGTGGTGTAAGTGAAACCAACATCAGCCCAGTTCTTTGATGCAGGCAGCCTCCATCAGGTCACAGCACACATTCAGAATGTGGATGCATCCAGAGCTCATTAGATTTCTTTAGAAACTGCTCCAGTTAATTACTTTTGTTCTCCATCCTGGCAGCAGCCATTTTTATCCTCTTTGCTGTTTTCATGTATTGGAAGTCTATGCAAAATATATGTAACTGGACATTTTATTGTTTTCCCCGTTGCCCTTCCTACCTTAATGGCTGAGATTGGTGTCTGATTTCTACTCACTCTTCAGTGGTTTTACTGTTGTATCCTGGAAGTGTCTGTCCTGGTTTACTTTGCACCGTTCAGAATTTGCTTGAAGCACTGTTAACTTCCTGGAGAGTATTTGTCTGAGATGAGAAAGGCTGTGAATGACATTGTTGCAACTGTTTTAAATTAAAAAGAAATATTCTCACATCTGGTGACTGTGTGGATTCTTGCTTCTTTATTCCTGTCTGAAGAGGAATAGACAGAATGTGTTTTGATGCTGCCTCTCACTCTTCGTGGTCACATTTGGTGTTTTACTTAAAAAAAACCTGCATAGGGAACACAGAGGTTTGTGAGAGTCTTGATTTCTTGTGACTCCTGGCATTTCTGTGGATTTAAAAAAGTAAAATCCCTGAGCCCTGAGTGGATATACAGCATGGCAAAAAATAGAAAACAGGTTTTAAGTTAGATTGGTTTGTTTGTTTTTAACTTCCAGGCCTGTTGATGTTCTTTGATCACAAGAGTTGGCAATGTTTGTGTGGAATAGTGCTGTCATTTCACCCCAAATTTCTACTTTATCATGGTCTGTAATTCCTCATACTCACTTAGAAATTTCTTCTGCTGCTCAGTAAACGAGAGGTCTGTTTTCCTCACATGTAAGCACTTTGCATAGAAATGTGGCTATTGGGACTCTGGTAGATGTAAGAACAGGCTGAAAAAGAAGACTGAGGGATGACAACTTTTTATAGGATCACAGGACCAGCAACTGGAGGAGAGGTAAGAGGTAAAGCTGCTGGGCTCAGTGACACTTCTTGACATAGAAGTAGAGGACATGTGACGTGTTGAATGATAAGAAATGTAGAGATGGTTCAGCTTCTGAAGCCTAAACTTAATGATCTGTTTTGGTTTCTCTCCTATCACAGAGGTCCTTTGTGACCATGGCAACTCAAGACACACTTCACACCACTTGTGGCAACTGGAAGAGGTGGGAGAGTGGCTCCCTGTACAAGCTAATGGGCTCTGTTCAGAATTTCCAGGAATCTCCTGTGCCTGCTAGCTTTTGCAGACTCTTTGTGGGAGGCAGTATTGGATAACTGACAAGTTTCCACCCTCTGCTCCCCCTCACTGAAGTGGCAAGTGGCGCCTTTGTGTCCCTCAGGTGTACTACAAGCTTAACCTGGATAAGGGAAGCACTGGCAGCCATGGTGGAAGACAAATGCCATTAAATTATTGAAAACAGTTGCTGCATGACTGACAGCTGTTTGGAGTGGGCGATTATGTTTTCAAATGCCTTTACCAGTGATTTTTGAGCAGTTTTGTATGTGGATTTTGTGCTGATGCTTTTCTCCCGCTGTCTTTGGCTTTAGGACAACAGAGCTGTGTTCCTGCTCTGGATTCCCTACAGAGCACATAAATAAAGGATTTTCCTGCTGCTGCTTTGTCAGTGCATTTGAGCAAAAGGAACTAAACTAACATCTCCCAGCAAAACACACCAGTGTCTAGAGCCCACAATTAATTTCATTATAACCTAAGGGTTAGTGTGGTATTAGAGTCTGTTCCCTTTTGTTCCTTGGAGGAAGGTTCTGGTTAAAGCCACAGGCAGACAGTTGGTTTTTCTGACAGACCTTTCCTTCTGCAGGCAAGCCATGGCTGTGCCTTCTGTTTGTTTTTCTGGAGCAGCCCACATGCCCATGGAGAGAGTCCTGCTTTTTCCGTAGCCCTGTGCTGTCACTGTCACAGCTGCTCGCTGGCTCTCAGCTTTTCTGTCCCCAGCAGCACACAGGAATTTTTGTCCCTCATGTCTGCGCTTGTGTTGATGTATCACAGCAAAAACACAGAGTAGGAATGACATCATCCTTGTCAGCACTTTCACCTCATCCCATGAAAGACAGAACTGAAAAACGCTGAGAGCCAACTCCTACGGGGGCGTATATGGGAAATTACTTGAGTAGTGGTTTCAGTCACTGCATGCTGGCTTTGGTTTTCATAAAAGCTGTTTTGTGATATTACTGATTCTGTTTTAATTATTGCATGGTCTTCAGGAAAAATGCTTATCTACTTTTTTCCCATTTTTCCTCATATGGACTGTATGTGCAGAACCCTTTGGCCAGGCCTCAGCTGGTATAAATTCCAGTTGTAAGTATAATTGATCAACATACCAAAATAAAAATAAATTCTACAAATAACTCTGCCTCAGAGTAACAATGGATTTAGGAAAAATGAGAACAAAAGCATCTTCTGGACTTAGTTTTTAGGCAGAGAAGCATGTTCACTTTGTAAACAATGTGATAGAAGACCTCAGTGAAAAAATCCTTTCAGTTGGAGACTTAGGTCCCTCCTTTCAGTTCAAGTAATTGCAGTCAAGACCATTTTCAAGTTGAAAAGAGATTTTGAAGTATTTGAAGCCACGGACAAAGTTTATTTTTAAAACATATTTAAAAATTGCACAGTTATAAATACAGGTAAATAAATACAATTTAATATGTGGAAAAGAACCCAAGGAAGGCATGCTTCCATTACAGTACAAAAATACTACATTAAGTGTGGTGCTCTGCAAATAGTCATCTATGACCTTAATAAATTTAACACATCCAGTATGCACATCATTCTTTTTTGAGGAAATAGATTATTTTAAACAGCAGTGCAGGGAAACACCAAATTAAAGCATCAGTAAACTATAGGTCTGTGTTTAATATTATACACAGCTGATAATGCACTAAGCATACAGAGGCAGAGTTACCTGTAGTAAGAAACTGATCTTTTACCCCGTATGTTCTTACATTCAGATTCCTAATCTGGGTCAATATGAGCCTTTGTAAGGGAATGTAAACATTCAGGTGTCGGGCTGAGCTCCCACCTCGGCAGCGCTGCCAAGCCCTGCCCCTGCACTTCCCCACGGACACCAGGAGTTCAGGGAGCACTGGAAGTGTGTGCAGCAGCAGGGCTCTTCAGATGGCCAGGTGAAAGTATCGGCCAACCCTATAATCACTTCTTTCCTCTATGTTGGCTTAAAAATAAAGCCAAAAGAACTGATGCAAGATTGCAAAGGTTTTCAAACAGTTTACAGCATATAGAAGAAGCCACACAGAATGCCTCTCAAAACTATATAGTTTTATTTTAGTCTAGATATGTTATACTCTGATATATAAAATATATTTATAAATTTTTTTTATTTTTCTGAATTTACAATAGCTTACTGATATTAAAAAGGCTATTTAAATTAAAGGTTTAGCCAATGTCGATGGCATTCTGTAAATGCAGAAGGGGAAAAGAGATCAAAGCACATCAAGTCTTGACCATGCAAGCTTGCTCAATGGGCTGTCACGTATTGCAAGCATTTGTAAAGTTACAGCGTATTTTAGGAAAATTTAGATTCCTTCTGTCTCTTTACCTTGCCTAATGCCTGTTATTTTGTGGGCTGAGGCTCTGAAACTTCCCGTGGATTCTCTGACATGCCTGTTTTCCATTTTGCCTACATTTTTTCCAAGTGTCAGTGATCTCTTCATGCATGGCACTCCTGTTCTCTGATTTATTTCACCAGTCCAAAAACCAGTAGAACCATAATGAAGGAATCTGATTCTAGCGTAGGTAAGGTTTGAATCGTAGATAATACTGTATTGCATATCCACCATTTTTTTTTTCACAACGTGCAGTGCATTTTGTCTTACCATTTTTGTGAATACTTGGTATATTATTAACATTTATTACATAAATTCACTGTACAGACTGCTAAGCTGACAACACTGGTGACCAGAAATCACATTTTTTCAACTGTGCAGGTAATTCATGCGAAAATAACTAATATGTCTCATTTTGCAGATGCATGTTTGGGCAAAAGAGATCTACAACCAATTTATGCTTTGCTCCATTTCTCACTGGCTCCAACAGACAGTGATTTAGGCCTCAGGCTTTGGATCTGCCAGTCATGGCAGCAGTTGTTATTTCTGCCATGGAGGCCCGTGCTCTGTGGATGTTCCTGGGATACCTGGCTGTTCTGTGGTTGAGACTAGAGATGAAAACGTGAAAATCCAAACAACCCAGCTTCACTGTGAAAGCTGTACAGATTTAGCTTTTTAATTCTTGAGAGGGTACTAAAACATGTCTGCAAAAGCTGTTACTACAGATGTCTGTTATTAATTAAACACTTGAAGCAAACGTGAAACCCACAACACAACGTGAATTCTAAGGATGGGATTTTAAAAGGGCTCTGCATTTGGTCTAGCCTGTTCCAGATAATATGAACAACTCAGATTTGAGTTTGGCAGATGCAAAAGACTTTTAAAATATTCCACGGACGATATGAATCAATAGTTTAAGAATACCCTATGTGTGAGCCTTCTGCATGCATTCTGTAAACACATGCTCAGGTAGCTTTGCTGCATGCTCGGGGTTAGTATTGCATAGTGGTTACCGGTTAATGCAGTTGCATGCAATATTGTCACATGAGGTTTTGTGTCATTTGAACCTCCCCCTCGATATTTTTACAAGTGCTGTGATTTATCAGATCATAAGAAAGTACCACTAGATACAGATATGTTTATGTGTGTACCTAAAAGTCAAATCGGTTCTTCAAGCTGACATAAGCCAATCTGTGGCCACAAGGCTCCTGTGGCCATTCCAGTTTAAAGAAGTCAGCCAGAAATGAGCCTTTTGCCTTCATGGCAAAGCCTCACTCTCTAAAATTGTTTATTTTAATCCCTGTGATTGCCTGTTCAGCACATGCAGTGGTACCGGAGCCAGCCCTCTCCTGGAAATACCTGCACGGGAGCTGATCATGCAGTGCTGAGCACTCCTGTGCAGACTCCAGGCTTATAGGTCATAAATATTCCTAAAGTTTTGCAGAGGACAAGGACAGTCCCAAGCTGGGGTTAGGAAAATGGTTTTTTAATTGCATGAAATATAAAATAGGGAAAAAAATATTCAAAAACTTGGAATCAGTTACCTGGCAGTGATAAATCACCTCTAGAAAAAGAGAGGAGTAACAGGACAGGGAAGCGGGGGTAGGACATGGTGATACACCATTGCAGCACTCTAATTTGGCCTCACCTCATAGATGCTGTACAGCATCCTGAAATGTCTGAGTCTCTCCTCTGCTGAAATTGGTATTCAGTACGTGAAACTGCTTCCCTAGACCTGAGCAACCTTGTGTTTGTGTTACCTTCCTACCCAGGTGAGTGGTGACCTCGTCCCTGCAGTGTGAGACAGTGACACTCCCCTGCTCCCAGGTATCCCAAGGAATGCTATTTCCCATCTTCCTTCCTTGCACACCTGGGCAAGTCAGGGATGGCAGGAGGCTTTGACTTGGTCGAGCTCCCAGGGAGTGCTGAGAACAGGACCCAGATTTGCTGTCTCTCACTCTCAGGCTCAATCTGCTACTGTTCAGCACCCGCCTTATTTATCCCACCTCATGCTTGGTTAGCAGCACAAGTAGATGAATTTTCTATTCAGGTTGTTAATATGCTGCAGCCTCCTCACATGTTTCCTCTTGCTGTTTCAGGCAAATAGACAAACTTGCCCTGAATATTTAAGGAACGCCAAGAGGAGGTCAGCTCAAAGCTGTATCTAATCCTGTCTGCTGCACTGACAGTGCTCGACAGAGGAGGCTAAAGGAGGATGATAAAGCCCTGGAAGTTCCCAGAAGTCCCAGGAGTTGCTGGGCCTGACCTGTTAGAGTGAGGTGATCTCCAGCCACTCTCCCACACTGACCAGGCCAGGACTGTGTGAGATGTTCCACTGTCCCTCTCAGTCTGCCCTGCTTTAGCCTTTCCCAGTGCCTCGGTCAGTGGCACGTGGCTGACTGGCCATAGGCTACCTACAACAGGAGAGAGCAGCTGGGATAATCTCCAAGACTGTGCACCTCTTTGGACAGGTGTTGTAGCCCATGTCCTGTACAGCAGAGCTGAGCTGGGCTGGGGGCTGAGCCTCCTCTGGGAAGGCAGAGTTCGGCCCTGGTGAGTTGTCTCAAGGTTGCACACACAACTTGTGCCAGTCCCACAGAAGTGGACTCAAATCAGCAGATAAATGTAGTTTTGAGCAGTGCATCCCAGGATAAACCAAAAGCTACCTACTCAGTCTGTTCTTTTCGGAGAGGCTTGGACTTGCATTAGGTTTTCCTAACAATTTCTGTGTTACTCATCCACAGGCTGGAGAAGAGGTTTAGTGAACTGCCATCAGAATCAAATACCCCATGTCATTCTGACTCTGAGAAGTCAAGTACTTATTTTTTAAATTTATTTTTAGTTTGGAAGCTATGAAAATAAAGTCCCTGAACAGCTAATTCCTCCGGGTAAGCACTGATTATCCTACACCACAGCACAAAGGATATTCTAGAAGAACTTGTGTGATGGCAGGGCATCAAGCAAAATCTAAGCACATATGCCTTTGCTTTACAGCCTCTTCTCAAAGCTGCCTCCCTTCTCTCTTATCACTTCCCAGATTCAATTGCACTGCACCTTCTGCTCTGCCTTATCAATAAAGAGCTGTCATCACACATCGCTGTCAAAGCAAAAGAGCAAACTGTTGTCAGCAGATATGCATACAGCAGCCCACTTAGCTACAGTGACATTCTCAGGCAGTCCCATCCTTAGAGAAAGCTGCAGGAATCAGTTATGAAACGCCTGATAGATAAACAGGAATATGTGTGTAAACAGTGAATTAATAAAGCACTCTTAAAAATTTCTGTAGCTGTTTTAGCATCTCTATTCTGTGGGAGAAAGTGAGGGGTAAGCCTTTTATTTTTCTACTGATGATCAATTATTTTTATTTAACAACCTATAGATGGTGATTAGATGCCATGATTACACTGTCTTACATGGAATTTTCCTTTAAGTGGTGGCTCAAAATAACATACAGCTGCAAGAAACTTTAGGTTTGTACTGGTGAAACTGTCCAACTCCCACAGAGCATCCTTCTCTGTGATCTGTGCAGTTGGATTTCTTTTTTTATCCCTGTGAGCTGGATTTTTCTTTTAATGTTGTTTATAGGAAATCTGCTATTTGTCCCACTTTAACACATTCCAGTAGCTACTCTGCACATTGAATTCCTGACCACAGATCAACACATCTAATTACACTTTTTATCTCTCACTATTCAGAAAAAAGTATTTAAAATATCAGCAACTGAAAATCACCTCCTAAAAAATTCTCTTCCTTCTTTGATTGACACATTCACCCTGAGCTAAATGTGTTTGATTGTAGCTCAATCAATCCATTCATCAGGGACTGGTACTGCCCCAACACTGCTCCCCATTCATCAAGCCAGGGAAAATTAAGATGGTGTGTTTATATACACATTCGTAAGCAGCTACACACACTGGTGTTACCTAAGGATTGTCTCTGGTATCGTGAAGGTCATGGAGACAACCATCAAGCCTTGGTCTCAATCCTACAAGCATTATATAGACCAATTTCTTCAGGGAAAGTTCTCCCTCGAGCATGGTCTGCAGGCAGTAACTCCTGTGAAGATTTTTCTTCATTTGCAGTAAAGATCTGTAGCTTATTATGTTCTGAAATGACATCGTTTGCATACAACATGTATGTGCATGCACATGCATGTATATGTGTTCTACCTGATGGATGCATATAATAATATTTCTAGTTAATGCAGTTTATACTGTATTTGCATTTTTAAACATAAGAATATTGAAAACCCTCTCGTTACATTTCAGGAAATGATATTTGGTCCTCTCTGCCAACAAGGCCATCCTGTACATTCCGTGGTTGGTAACTAAAATAAAAGCATAGCACTATTTTACAAAAAGATTAAAGTGCATAAGTACAGAGAAAGGTGCAGACCCTGCCATGAGCTCCTTCAGACTGTCCGAGATCAAGGACAGCTGGTTTGAACAGTAACAATTCCAGTGCAAATTGCCCCTTCTGCTGGCAACGCTTGGCTTCCAC
This sequence comes from Rhagologus leucostigma, assembly GCA_013397725.1. NCBI lineage: Eukaryota > Metazoa > Chordata > Aves > Passeriformes > Rhagologus > Rhagologus leucostigma. Next base: position 1,734,935 of record VZTD01002347.1, on the reverse strand, counting down.
AAATGTACCTGGCCTCATCCCATAGCCCTCCATGGACAATGTTCCTCTTGACATTGCACATGGCTTATAAGCCTGCAGAACTGGGCCCAAATTAATCAAGGTACCTTTGGAAGCAAAAAATTGGTTGCCTGCTAATGAATATATTCAAAACTAAATACATCATTTTTACGTGCATCTATTTTCAGAGCTGTGTTAAAAATGGACCTTGAGAAGACTTTTCATCAAAGGAACCAAAGGATTCTTTGTGGGGCAAAGTGGTGTCAGCATAGTGCAATGAGCTACTAAGCAGGTTCCTTGGATGCACTGCTTGCCATTCTAATGTGCAATAACCATTATCTAGGTTTCTTCTTAAGATACTTTTCTTTTTACAGCTGTATGTGTATAGAGAGATATAGCTTGCACGGGATGAAAATTCTTCAGAAATTGCTATTTCATCTAGTTCAGGGCTTTGTCGGATTAGCCACAGCTCATTTCAATCCTTTGAGTTTGAATTTATTTACACTATTTTTGTGCTTTTGAACTTTTCCTTTATGAATAATGTCTGAAAGAATTCCCCTACTGATCTACAGTCATGATCTTTTGGAAAATGTGGTCATTTGGGGATGAGTAATAAAAAAGTTCTCTGTTTCCTAATACAATTTAACCAATTTTTGTATCCTTTTTATTACGGCTCTAGATTAAAAGCTCTTAAGAGAATGTCTAGATCACCCACGTTGGCAGCTTGAAATAGTTCTGGCTGGTCCATCATAGACAGAGCAATCCGAAGTGCTGCCCAAATATTGCCTGATAGTGCAGGGTGGGGAACCTGCTGTTGATTCCTGCTTTTTCTTTGCAAACTGAGAGCAGTGAGGAAATTGCTGACAGCCTCTCTGTAGGGAAGAAGAAGAAAAAAGAAACAAACAATATAATTTGCTTAACAGCTACAGGCAAACTTTCTAAAGTTCCATGCCAGGCTCAAATACGTTATTTTACAATGCAGTTCATCAGTCTCTTTGTGAGTCCTTCCTTGATTTTCATTAAGCAGGAGGGCATGGCTTGTGGTAACACAAAACTCAGGCTACTCAAACATTTGAGGGTACCGTCCTCATTGCAGCAAAGCTCCTCTTCATCTTCCCTGTCTTAACCTGACTGCTGGGGCCCTGGAATACCACCTTCATTCCTGAAGGATGTACTGCAAGTGTTTTTGATGGCATGAACTACTTGAAGCAGTTTAACCAAAGTTTCCCTTTTAAAGACAGGCTCTTATATTTTCTTTTACAAAAGATCTTAAGCACAAGACTAAGTTTAAATGCGAGAACAATCCCACTGATTGTAAGAGTACTTGCACTTAGAGATAAAAAAAAATGCTTTTTAGTCCTTTGTAAAAATTTATGACAACATTTTACAATAGCTCAGATTATGTAGCTATATTCTGATTATTTTTTTCTCAGATACCTCCAGCTTGAAAATTAATCTTCACTTAGTACTTGTGATGCCTGACTTTTTGTTTACACATTTTTCATACTCACCTGTATGCCCCTAGGTTGATGCAGCTTATCCCCAAGTTGTATCTGGACCTGATGAAGCCAGGTTGTATTTCCAAAGCTCGTGTGTAGGCCTCCACAGCCTCTTCGCTGCGATCCCCGTTTGCCAAGGTTGCCCCAAGGCGGTTCCATAACGTATAGTCCTGGTGAGAAAATGAGTTTTCTACTGTAGGTGTCAAAAACCGGACATAATATCTCATTTTTGCTTGCAAAGGAAGGAGGTCTGCAGAAAATAATAGTATTGTATCTTAATTGACAAGGAATGTGAGGTTCTGACTCGTGATCACAGGCAGCTTTATATATCTAATACCATTAATCAGCACGCGGGTAGGAATTGGACATGTATAAATCTGCTTCTAAACAGGGCTGTCTTGTAATTAACATTTCTATTTCAGGTCTTAAAATTTTAATGGCAGAAGTGACATCTCATTAATAATAGCCTGATCCAGACAGGAGAAAGGAAATGGCCTGTAAAGCTAAATTTTTTAAAATGTAAAAGTATAAAATGTACCTCTGGTCGAACAGTTAAAGCAGCACTAAATGCATCTATTGCTCTGTTAAATTCTCCATTCAGGTGAAAAAGAACCCCAAGTCCCGTCTGCAGGTCAGGGTCTATCACATCACCATTCTGGTGAGCAGCCTCCAGGTACAAGTCTTTCACTTCTTCAAGTAATGAGCTAAACAAGGGAGAAAAATAACTTAGAGATCCATCATACAGTTATTTACAAATATTTCAATGTTGATTGTATAGCTGGAAATGAAAATTCTTGAAGTGGATTTGCCAGAAGTGTTATACTCCTAAAATTTATGAATGAGCTTCTTCATCATGGCAAAGGTTTACTTCAGCTGCTGTAAACTCACATGTCAAATAAAGTTCATCTATGAAATGAAGTCAAAGTACAGCTGTGAACCCAAGTGGGATGACATAAAGGTTTATTAAAACTATTCAAATTAGAGGAGTTTCTCGGACATAAAAGAGCTCTTTACTGGCAAAAATAGTAGTGTTCTTAAGAGGAATAGATAAGGGACCAGCCAAGACCCTTGAAGAAAGATGCCAAAACATAAGACTTCTGTGCCCACTGTAGCTTCTGAAAACCTTTGCACTGACAGCACCAGATGTCAGCAGGATGAAGCCAAAGTAGAATAATACACTTAGCAATTAAGCAGAACTTGCATATTTTATTTTTGTTCATATGAAATTATCTTGTCAACCCAGGACTTGTAAGTGATAAGGGTAAAACATAAGGCCTGTCTTCAAAATGACAAGCAGGGAGATAGCCCAAGTGGTTTAGTTCTGTAAATCATGTTTATGCCTTTAATGACTTTATTATGCATCTCACAGTCCAGAGGTACTTGTTTACTGACCTCATGAAATCATGACGAAGGGCTGCCAACTCATGAATTTTTTCGTTATTTAAAAGGCTGAGGACAAATCAAATGGCTGTGTTGTCTCTTTGTTAGAACCAGAACAGCTTTTAAACAAGCAGATGCCACCTTTCAGTATTCTCAGTGAACTGAGGCCACGTTGCACTGCAAAATGGCTCATTCCTGGGTTCTAGTGGCTGGGCTGGGATATGGGAAAAGTGGTGACCAGTAGGAAGAACACACACATGTGTAGAGCTGGATAAAGGCTTAGTACGGATGTGGAAGCCGCTGAAGAATGAGGCTGCAGGATGTGGGAATGCAGAAGTAGGAGACAGGGACAGAGGAAAGTGATGGGATTTGAGGGGAAGCATCTTTTTTTAGCTGGTTTTCTTGGCTTTTTTGGGTTTTTGGGTTTTTTTAACTTCCAAGGATGGCATAAAAGATAAAGCCTTCAGTCATTAAACGAAATGTTCTCTGTTGGCTTCCCTCTCCTGCTATTAGAGAGGTGTTCTTCCATCATAGAGAACAGGCTGGACTTCTTCAGAGCAAGAGGACACAGCAGGCACCATCAGTCCTAGGGATATCATTAAAATTTCCACCACAAGGATTTCCACTGCATTTACCTTTCATCTGCTGTCTTAGACATCCTCCTGCTGAGTGCTGGGGACCCTTTTTTGCTTCTCACTATATACTTGTATTTTGGATTTTGCTTTATCCAGTTTCTCAGGGCTTGATAGGCTTCTTGTTGATGGCCAGTGTTGGTATAACTCACAGCCAGGGCCATCAGAGCTTTTAGGTTGTTCGGCTGCAGTTCCAAGCACCTAGGCAGAAAATAAAAAATATATGGAGATATTCCTGCAGCCAAGCAAAATGCTTGAATTGTTCCAAAATAATCCATATGAGGAAAATCCCAATCATCACTGCTGCTCTTTTGAAAACTGGGGATGAGCAAGCTCCTAAATCAGGCAACCCCTTGGATTTCTATCCAGGTAAGCTAATAAGTGACATATAAATAAGTTTGAGTATCCCTAGGTGAAATAACTTCATGGTTAACAGTGCTGACGCAATCAAATATTGCTTCAGATGGAAACATAAAAACCCATTACAGAGAGATAATTATAATAATGCAGCTTATATTTTGGAGCTCACATTTCACATCCAAGCATTCTGTGATCTTAACATCTCTATCAACCTAAAAATGTTGGCAGTTCAGCATTCAGCAGCTGAAGGGAGCTCACTCCAATTAAGAAAACCTCTTCATTAAAGAACAGACTACAGAAAATACGCCGAGTGGCTGGAATATAAAAAAAGCACTTCATTTGCATCATGTCTAACTCATATTTATTAGGCCATGTAACTTTTCTTTTATGCGTGTACTTAAATTACTCCATGAAATACTGCACTTATTTAATAAAACAGAAATATCAATCACCAGTCATCCCTCTGAAGTCACTGGGAGTTTCTATATCTGTGTCAATGCTCTACTCAGCTAAATAAATGCTTCACATTCCAAGATAAGAATGACATGAAATATCCCCAGGTCTCCATTACCCAACATTCATTAGACCCCAGATTTAGGACTGATCTCCATCTACCTCTGGAGGGCCACGATGGCTGCCTGCTCATTTTCATTTTCTGCCTGTGTAATACCCAGGAACTGCCAGGCCTGCAAAAATAATCATCATTTAGTTTGTTAAATATATCCAACTGCAAACAGAGTTAAAACTAATATCACTGTTAATGGCAGGGGTGAGGAAAAGCAGCAGATCTGTCCAGTACTAACCACAGATTTTTCAACAGTCCCAATCAATGCAGTTCTGAATATCTTTGGTCTTAATAAATATTTAAAGTCAGTGAATGCATGGGTATTATGATCACATGCTGATTTCTTAAATTTGAGTTACTGTACATTTTTAATTTTGCTACAATTTTATGGAAAATAGAGAAGAAGAATTATTAAGTTATGTATTTTATATATATTAAGGGATTCTAGAGGTCTTGGGGATTCTCTGCTTTTTTGAAATATGCTGTTTAATTTAATGTAGCAGTAGATTCAAAGAGCCCTAGATACTTACAGTATAAATATTTTTAATATTTCACAAAAAACAGACTTTAAATATAAACTCATTGAAAACAGCAGGATTGAAGAAATTTATATAACTTTAAAAAATTTTTCAACATTAAATCAAAACTATTCATCTTCTCAACAGCAGTGTTTACAAGATAGTTTGAAAACATCAGGATATGAAGGGAAGGTTTGAAATATTTCGAGCAACAATATTTCAAAACCAGATTCTCATTCTATGAAGAACTCATTTTTATCTATTTAAAGGCATATACTAATTCATAACCCTTAGAATGCAATGTTTCAGTCAGTCATGACTGGCAAAGGTTTGAGCCCAGAACTCATTCCATCATTCCATGCTAGAAGGAGCTCCCTTTTCCTTTGCCAGTACAAGGCACAGCAGTGAATACCTCTGCATCGTTGGGCTCTTGCAGAATTGCAGCCTCCAGGTATAAGATTGTAACAGGCAGGTCACCTTCTTTCATTTTTTTCAGTCCTTCCTCAAAAGCACCAGGCCAGTCTTTGAAGGGATTCTCAGTGTGGAAATAATAACCCTGGAGAAGAGAGATGATGGACCCGTGATGAACGACAAGTTGCAGGGAATGGCAAGTCTAAAAAATGCAATGACTCACCATTTTCCAACTGGATGTAAATAAACTTTGTTCTGTGGAAATGGCACAAGCTGCCCCGTGGAATTTCAATGACAAAAAGTGTAAAAAGTCACATCACTGGACATCTATGTTTCTGCTCTCTTTATTTTTGCTTTAGCTCTGAAGTTATGCTTACTGGTACTTACGTTGGGCTCTCCATCAAAGGTAATGTCAACAACTCACAGTGCCTGCAGTACCAGCAGAACTGAACCTCTGAGCCCCGGACATCCAATTTGATGGTAAAGAACACACACCAAGCAGCTGACTCCCTGCAGTGCTCACAACCTCATGGCTGCTCACTTAAAATCCTGAAATCTTCAATTAACCTTACAGATACAGAACAGTGCTGCAAGCACCTGAGTTTATTTTAGTATTCTTTTAAGTTTCTTCTTTTTCTCTTGTCACTGCAGTGTAAGGGGTGTGTGCTAACATCAGCTCCATAATAAAAATAATATTAAAATACAGAGTGGAAGGAATGAAGAAGAGAGACAGAATCTCCATAATTCCTATCTTCAACGGTGTTTGAATGTGCCAGCCCAGATATTTTTATTTGGTGCTTTTCCTTAAGTTCCTGTCTTCAAAAGTGCCCATAATCCAGCAGTTTGCTTTGTGATCCTTTCAGCTGAATGCAGGTAGTGTGCAAATCTAGAGGTATTCTCACTGTGGTAAAGTCTTCTAAATCTGCCCCACTCACATGCAGTTAAAGAGGATGAGCTCTTTTGGGTAAAATTAGCTTCCATGTCCGAAGAGTTTCCTTGGGTTCCCTGGAATAGCTGAGGCTCATCTCAAAGTTGCACAGCAAGGATGTACTGCAATAAAAAACTTGGTGTTACCTTCTCAATGGTTGAGATGGTGACTTGCCCCGGTGCTTCCTGGTTCTCTGAAATCCAGTTTCTGCGAGCCATTTCTTCCCATTCTGCTTGCATTTTATCCCAAAACTCTGTGTCGGACTAGAAGAAAAGGAGGAAACAGAGAAAATGAATGACAAAACTTTAAAATAAAGGCTTTTGTTTTTTAAAAAAACTTTTAAATTTCTTTCTACCAGTGGTCTGAGTCTGTCAATTTTGCTGAGCAGAATTAGTTCTGTTAATAATCACATGGACTGAAATACCGCAGCTCCTGTTTGGAATTCCATATAATTAAATTTCATCTCTTATATTAGAATGCATTTTGTCAACAGAAAACTCTTTATCTCAGAGGCAGCGTATGTCCTATTTGAAGCAGGATTTGCAGCAGCTTACACTGCATCTTATTGATGCTAACAGCAAATTGTTATATAAAATTTGAAGGCAATTAATGTTGCAAGACCCTGGACAAAGAAAAGAAAGAAAAAAAAAGAAAGATCAACTAAGTGCACATGCAAAAGAATAACAATAGATAAAACAGTTTGAAAGACAGAAAGCTTTGGTCACTTTGGTATATTCAGCATCCTTTTCAGCTATGAGAAAGAGAAATGCCAAAGCTTAGACAGAGAGTGTTTGCATAAGGGATGTAGTACAAATTGGGCTTTTTGACATAGTGGAGAAATATTAATATTGCATTGTATACTCTGCTGGTGAGAGGAATCTACAGGAGATTATAAAACCACACAGTAAGATTAATATTCAGCTGAAAGATGAGGGAAAAATGCACATACAAGGGAAACAGAAATTATGAAAAACAGATGAGATTTAGGACAACGAATGAGATTAGCAACGACCAGAAGGGGGGAACAACTGTGGCTACTAGAAAATGATGCCAAGAAGGAATAGAAATAGAATTAAAGAAGGGTGCTACTTTTTCAGCCTCCACACACTAGCCATGGGACTCTGAAAAGGAAATCCATAGCGGAATATTTACAGAGCACTATGAGCCCTTCCAAAATTCTCCAGTTCCTACAAGGACACGGCCAGTGTTTCAGTGAACTGACAGCACTGGGGGCACAGTTTCTCAGCTTATTTATGTCAAAGACGACAGCATAAATAAACCTATTGATGTTTAGACAGAACCATTTGAGAGCGAGGTGCTAATCAAAATTAATTGAAGGTTTTATGAACTGGTCCAGATAGTTTTGTGTGAGTCTTTATGACAAGGCTGACAACTTTGCTACTGCTCCACAGCCAGGCATGATTGGAAAAATAGAGCTTAGACTGTGATTGCACGGCTTGCTGCACCCCCCCTTAGGTGCTTGGGAAAAAGAAAGCATACTGTCTTCCATTCAGGGAGAAATTCAGGATTGTCTGAATTCAGTCTTCAGGATTGTCTGAATCATGCAATTATTGGATCTGTGAAGGTATCTGCTATGCTCCTCTGTGGAAAAGGAAATAAACTGGGAATCATTCACTCTTGGAGAACAGATTTCACTCCAGGTAATAAAAGTCAACTGCCCCTGACCACTCTGTTACATCACTTCAGAATATGCTCTCATTCCAGACTTGAAGAAAATACATTCTTATAAATAGTTGTGAGATTGTGTTGAAATGTCCATTTAGGATGTGAAAAGGCTGGGATAATGAATCAGATCCTCCTTTACTCTTATCGGCCATGACCAGAGGCACTTGAATCCCTAAAAGGATCCTGATCAACAGATGCCTCCATCAACCGCTCCTCATTCTGCTCAAATCTGTGCCGCACTTAAATAAAAATTATGTGATCAAACTTTTACTAGCAGTAATTTTGAGATTCAGCCTGAGGTAAAAAAATGGAAATTTCCCTTTCCTTCAGATTAAAATTAATAAAGCTACTGAAAAGTAATTAGTAATACCAATTTTAGCCAGCTTAATTTATAGAAATAATTATATATATATGATATTTATATTAGAATTTTTACTTGCATTTTTCCTACAAAAATTCATTATGAATCAATGGTATGGAAACATCAAATCGTATTTCTGCAGATAGTAAGCAAGCCTATGAGTGGGTTTAGGACTTAAATTCAAATTCTGCTGTTTAATTAAATATTTTTAATTCACACAGGAGTGCACCGTGTTTACACTCCACAGAAAAAGCCAGTGAATTACTGTGCCCTCGAGTAGCCACCCTGAATGTCCATCTACAGTGAGTCAAAGGAGGAGGGAAAATGCAATGAGTAGAAGACCAGCTTTGCTATTATGTCTCTCAACTCATCCTACAGTACTGGCACACAGGACCAACAGTCATTTTGCAATGATAAGAAAAGATTTGCTTGTTTGGGCCAGGCTCCAGCGTTCTGAGGACATTCGGCATGAGGGGTTTCTGAAACTGGTACAGCAAAGCTGCACTGAGCACCTGGGCCAGGCACTGACCCAGTGCTGTGGCACCAATGTCGACAGCAGAGCAGTTTAATGCCCTTGAGGAAGAGAAATGTGAATATTACACGGTGTTTGCTGACGGCATAAGTCTATTTCAGCTGCCATTAATAGCAATTGTTTCATTGACTTCAGCGGCAGGAGGGTTAAATTAATATTGAGCCTTTCTGAAAACCCAGCTTTGGATCAAGGCTCCTAGATCTAATTTTAACTCTATTTGCTACACCACTGGTGCCAATTAACCTCATTTCAATGTTTTTGCCACCTTAAGGCCGGCGAAGTACTTTGGAGGAACCAAAACTTCTCAGACCAGTTGAACACATTTAACACATTCTCAGATCATCTGCAGCAGTTAAGTGGAATGACAACCAGGGAAACTGCTCATACCATCTGACTGCTTCCAAGCAGAAAATTCTGCGTTTTGTCAAAGAGGCTATTTTTACTCTTAGTATTTAAAAATATGCTGAAGCAGTTAAACAAATGGAGGCAAAATATTTCTAGGCTCTTTATTTCCTATAATCCAGTGAAAGGGGGCAGGGGATGTATTTATAAATTTACCTATTGTCCTAAGTTTTAGAACTTTGCCTGTCCTGTATTGCCAAAAATTAGTTTGCAATTTTCCTAACTGACCAATGCATAAGAAAGGTTCTGTCATTGTTCTCTGAATTACTGCATTACCATACTCTTTGATGTGAAAGACACAGTAAATTAAACTTGTGTGCCTAACTAGGTAAGAGTTCCTTAGCTGATATCTTCTCAAAACAAAATCTGAAAATTTTAGTAAAGTTTAGAGATAAGAAATATATATCAAGGCAAAGATTCCCACCGTGATTTGAAAGAGTATCAAATAAAATCCATCCGAATCACTGAAGTTCCTAGTTCCTAATTTAAAATATGGTTTGGACAGTCTTACGCCCATCCAAAGAAATGTCTAAATAGTGAGACAGGAATATTGTGGGTACAGAAAGGACTCCAACCAGTACTCATGGGAACCACAAAGCTGATGGTGCTGGACTATATTTTCCTAGGCTAGAATAAATTAATCTCATCTTTTTCCTACTATTGTCATATAATTTAGCTGTAATGTGCTCTGATGCTTCACAAGAAGCATTATACAGCAGATGGTTCATGTGACATTGTGTTGTAAATAAAATGATGCTGGGAAGGACAGCTCAAAATTCCTCGTGCATAAGTTCACGAAACAGTGTGGCATCTGCAGTTTAATCAGGGAAATGTGGAATAAGAAAATACTAAAACAGCTTCTTTTCCATCTTTGAGACACTTCTCAGTTAGAATAAATAAAAACAAAAGTAAGTAGGTGCAAAACTTCCAACTTATCACCAACATATCAGTAGGATGATGGTTGATAAAACAATTGTTTTAATGGAGCATAGGTACAGGATGGATCCGAATCCTCATCCTGGCATTTTTTAAAAATTCAAAAGTACCGATTTTGGTGAAACAGAACTAATTATTAGAAAGATTGTGTGAAAACATGATTCTTATGGCACTTGGAAATTATTGAGACAAAAAATCATGAGGGAAAAATCAAATCCAATTTCCAGAATAACAGAAAAGGTAGTGGTGTCTGCAAGCACCCAAACACTGCAAGGGAATCTGGAACCTCTCTAGTAAAAAAAGCTATTTTACTCACCACTTTATTCTTAAAAGATTCCCCAATGGCCTAGACATCTTTAAACCTTCTTAAGAAAGAATTACCTCACAAATCTTCATTAATCTCAAAGTTTGACATCTTAAAACCATTCCCAAAGCTCTAAAGTGAATACTGGGTGGAGGATAAAGTTTGGTGTCTTCATTTACTGAATTGTTAATTAATTCCTTTCGAACTAGGCCACAAAGAACCTGAGATTTACTTCCTTTTCTTGATCAGTTTTCTGGCTAATCTCGCCACTTGGAGCTTTCCCAATCAAAAAATATTACAGAAACATCCAAAGACTAAAAAATGAATTTTTGAACTGTATCTATTCACTGCGTAAGGAAGCACTAATCTTTCTGAGATGGACTCCAATTTATTTCAATCACTCCAGCTTTCTTACCACTTCATTTCAGCTAGGGTGAAAATTCAGCTCTTTTCATATGCAAATGGAAATAACTGCTCTATACGTCTTGAAGAATCCTTTCCTTTACATCTTAACTACCTGGCCCAAGGTTCTATTTTAAGCAGAAAGAAAAACTTAAGGCTGCCAGCTACAGCTGGGGAAACATTTAATTAGATTCTTTTTAATAGCCATTTTTGAGAATACTTTAAAGTATTTTAACAACCTGTCTCTGTTGCCTCAGAATGACCTTTTAGTCTGCAGGATTTTTTTTTTTTTTACAATATATTCTCGTCCTTACTTGAGTCTGCAAAGTAATTGAATAATGTCTTGTAATCTGTTGTTGGACTCAACTCATTTTTCTTTCTGCCGAGTGTCTGGAAAGTCCCCATCACACAAGTTTCTGGCAATTGCAGGAGTACTGATACCATTTGCTTAACCACTAAAGCTGAGATGTTCAGCATCAGATTCCCTGTGCTGCCTTCACAGGTCACAGCACAGCACGTCCCGCCTTGAGGATCAGCCTGCAGTGCAATTAGGAACATCTAAAGCATTTTAAGCAGTGGCAATTTGAAAGCAAGTCCCTTCTTTCCTGCCAGGAGCAAATGTGTATGATGTGTGACATCAAAAACATCTCCTGTGCCTCACCAGCAGTAGTTTATGAAGAATTTTTTTGATCTGGAAAGAAAAAATGCCTTCATTCTTAGTTTGTGAAAGAGCTAATTTACTGATTGTGTCTGTTTTAGCCTTGTATGCCGAGACAAGATTTTTTTGTGTGTGCAATAAAATCCCAAGAAAGCATGGTAGAAACGCTGCATCTTACAATAGCATATAATGAAAAAAGTCTACAAATCAGATTAATTATTTCAACAAGAAATTCTGTTTCTACCTAGAAGCCAGTATCTGATTTAGGCATAGTTTTGTTTGTCATCAGCCAATATTAATCTAGAATAGTCCAATTGTCAGCACTGGAATTAGAATGGTATAAAACTTGAGCTAGAAGAGTACTAAAACACATGACTAAAACTTAAATCTAGACTCAAATATCCCTAAAGTGTTCTAGATGGTTTGGAGACTAATGAGCCTGCAGTCCTTGCTAAAAAAAAAACAGTTTTGAGGAATTGGTTTCACAGCTTCATCCTCTGCATCCTAAGAACTCATTTCAGTGGCTGTTATATAATTCAGCCTGAAATTCTGTCCTTGCTGGAATGGAGCTGTCTTGGCTCTTTGCAATGATGGGATTTTGAAGCATTGCCTGTGGAACCCCTAAGAAGATAATGATGCTCCAGATCGATGCTCATATCTAATTTTTTGTTGAGTTCTGCTAAAAAACCTGTATTCTACTTTTTGTCTAGAGAGGATCAATTTGGACTAGTGGTATAGGACAACATTCAAGAGATGTTTTAGATGTTGGAGATATAGAAGTTAGTGAAAAAAACCAGGAGTGCAATAGGAGAACTATCCAAACAGCTTTATCTTTTTGAACCAAATTGATTTACCAGGAAACAAAAATACTCCTGTGCTTAACATTCTGCCACTATCTGTAAAAATGTGAAAATGGTGTGTGGTTGGTGCTTATGCCCAGCTCTGCTTTACACCAAGTGTTTGTGCTGTTCATCAGTGATGCTGAGCTCTGGTTTCACAGTGGAGACTTGGTTTGTGTCCGAGCTGAAAGAACTGATCGCACAGGACTGCTGGGGAGAAATGTTTCCCTCTTTAACTTGTGCTTTGGAATTAGATACATTTATGGGGCATTTACCCATTTGCTCTAGCAATAAAAATTCAGCTTAAAAACTTTGTTCTGTCTAATCTTTGTTTATAGCTAAGGGCTTTGGATTTCTATTTTTTTAAAGAGACAAGGTGCTATTTTAAATTAATAGCTCCAAGAATTCCGTCTTTTCTCTGCTTTAAATAATCCAATTCCAACTTTCTCCTCTGCTTGTGCTGCAAGATAAATAAGAAATCTGTAGAACATCAGCTGAAAATGAAAAGTAAATGAAATAATACCTCAACAGCTGCCTTTGCTCTTTCAAACTCCTCCTCCAAGGAGTGATTTCTGGAGAGAAGAGGTGTTCCCCAACGCTGCTCCTTACTTGACCGTGCCTAAAAAATAAAAGAATAAATCAGAAAGACATGATAGACTCTCTGTCCCATTTCTGAGTTATCTCCTTAATTGCCTAGAGCCCCAAATGGCCTTTTTCTTGGGGAAAACTTCTTGTTTCCCTGCATGGATCCCTCTGAATTCTCTTATGCTGTAGCAGAGACCACTTCTCATGGGAAGCAGAGTAATTTTTTTCCAGATTTTTCTTTTCACTCAAGATGTGTGAAAGATAAAGAGACATCAAAGAAAAGGCAATGCAAGGGTTGGACTACAAAAGGAGAGAGCTGACTATTTTGTATAAGACTTTCACCTTTCTTGTTCCTTCTGCATTATGACTGTGGGAATGCTTTCCACTGACTATCATCCAGGAAGAAAACTTTTTTTTTTCCCTGCACGTTTTGTGGCTTTCTTTCAGGTTGTCTTTTGGGATCATATTGGAGAGCCAGGTTTGCCCTGGATTTCACTGGAAGAACAAATCCTTTTTACAATCTGCACCTGTCTTATGTACTTTACTATTGGTCAATCCCATTGGAAGCACATAATAAGTTTTTCCCTGTTCTTTTATTAAAAACAGGTTGTTTTTTTTTACAAAAAACTTGTACAAAACCAAACAATATTTAAGGATGGCAGAAAAAGCACAAAGTGGCCTAATCTTGCTAAACAAAGCTCTGACTGTAATCCCTTCCCTAGTGTTTGTCAGGAGGTTAAATTCATTAGCCACTTGTGTGCCCGTGCTTTTAATTGCATTAATTTCCCTGATTATATTTCTGATGACTGTACTTGTAATCTTCAATTCCTACGAGCCACACTGCTAAAAGGCTAATTTTGCTCACATCACACTCATTGGGCTGTGTCTGCAAATGTTGGAATGGACACTGCTGGAATGGAACATCTGACACATTTCTGAGCTCCGGTGTATGTCACGTGTAACATATGGTCAAACACATTTGTCCGTGGTTGTACACACATGAGTTTTTCCCTAGAAAGAGGACATTCATTTGTCAAATGAGCCACAGGGTTTCTGTTTTGTTCCTGAGGCTTTGGTCTCTCAGTTAGAGACTGATGAGCGGAATGCACACTGAGTGGATGAAACACATAAGGTAAGAAAACAAGGATACAACACAGTTTCTGTGAGAAGCACGTGGTGGTGGTGGGCTCTGTGTGTTCTCTCCTGTGCTGGCCTCTGCACTTTGCTGCAACAGGAAGCTCAGAGTGGGAGGGAATGCCTGCACTGAGGATCTGTTGTTTCTGCTCTCACATCTTCTACCTCTGGTCCATGTTTGGAAAATATTGTTTTCCTTCGGTGAGGCCAGGAAGAGATTTCAGGTTGCCATTGAAAACAAACCAAAAATACATGAAAGATTTATTTTGACTGATTAATAGAATTTAGGGCAGAAGAGATAACTGGTTCAGATCATTCATTTGCCTGTGTATCACATGATGGCATTTGTCACTCAACACCCATGGAATCAAAATTATGTTCTTCAGAGAATAAACTGAGATTGTCTGGAATAAATGTATTTGAGGAAGCTGCCTGGACTTAATTTAAAGTTATCAAGAGACCTTAATGTCATCACTTTGTTTGCAATTTGTTTAACTGCCCTCCTTGTTTCTTTTATTAATTTTAATTTCAGTTTCCAGCTATCACTTCTTATTTTTTTCCAATAGCTTAAAATACTTTTTAGTACTCCTTATTTTCTCTGTAGAAAGATATTGATTATTTTAATCAAGTTTTATTGATATAAAGACATGTACTTATATAAAAACTTTGCAATATTAAATATTTTCAATATGAAACATTCAGATTTTAACTTTTTTTTTGGTGTCACTTTTAATCTCCCTCTTAATTTCTTACAAAGGTACAAACAAAGTGAACCCTTTATTCCAGCACCTGTCTTGCTGATTATCTGCACAGAAATCAGGTGATCTCCTGTCTCCCACTAATTATGTTTGCTTCTACACCCTCCTCTTCCCCCAGTACTGCACAGGGAACACTCCTGTTGTTTCAAATTGCCTTCCAGCACAGTGTTGTAAGCAGAGCCTGCCTTCTTGCTCTGAAATATGTGATTTTCCAAGGGACTGTATTGCAATACATATTTATACAGACGCCTTGATCACCAGCTCCTTTTTACGTGTCCCTTATTTTCATTTTCTTCATTCCACTGTTGCATCATATGGAAATTTTCTGAGGAATTGGCTTGCATGTTTATTTTCAGATCAATAATACTGAAGAATATTGTTTCTCTTTGGAATCCCAGAACAATCCCTATGTTATTACAATTCCTAGTAAGTAACTCGTGAGACCTCAGGTTGGCCAGTTTTAATCTGTTTAACAGCTGCTTTATTCACATTGTATGGTGCCAATTTTACAATCAGAATATGACATTAATTCAAAACTCTTGTAGAATATCACACACCAACATTTATCAACTTGACCTGTAATCTGATCAAAGAATTAAATCTGTTTTTCTTGACACAGGACTCTGTTGATAGACACTAATTATGTTCCTGGCCTTTCCATTATTTATGAGCTGGCTCCTGAAAACAGTTTGATTACTTCCACTTTTTACCCATTTGTTTCCAGTGACTGCCATTCCTTAGGTCGAGGACAATCCTGTAAAGGAGGATGTTCAGACTGAGCTGTGGTGCAGAAGGGCAGAGTGAGCTTGTAGAGGTGAGGGGGAAGAGGACAAGAAGCACAGAGGTCCCCTCCTCTGCCACACGACAGAGTATATACACTTTGTCTCCACATCATCCCCACAGAAATATACTTTCTCCTCCATTTAAATGAACAGCAGGAGGGGAAAAAAGGTCATTAACAAAAGCCACACAAGCTTCATTTGCATATAGACAATGCAGAGTCCTGTTGTGGGTTGTGACACCCAGCAGTGAAGAGCCCCACGAAAAGCCCCAAGCTCGCTGCCTTTTGCTAGTCCAGGGAGAGGGGATGGGAGCAGAGTGCCAGCACTGGAGAACTCCACATCTCACATCTTCAGCAGCTGGTGGGGTGGGACTCTGCAGGTGCCTTCCCTAAGGGAGCCCCACCCACGTGGGTCAGGGGGGGATGGCTGTGTCCGAAGCTGGGCACTGGACACTGTGGTTTGATATTCTCACCTCTCTGCAATGGAGCTGCTGTAGCTGATCGTGGCTTCTGTGTTCAGGGGCAAAATCTTCCATTCCAATGCATTTGCACACACTTTCCTGCACTTGTATTCTCCTTTTGTGCAGTTGGACCTCACATGTTGGTAAGAGGCTTAAATTACAGTCTTAACTTCTGATCAATTCTTCAAATAATGAGCTAAATCTGTCCCTTGTAACTCTTCGTTTCCTTAGAGTAAGTGGCACATCCAGGAAAAGTTAGGGCCATTAGTCTTTCTGTAGCTATTTGGGAGAAGTGGGGAATTAATTTCACAGTCTAAATATTGTTGCCTCAAACTGGAGATTTCTGTTTTAGAAGATTTGCACTATACCTTTGTCTAAGAGTGTTGACATATTAGAATTAGGTACAGATTTTTAGCGTGTCAGGGGTTTTGTCTACTCTGTGTGAGCAATGAAATATTTAAAATGCCCAGGAAAATATTTAAAGAGTTAAAACATGAGCAGACTTCATGCGTAGGCAATGGAACATATTAACTCCCTCTGCAGTTCGTAATTTTAAGGTTAAAAATAAACATTGACCCCCCCTCCCTCACCTCCCCACCAAACACTGTAGGATATCTCAGTACAAATAAAAGCATGACAAGGAACTTTTCAGAATGGCAGATAAAAGAAAGGACAAGGATACTTTGGGCCAATGCGGTTTAAGAGTTAATAATAGGTAAAGTATGACGTGAGTAAATGTTGAGAAGCAAAACAGCCACATCCAGTGACAGCCACCAGTGACCACTGCCCACTACAGCCTTAAAACCCTTAGTAGTGCAAGGGTTGTCTTTTGGATTTTGTATTGGCACAAGTGCTGGTAAAGACAGGATTTTGTTAAGAAGATTGCATAATTTTAATGAAAATATGACCTAGTTACTTAGCATTTCACTTTGAGGAGCTAAATCTGACATGTCAAAGATGAGTGATGAGGCGATTGGGAAACTGCTGATGGGAAACTGCAGCAAGTTTGACAAGATGAAATCTTCAGCATATGGCAGAATGTGTTGCATTTGCAAAGGTTACCTTTAAATGAGATAGACAAGACCTACAGAGGACAAAGTATGGAAAACATATGCTTTGATAAAAGCCCTAACGTGATTTCTTTTGCAAGCAGATTAAGAACTCGGTCAAGACAGATGAGCCTGTGTGCTGGGAGCTGACAACTTTGACAGTCCAAGTGCAAGCAGGATGAAGCAGGCAGTGAACAAAACCACTACATTTCTAAGTAACCTACCTAGACTAAAAGCACATTCTCACTTCAGGTCATTTCTCTGCACTAATAATTACCAGTTTAACATTTTGTTGCTCGAATGGACCACAAGTTTGAAACAAGCAGGCTATGACAAACCAAAACAAAACATGAAATGTACCAAGACAACAGATAAGAAATTTAGTCTCTGCTTTTTTTTCAAGTTGGCTTATTCAGCCTCATGGTTTTTCATTTTGAAGTATCAGTCATTTTACAAAACATTACAGAGCCTCAACTGACTGAACTCAAACTGAGCGAAAAATGTGGATTTTTGCCTCTGCAGTTATTCTAGTGGAAGAGAAACAGGAAATACACCATATAAAGTAGAGATACACTGAATTTGTAACTGCTTTAACGGAAAGCCACAGCATTTAAATCCTGTGACTGTCTACTTGACTTACACACATCTTGGTTGAGCACAAATGTCCTGGAATTTACATCTACTGGGCTGAGCAACAGCTTCCTAAAAGAGGGTCAGAGGTGCTTCAATGTGAGCTGGACAAAGTACGTGAGAACACACCATCCATTTCAAGTGGATGACATTGTGCAATAGGTCTTTTCCATTACTAAGATGTACAAATCTATTGCAGAGAAAGGAGATATCATGCATTACAACTAGTGTGAAGCATTCCAGAGGGAAAAAAAACTCTGTTTGTATTGTAGAGATGGCAGGGAAGTAAAGGACACTCTTTTCCTAAGAAAAACCCAGAAATGGATCTGATAACTGGGTTCTATTTCTACCTTCTGAAAAAAAAAGAAAAAAAGGTGTATAATCTCAGGATACATATTTGGCAAGTGGTGTCTCGTTTTTCCATTTTCAAATGAGGCTATTATTTTCCATTATTTTTCAGATATTCTATCTGACAGAAAGTTTTTGAAGTCCAGGCCTAAAAATAGTTGTGGAAGAGGAGAAAATTATTTTCAACTAAAAGCTAATCCACCAGAAAACTCTTTCCCCTTCCAGTGGCAGTGGCTGAAATCTTTCAGTTAAAAAGTAAGAAGCAGCAAAGAAGGTGTGTGAACTACCTGATCTACCAGAACGCATATGTAAATATTTGTACCTGTATGTGCACACAGACATGCAACTCTAAGTAATAATTTTGGGCAAGACCTGTCCAATACACAGTACAACAGTGGAATTGGGCAAATCTACAAACCTTTAGCCCAGAGCCCTCCGTATTAGAGTTCCTTTTCCAGCAGAAAAAAGTCCTGTGACCACACTGCTCTCCCACCTGTGGAGATAAACTGCTAATGAACATTGGTGTAATGATTGCTTCCTGTTTTCCTTAGCAATTTCCCAATTCTGGGGATTCCGCCTGACAAAGAGACCTAAAGAATAGATATTTAACACGGGTAGAAGATATTTAACACGGTAGAATTCAGACTAGAAGTCTGAATTTCAGAACTGGAGGAAGGGAAAAAAGATGGTGTTGTAAACTGTAGTTTGAAGTTTTTCCTTCTCCATGGGAAGGTCACAGTTCACTGTAGTATTAAACTCTGAATGTTTCAGGTGCTGACATAGTTAATTTCACAACCTATTCATTTCAGAGGTGTGTGAAGGTATTTTCCCTGATGATCCTGAAAATACCCCTTGAAGAGTGCTCCCGGAATGTCAGTGGTCAGCCAGTGGGAAGTTCCTCCTTGCCTTTTTACTGTTAATAAACCTACCAAATCTTCTTACCTGTATTGCAGGTGCAAGTTCTAATTCTGATGCTGAATCAGAGTCCAAGGCACTCTTGACATTAGTCAGCTCAGACTGTGATCTGTTTTCTGTGGACCTAGAAATAATGCATTTACATACTCAGCACTGGGACACGCTGCCTTGTGTCTTTCAGGTTCATAAGCACACACTGATTAATTAGGTCATTTCTTTCAACTGAATTGTTTAACCTGCAGTTATCAAAAGTGCCTGGACCCTTCTCGGTGTTCTCACTCTTCTATTTCATAGACAGGGAAACTGAGGCTAAACAAAGACACAAGACTGTGCCTCAGTCAGTGTCTAAAAAGCAATCACCACAATAAAGGACTTCACTGCATGTCTCTGTAGAATTCTTACCACCGTTCATTAAGTAATCACACCTGCTACTTTCCATGATATTAAAAATTGCTGGCAAAATGTAATTTTGTAGTGTACTTGCTTATGATACATCGTCCAAAATACGTGCTTGAACACATTTAATGTTATCGTAACAGGTTTAATAATATGATTTATTATCAAGCAATCATTTCTGTGAAGTAAGAAAGCTGGGCTGGAAATATTTTTGTAAGGAAAGCAAAAAGTTGTACCATAAAATCTCTTTTGATGGAGCTCTGGATGATGATGATGTTCGCTCTGCAGAAGGGTGGACCTTGCTACTTCTGTCTCCATGAAAACTGACATCATCCCATTTCTCTATCTGTGTCTGAATATCAACTGAAAAATAAAGAATAGAAATATATGAATCTTTTAAAGAAACTACTGCCGAAATTGTCTCCTCTGTTAAATGTATGTTGTAGAGAAAATAATGTCACCAAAGACTACATTTTAATTAAGTTCCAACATACAGAAATATTGTGCACCTTTCTAGTTGATATACTGTGAAAATATTTGGAAATTCACAACATTTTTCTAAATTTGTTAGCATTCATGGCCAGACTGTCAGTGTAACTCTCGACTTCAAATCAGTGATTTGTATGCAATTTAGTCAAATTGTAAAAATAAAGCTTCTTTTAGAGACTAACAGGTAAAAATTACTATGTAGGCAACTGATATTATTCAGTCATAAGTCAGACTCACTTTGCAAGGATCAGATGTTCAGCTCCTGTTTGAAGATAAAGGTCTCTGAAAGAATTTCTGTGCTGATGAATGGAAAATTTGCTGCCTTGGTATAAATTACATTTACCTTGCAAATTCCTCAGTTGCACTGCAAGTAATTTAGTTTGGATGGAACTAAATTAAATTCACCTTTTCCAAAGCTTGTCGATAGATCAGGCTTGGCAGGATATTGAGTTATTTTGGGGATTTTTTTTTTCAGTCTTTATAAATATATCTCTCTTGTCAAGAATGGATTTTTTTCCTCTGGTATGCATAGATAAAGCAGTATTTACAAATATAAATGTGCATTTCTGACACCTGCAGTTCTGAAAGGACATCAGTATGGGCTGCCTCTCATTTGTGTCCTTTACCAGTTCCTCATCACACTCCTACAGATTTTTCTACCATTTTACACGCCCTGACTAAATTCCTTTTTACAAAGAACTTTCAAAACTTTGTTAGCACACTTAGTGACAACTTAATAGGTGTAATGGCAAAGGCAAAATGTAAAATGTGTTCACAGAGTTTAAGGTTTAAAGTGATTCAAGTAGTTTATAATGGGGAGCAAAGGTTACACTGCTGAAATGTGGTGCAGCAAAAAATTCTGGTGTTGCTCATTATTTTTTGACAGTAGCCAGGAGAAACTGGCGCTAAGCAGGGCTATGGAGCACTGATAAAATAGCTACACTCTTACCTAAATCTAGAGAAGACTTGTCTGCAACTCTGACAGCCTGGACTTTCTGCTCAGAATCCACACTGATCAGGTCAGGATTCTCTGTCTTCTTTCTGTGGGTTGAAGCTTTTAAGCCTTCACTTCTTGAAGGATTCTCTGATTTCTTTGCTTTGTTTTGGGTTTGTAAGACAGGTTCACTAAGATCCAAGAGATCCAGACCTGCTGATAATACTTAGAGACAAAATGTTAAAATTCAATGTTGTTTTAATTCAAATAGCTCACTTTTAAGGATTTGTTTGAATTGGGGAAAAACTTACTGACGTGTTTGCATTTGGCTAGTGTAGGTGTGTATTTCCTGGCTAAAGATGATGACCAGTATGTTAAAATATGACTGGGGATTTCAGGTGCTTAACTGAATGCAGTTTAGCCGATTTGCAAAAAAGGCTTTTCCTCTTAAAAAATCCTAAAGACATCTGAGCTCTTATGGCTGGGGCCTTCATAGATTTTCCTCTGTTGTGATGGTTCCCTGTAAACCTGAGCTTTTAGATAAGATTTAGTTTAATCTTATAATTTATCAAGTGCTGGTAACAGCTGCCTAGGGCACTGCTGTTGTGCCCCAATCCATTTGGGAACAGCTGGAGCACACAGCTCCCGGGCTGGACATGGGTCCTAAAGGAATGAAGATATGTTTAGCATGGTTTCTACTGTTGTTGCTGCTTGTCCTTTGGGGCATAAATACTGAATATAAAGTCTAATGCCATTTCTATCAGTACGAAAGGAATGTTCAATTTCAGTTCTTCTTTTAAAAGTTGCCTAAAGAGTAACATTTACAATTCTTTAGCATGTAAAAGGTAGAAAAACTTCTTTATCACCGTGTTACAGGGCAGGTGTTTTTGACAAATCAATTTGCATTATCTCCTGCAGTGCTTTATCTGTGTTCTTGGAAATCACCAAATTTCATCAATCTTCATGGAATAAATTTTTATTTTATTATTAACTAAATCTAATTAACCACCCACCCCAATCTGATAAATATTCAAGGCAGGTATAAAATGTACAGGTGCATTTTAAAACAAACACCATTCTTAAACAATCTGAAATAGTTTTATTCATCCCTGTAATATCTTCAGCTATATTTTTTAAAGGGAAAAAATATTACTTACATTTGTTATCTAATTCAGTATTTCAGTTTTTGTTACTAGAACTTGCATGCTGCTTTAGACACATTAATTAGATATGAAGATAATCACTCAGCCGTCAGTTATTCATTTAATACCTTGCATGTATATAAATTTTAATTAAATGGCTTCTAACAAGCCAAGCCCTTTTATGAGACAGCAACAGAACACAGAAGTGCGGTGCTGATTTTATTGTCTCTCAGTTGATCTGCTCAACAGCATTGATTACCTTTGCACAGATACCGAGTAGGAGGGGGCCAATTTCTAAAAATGCTTCCAAATGACAATATACTTCAAATAGAATGCAGTGTAATTCAAAAGGTTTTCAGGATTCACTCTTACTTTTTATTATCTTCTCTACTACCTCATTGCAATGCAAAGGAGGTAAGCAAATTATTAGATCCTTTCACTAATAGAGAGTCTAAACTCAGCCTGTATAAAGTGTTTTGACAGCTCACCCTTTTTCTCTCTAACATCTCATCCAAGTTTTCATTAAAAAAAAAATCTTTCTAGAGTAAGGAATGGGTTTGGTTAAAACCAGACTAAATATGGCTTTGTCCATAGGTTAAAATTTTGCAAAACCAAATATAGAGAATTGATTCAAACTCAAACGTACATCCTGTGAGACTTATACAAATTGCCTCAATTTCAGCCCCAAAGATCTGCTAGAATTGATGTGATTTGAATCACATCAGCTTTCCCCTAAAATATAATGAACAAAGTTTTTCTACTGACAGGTCAGGCAATTATAATTTAATGCCAGGTTGTGATTTTGTGCAAACAGTAACAAACCAAGAAATCACTTGACAAAAATGTGCCGTAATTAAGCTAAAACTAAAACTATTTTTCTGTAGTGAGGGATAGTAAAGAATGTTGTTTACCTGCAGTATTCGATGTTACAGGCCTTGCAACAGCTTCTGGCTTAGTTTCACAGAGAAAGTCATCAATGGAGGGGCTCAGAAGGGGTCTGCTCTCCTGTTGCTCATTCACCAGCTAGCAACAAAGAACCCCAGGTCACAGAGCGTTCTTGGGATGCAGAATTTACAGAGATAAAACATATTCTCACAATATCATGTGCTTTATTTTTAATCGTGAGACTAAGATATTGCAATTAGAAGATGCACAAATAGCACTGGGATTGAAATAAAAAAAGGTTTAGTTACTTCTTTGGGGCAAAATCATATTCCAGTGAAACAAGTCACACAAAAATAAAGCAGCAACATGATTTTTCCTTAGCAGTTATTGCATACTATTGCTTATAAGGCTAAAGTTACAGGGCCTGATGCAGCTCCCTTCAAATCCGTGGTGGAGTTGCCCTTCTCTATCACCAGGAGGCTAAGCAGGGCTTTTTTGTTGGAAGTGGCCTTTTTTTCCCCGTAGGTAACATGCTTCCCCACAGAACTTCCACAACAGCATTTCATCTTGCAGATAAGCATTAGCCCATTAAACCATAACCTGCTGAGACAGGAAACACTTCTCTGCCGTACGACGACATGTGAATGACAGTGGATGGAGCCTGGTGAGTGCGTGAACTTCCTTCATGAGTTCTGACTGTGGGAAGACTCATAAAACACTTTTTTTTTAGGAGCAGTTTTCCATTTTTAACTGCATGAATGCATCAGTGTTCTGCACCCTGACAGAAATCTCTGTATTACGGGCTATTTAATGTGTGAGGAATTAAAAAGACAAAACAGTACAAGTCTCAGAAATAAAAGTCTCCTCTTTGCCATCTATCTCTTATTAGAGGATCAAGAGCTAAGATGAGCTGGAGGGATGTCTGATGGTGTGCCCTGCATTTACTTTATCTTAGTATCTTAATATCTTTATCTGAAAAAATGGTTTCCCACTGTTGCTTCTGTCTGCAGCTCTTTCAGCTTTATTTTATCCCCTCCACTCTTCTTCTCGGCCTTCTGTTCTAACTCGTTTCCCATTGTTGAATTTTCAAAATTTTCTCTCAGACATGTTTGAATTTTTAAATTTAGGATACTAACATGGACTAAAAGTGGCCAAAAAGGGTATTTACTTATCCTCATAGTTGTTAAATACTGGCTCTGACCTACTCCAGCAGCAGGATTATCTCTAAAGTTATTACAGCAAACCAGATTAGATTCACTGTTGTTCAGTACTTGATCTCTGCATTGCAAAGCTGCAGCAAAATACTGGAGCTATTGAAATAACAAGCCCACTACTTTGATGGATCAAACATTTAAGCTGACATCTAACACTGACTTGCTGTGTGTGCACAAATGCATTTGCTCAGGACCTCAGAGTTTTGCACTAAAATACCAATTTCCATGAGCACCATGGAAGACAGATGAGTGATTGCCTGCCCAGCTGAGTGCAGCACAACATGCAAATGTGGGCTCTGAATTTAGAAATCCGTCCCAAACTCCAAATGTACATGTGCTAAACCCAGACTGCAGATGCACCTCACCAGGGACTTAATCAGGAGGGGTTTGACTCCGGGTTGACTGTCCAGGTTGCTGTCTCATTCAATGCACAGAAGGCACTTGCTTAATTTGGTAAATCTCATCACTTGATTGGAAATTGCATTTATATCAAATGCACACTTTTGATTTCCATTATCCCCAGGTCTACAAATTTACCTAATGCTGATATTTAAGACTTAAGCAGACCTAATCTTTCTTTTTATGATTTGGTGACAGTCCTTACTCATGACTATTTTTGAAAAACATGAATGTGGATGCCTTAACTTAAGAGTTAAGTCTTATCCAGACTACTTTTGGTATTTTAAAATTTTATCCAGATTTCAGCAAAAGTCACTTGTATATATTTTTCTTTCTGCATTTACACAGCATAAAGAAAAGTCCTAGACCATTTGGAGCGGGACAGGAGGGAAGAAAGAAGAAGTTCTGTAGGAATCAGTGTAAATAAAAAAACTTCATATGAAGTACTCTGTCTCTGTATCTATAAGACTGTTGATAGGGTACATTATCACATAAGATTCAGATGCTTATCAAGTTTCCCATTGCATTCCATGGAAATTTTCTTTAATAGGAAAGAACGGGGAAGGATGAAATGAAGAAAGATTATGAGAACCAAAGCACCCAAGATCACTCATTGCAGACAGTGAAGAATAGAAAATCTGAAGACCAACTGGAAAGGCAATGTATTGCCCAAACCTGCTACAGAGGTCAGAGGATAAACTCTGAGGAGATCAGAAATAATGCTAAGAATTAGAGTTGTGGAGGAGAAGGAGACAAGAATCAATAAAGATCTGAATTCTTCCAAAGTCTAACTGAAGCATGAGGTCTGATAATTTTTTTTCTTTTCAAAGATGGTTATCATGTCCTTAGAATTTTCTC
The DNA here is from genome assembly GCA_013397725.1 of Rhagologus leucostigma. Classification (NCBI taxonomy): domain Eukaryota; kingdom Metazoa; phylum Chordata; class Aves; order Passeriformes; genus Rhagologus; species Rhagologus leucostigma. The sequence continues at coordinate 1,709,547 of VZTD01002347.1, read as the reverse complement.
TGTTATGTTTATTAAATTTATTACATTTTTGAGGAAGACTACAAGAGTGACTTGCTTAGGCTAACAAAATGAAGATTGAGTAGGAATGTAGTTATTCTTCACGTATACATGAAGGGAGAGTGGTCAGATGACACCGGAGGAGGAAAGTTATTTCAGCTATAGAGAAATGTTGGCCCGATAACAGAGTTCTAAACTGGGCATGGGCATGGGTACATCTGGTCTGGGAATTAAAAGAACTGACCTATCACAGCAGTGAACTGTATGAACAGTATCTTTTTTTTTGCTGTAGAGGGATAAAATGCCCACCTATTTAAAATGGCTTTTGCCAAGCCTTCTACACGGCTGTTTACGATGTGACTGTGACCCAGAAGATCCCTCCTAGTCCTGTGTCCTGTGCTCCCATGGCTAAGGACTAGAAGCTGTAAGAATGTCTTATTAAAAGGTTTGTTCCTGTGAAAAATAATCTGCTTTTAACTCAAATATTTGGGTCAAAACAGAGAGCAAATACATGACCATGTCTACTAATTCTCAATAAACACAACTTACGTGTGTATAGCAATAGAAGATATCAGAAAAATACTATTTTGACGTGAAGCAGACATTTAATGGTGAATTAAGACATAACAAGTAAGAGCACCATGAGATGATATATTTTTATGTAGGGAAGTGGGCAGTGGGGCAGATTTCTGTCATTATTGCGTAAGCAGTGCCACTTGTTAAGCCCTTGGTCTCACACTCAGAACCTCATTTTGCTGCCTCATATACCATAACAAATTTAGCCCTTGCTTAATACTGCTCAAGTTATTAGAGTTATATCAGGCATGAATTTGGAGTAGTGCATAAAAGATTTATGAGATGAAAACTATGATCTATATTAAACCAATAATTTATGGTTCTCAAGCACCTTTCAGGTTGAAAATCACCGAATGCCTTAAAACATTCATGAATCAAACCTGACACCACCGTAGAGCTGAGGAGTATTATCTCTGTGTTGCAGATGAGGGAAAGTGAAATTAGGAAAGTCACCCAGCATCTCTGGGCGCTGGAGAAGCAGCACTGGGGGCAGGAGCAGGGCGGCCCATCCCGCACTGGATTTATGTGCCCGATATCTGTACACAAGCCAAGTGGTGCAGACAGCCTGGGAAAATGGGGGTTTCTCAGTATAATTCAGCCAGTGGGTGCCTTAAATTCTCATAATGTCTCTAGGAACTTAAATTCTCTTTATAAGATTCACTTTAATTAAAGAAGAAGCCCACACGCTCCTCTAATTGAGGGGTATGTGAAATCTGTGGAGGCTGATATTCCCTACTACCAACACATCTGAAGACACTCATCCATAGTATAAGATACTCCTAAATTCAGATGAGTCTTTCGGAAACAGCACAACAGAAAAAGGTGGTTTTCTTACCCCAGTACTGCTACTGGAGTTTTTCATTCCAAAAAGCACGTAAGTGGGGCTTTTGGGTTCTTTGGGAGAGATAGTGGGAGAGTCCAAAGTGTCTGATATCAGCCCCACTGCTTCAAAATACTCAAAGCAAGGATCATTTAGCAGTGACTGTAAGGTACGGTCCTTCCATCCCATTTTATACACTCTCTTACTGCATTCCTGATCTTTATCTGTTTGCAGTGCACAAAGCATGCTGGTTTGCTCCTTTTTTTAAATTTTACTAGGGCATAACATAATGCTAGTCTTTAAGATAAATTATTTAGACTCTAAATTGGGGGGGGTTCCAGTCAGGCATGGGCAGCTAATTAGCACCTATGTTTTGAGCACAGAGTGAACTAGTTCTCTTAAATTAAGTGCCTAAATTCCCTCCATGTTCAATAGGGAGAGATATGCCTAGAAAAGCAACTCCAGAGGGAGATTGTGCATGCCCAATTTAGGTTGTCCCTCAGGAGGCTGTCAAAGGCACCTAGCTTTCCCCCTGGCTATATATGGGATTTATTTCAGAAGGACTGGTCAAGAGGCATCTAAAATTTAGATGTAATTCGCTACTGAAGTGAGTTGGATTGGATTTTGGATTGGATCCATTTTATCGCCTGAGCCTGATTGAATTAATCATGGCACTAATTTAGGAAGCCCCAAACTACTACTGGGTAATCCCCTGTACAGCTCATCAGCAAAGCTGCTCCTGGGCACTGAGACTTTTTCCTGTACTGCCCAGTCAGTGTGGTTGAGAGTATGGTTGAGCTGCATCAGTGACATGAGCTGCTCCAGAAGGCTCAGGGAGGGGTAATGAACATGTGGTCATGAGCATGGGAGAAGGCAGGAAACATCTAACTCAGATTTTCTACTGGAAAAATTGTATTTTTGGACTTTGCTCTGAGAAACTTGCCTGCTCTTTGGGTGAGACCAGATAAACAGGTAAGAGAGTCAGATCGATTCCAGCAGCTTGTAAGTGTTCTGCTTAGGCAGAGACATCAGCTCATTTCAATCACTAATTATTTTTATGATACACAGCAATGGTTTCCTGACAGACAGGTTCTCTGCACATGTCTGGCACCCCATAATCTTTGGTGGCACTCACTGGGACAAGAGGAAACAAATCAGTTGATTTCTACCACCTAGCTCTTTCTAAAAACTGATAAATGGGAACCACAACTAGAAATGTAGGTTATTGTTTTCTAGAGCACAACTGGAAGTACTGGCCTGACAGTTGTGTCTGTGGATCATTATCTTGGCAGGGTAAGAACTGGAAGACCTCCTTTCCTGGTTGCAGAGGGATGTTTGGAGAGGGAACTCCTGACAAAATCAGTAGTCTTGTGATAAAAGTTAAATTGCATGAGTTTTGTTTCTCTTCTTTTCTCACTTCTCTAGTATGTTCATAAAAATTTCACGATCAAAATTACTGCTTCACACACTTTATTTACTCTGGTATAGTAAGTGTGATTACTTCTTGGCTTTTACATCATCCTTGTGCCAGAGTGATACCTTAACTTTTCTCTGTCACTCTACTATGAATGTATGTCCCAATGAAGCTGACATGAGAGCCAAACATTTGCTTTTCACCAGAAGAGAGAATCGATTCACATGGCATGTGGTGCAACTGATTTCCACCTCATGTGAATTGTGAGAAGGTCTAAAACTGAGATGAGTTCATTGCACCCTCTTTTGAAGAGCACTCTGGTGTTGCTGCCTCTCTGAAGACCAGCCCTGCTCCCCAGGTGATAACCAGTGCTGTGTTGCTAGATAGTAGGAAGTGTGTGGAGTGGCCTGTGAATCAGAGGTGGCAATTTCTTACCTGAAATCACACAAGCCAAGTCACTCCGCAGGGCTTATGGCTGTCAGGGTTTGTGTGAAGTCAGAGAAGCTGTGGGAGGATTGCTATAGACACTGCACTGGATATTTGAATTCACGTGCCAGCTGTGTTGTTTAAAACCTTTGTTTATGTTGCACCTCCATAAAGAGCAGTTGCATTGCTGGGTGACAGCTCTTGTGATCTCTGTGTCACACCAACACCCTGCCTGTGTTTCTGCATGCTGACCTGTACAAGTTACGGTGGATTGTTGCAAGGCAAAATTAAACATCTCACAGTTCAGTAGCTCCTTCCCTCCGTTCAGCCTGGTCTGGCTAAACCAGGTTTAACAGGGGAGCTGTGTCTGGCTCCTGCATTTTGGCCTGGCTCCAGCAAAGCACTTAAACATGGTCTGCAAAACTCAAGGTTAAGCACCTGCTTAACTGTCCTGCTGGATCAGAGCCATGGGGGAAGAGGAGGAAAGTTACTCTTGTCATATTTTAACTGTGACTGACAGTTTGGCCTTTACCCATAGAGAAATGTGATTTATTGTAACTCTGCCTGTTGCATTCATGCCTGCGTGCTCCATGCGCTTTCTTAAGTTAAAGGAAGCTGTTATCTAAAACGAAATGGCTTCCCCTCCTGGATGTCAGAAGATTTTATTTATCATTTGGCCATGAGTTTTCTTTGTGGTGTTACCTGGGGATTTCTGTTTTAGCCTTTCCCCTCCCCATATCATTATCTAGGCTGAAGATCTACAACAGTGATCAAAGACATTTTGTCATCGCCATGGATAATTTGAGATCATCGCTGTATCTTTGCATATGGGCCATAACTGCTCGAAAAGCACATGGATTTTTCTTGTCCTCTCTGGATTTTTCTTCTCAAACTAAGTTCTGTATCGTACCTAGAGTTAGGCTGTGGTTTTGGATGTGCTACTGTGCTGATCATAGGAATCAGGATGTTAAGTTCTTGTTATACAGCCTTTCCCTTCAGGAATCTGTCATGGAATGTCTGGCTGCTTTGGGATGTTTTCAGCAGATTGCAGAGCGTGAAACTCATAAGCTGTTTGCGAATAGCAATTCAGTAGGACAGTTTCACTGAAAAACCAGCAAGTTCAGTGAATCTAGAACTGTAGCACATGGTTCGCAACTCTCTATCAGGACAGTATATCCATACTTAGAGTATTCATGAATGAAGAGCCAAGAAGTTTCTGAAAAGTAACTCCTATTAATGAATATAAAAACCAGAGCTAAACTGGTGTATTATATTATTCACAAAAAAGTTTGTCCAATCTTTCTGTCCTTAAGGAATAGTAAGGCATTTTACAATGTATGAAACAGTATGGTTAATTTTTTTACTTTATGAAAAATATGACACCATCAATTCCCATGGTAATTTCAAATTAAAATTGTTATTTCGTGGAAAAATGTATTTAATTTATGTGACAGAGAAATCTACATAACTTTAGGAAAGCAGCCAATTTATGACTTTTAAGCATATTGTCAAGGCAATTTTATTGTACTCATGAGAATATTTCTGCTGAAATTATGCATACAGCCCTAAAAGCAATAAGTGTTGAGCAATATTTAACTTAGAGGTAAAGAACCAATTGATGTTTGTACTGCTAAGCATGCATTTATTCATTTTTGTATTTCTTTTTTTTTGCTCTTCATGTGTTTACCCTGTCCTAATAACAGATGAAAAAGAGTTGTCAGTAGGACTCGGGATGTGTCCTCGATAAACTACTCAAAGCTTTTATAATAAATCAGATTTGAGATGTATAGAACATGCTGCTAATGAATTTATCATGAATCCTTTAAAAAGAATCAAAAATAGGATCTCAAGCCTAGTTATCCTAAGATCAGTGAGGAAATTGCTGCTGTTTTTAGGGCAGATTGGAATGTACAGTACTCCAGGCTTTGATAATGACAATAATTAAAACTTGCATGATGTTTGCCTTTTTTTACCTGAATGTATTTCTCTTAGTTAAAATGGAGTGAATTCTGGTTTAGGTTGGTGTAAAACAGAAGGGAAGCTAATTACATCCACTGGAACATCCCACCATTCTGTTATAATGTTACTGAGAAAACATTTATGGAGTGGGCTGGAAGTCAGTGCAAGCCTAATGCTAGGAAGCTTAGAATGAACATGATTGATTCAAATGGGACTGCTAACTTTATATGGGAAACTGTGATTATGCAATCAAATTCATGTAGTGAGCCCTTGATACGCACATCAGAAAATCTACTAACAACATTGGGAGCTGAATATTAGCTATCTTTAATCTGTTTCCTTTATAAAATGGAAAGGAAGCATTTAAAAATCTCCTGTTAGAGATTAAAAAAAGACCAAACAACCCACCAAAACCCACAAAAAAGCCCCAGAACAAAACAAATATAAATAAAGCCTAACAAAGCAAGCAAAAAAAGAAAACTAAACGTAAGCAAAAACACACCACCACCACCAAAATAAGTAAATAAATACATACATACATATGTACAAACATATATAAAAGCAAATGAAAACCAAAACACCAAAACAGTGGAATTTAGGCAGTGGAAATGTTTGAGTATTTTATTCACAAGCTGTTAAGCAAATATAGATGTGCTTAGATCAACTAAGTATTGGCATGCAAATGAAGTTCTCTTAAAAAAATAGTAGTTCCTACTCTGAATACTAAATAATACCTTATAGACCATAAAAAGCCTTAAGCATCTGGTGGAGTTAATTGGGGTGTAGTCATGCAACATATCTCTTTTTCTGATGTGTGCTGTAGCCTGCATTTTTTACTGGGGAGGCTGATTTTCAGCATGTTTCTTATAATGTAATTCCAGCTTTTTAAATTTTTCTTTCCAATTCAGATTCTAAACCCTAAATGTTCCGTAGGTTAACTTTTAAAATTATAAGTGCTGGAGATCAAAACTGTGCTCTGAGCAATGCCTGTGTGGGTCCTGTAAATTCTAAGTAGGCAGCTCCTGTATTTTTCGGTTACAAGCAGAAGTAGGGAGCAGCTTTCAAGATACACTTTGCATTTCTTTTTCCTATTGGTGAAGTTTTCAGGGACTCCCATTTCTGTTCCATATAACTCCAGAGTATATTTGCCACAGGATTGTCATGGACGTGAATCCCCTCCTGCACGTCTTCTTCCTTTCTGTTATCTTTATAGGGATCCTACCATGAGTAGCTTTCCAACCTGGGTACTCTGATAAGGAATCTAAATTAGGTGTGATGGATCTGGTACAAATAACTCCTGTGACACTGCGAGATTCCTTTTGTTTTTCCTGGAAAAGCATTTAAGCACAAACTTTTTCACTGCTCAGTAAAGCAGTTAATCATATTTTAAAGTATAAGTATGGGTCAAAGTATGTGATTGAGTCAGATCCTTTGAAGTTCATTGACCTGTAGTAAATTGGGAATTTCATAGCTTACTGAACAATTAAACTTTGACTTCAGGGCATATTTAGGTTTAAATTTCTCATTAGAAAGTAATTCTGAAGCAAGGTTTTTTTCTCCTGACAAATGCAAAGAAGCTGTGAAGACGTTAAACAAAAATTTTATTTTGCAATTAAAACCAAATTTATGCATGATTTTTCTCATTTATTTCTCTTCTTCAGGTAGAAGTAATTGGTTCATAGCTTAATATCCAGTTAATCTTTGAACCTTCAGCAAGCTTTCTTACACATTTTCTAGGTTTTATTCATATGAAAAAAATACCTTTTTTTTCATTTGTCCCAGTCTCTTATGAATTATCTCTTGAAAGATAAAGGGAGACAGCAACATGGATAGAGTTATATTCTATGAAATCCTATTAGAACTGAAAGATCACTCTCTTGATGCTTAAAGTATTAAATTTGGCAACTACTGAATCCTTTTTCACACCAGCAAGTGTGAAGAAAGTGACTTTTATGGAAGGTAATTGAGACAGGAAGACAGGATTACAAAAAATAGATACCGAAAGGTCTATTCAATTACCAGGAATACCCCTCTGCTGACTGTAGTACACTCATTACTGCTGGAATGGTGATTGAGATTCCCAGTTGCCATCTACTGCCACAGCCCCACAGGAGTCTGCAGTACTTTTTTGGTTCATGTTATTTGAAGATTTGCCTCTGGATCCGATGATACAAGACTATATCTAATGATATAAAATAATCTGGGAATTGGAAACTTCATTTAAATTTAATTCACAGTATTTACATCAAAAGATAGGTGTCATATTTTACAAGCTGGGCTTTGCTAGGAGCATTACAATAAAATATGACTATTTATCTGTCTTGCTCTGTGCTGGATGTGTTTTTAACATTTTACAGAGGAAGAGAGCAAAGAGACATATTTTAAAACACAAATTCAGGGGCCTATGTACATTATCACTATCAAAAAGTGGTTTTACAGACTCTTCTTTGTGTATCAGATTCCAATTATGCTTCCTGTGGAGTCTGTGTCCACAGTCAGACATAATTAATCCTCCATTCATCAAGGATTTTGGAAATGGGAGAGCTCACTTTTTTTTCTCTAAGAAAAGCCAGTGCTCCTCTGTCTGAGCTTGATCCTTGCATTTCACTTGCAGGTTTTTGCTTAGGTAGCTGTAAGGTTGGAGCAGCATAGATACCTAATGTTCTTAATTATTCTCTAAGTTGTGCATCTGCCCACACTGGGTTTGGTGGTGGTGGGAACTTTGGAAACACCAGGCTTTATTCTCCTGACCCATCTGTCTCGGGAATTTGCAGTCAATTTGGACCTTGTTCCACCCTGTGATCAGCAACCACATCCATCTGTTTCATCATGTAAAGAGCAGAGACAGACACTGGGATGGGGATGGTTGACACAGCAGAGCGTTATCCTGCATGGATGGTCGGGATGAGGGGTTCACACGGACACACTGCAGTGACAGCATCTCAAACCAACACTTCAGCCAGACAATTAGGGGACAAAGGGCGTATGCAACGTGGTCGTACAGCTGCACATCACACACACATGATGCAGAGATGGCTATGGAAAATACTCACTTTTTCACTTGATTCTGCTTCCTTTTGGCTTCTGCACCCCTTTGGTGCATAGCAGGGAAGTAGGTATTTGTGTTTAGTGGAAGAAATTACACTGACTAACAGACACAAGCATTTTACTCATAAATTTATCATAGACTGTTGCTGAGGAGACTGACAGACAGCCACTACAAATGGTGTGTTAAACATTTAGTGAACCCAGGCTGAACTCCTGGCCCTGTTGAAGCCAATGGAAGTTTTGCATGTCAATTTTTTTTGAGTGCAGTGAAGGTTTAGAGGGGCCAGCATTTTACGTGGGTTTCTAATTGTTTGCTAATCACTTACTACAAAATTAGAAACGATGCCTTAAACAGAGCATGTTTTTCCTCTGTGCAATTTCTTCATAGACATTGGGAGTTCACACCATGAACAAAACCTGGTGTTCAACAGGGGCTGAGGAGGAAGTGCCAGACCTGGTTTCCAAATTAGTAGATGGTAATTCTAGAATGTGTATTAGTGCAGCACATCTGTGATGCTCTGCTAGAGAAGTATGTGCTGGTGTGTGTGCATCTTAGAACTTTCTAAAGTACAAGAGCTGTTATCTTAAATCATGAGAGGAATAAAACAGGACTGTGGATTTTGTTTAAGGCTCTCATGTAAAAACATCTTCCAGCAATTTCCATTCCTGATGAGCTGGAAGTATTTGTGTGCAGTAAATACCAGCAGTAAACTAAATGCACTTGCCTGGGGAACAAATTCATGTACGTGAGCAACATGAGGGAATAAAATCCACTCTCGTATGAGAGTGCTGTGATTTACAGTAGTGTTCAGTCGCTGTCTTTAAGAAACTAATGGAACCACCAAATGTTTGGTGGCTACTCCAAGGTACATGTAAGGTTTAGTGTGGGGACATACGTCCTTCCTTCGACTGAAGGTGTAGAAATGACAGCAATGAGATGTGCAAAGTCACATATTCTGATCCAGACCAGGAGCAGAACCTCAGTGAGAGCTTAGGAATGGGATCCGAGATATTGGAAATGACACTATTGTGAACTGGTTGTTTCTTATTTTACATATGCACCGAATGGGAATATTTTATATATGAATTGCAAACAAGTATTTATGGCGTGACAATTGATGGCATGAATCAGAACCGAGATTTTAAACTAGCTTTAAACAACTTTCTGGTAACTGAACTGGGGGAAAAAAAGCATTTTTGTTTAAATTTTCATGTCAAAACATCTAAACCCCCATTATTTACCCCAGGCTACTTCCCCCCTCAGTGAAGCACTGGGACGCCACTGGCGCGGGATGGGTCACCCAGTGGGGCTGGGGACTCGCGCAGCGCCCGCGGCCCCCTCAGAGCCCCGCGCTCCGCCCACCTGGGATGCCACAGTGAGGAGGGGCTTTTCTTCTGCAGACTCCTCCCTCGGAATCTCCTTCATCACCATGGCCACAGCCTTATCGGCCGCCCTAGCGCCTTTGCCCTACAACAGCGAAACCAACAATGGCGCCAAGTCAGCAGCGGGCTCCGACTGCCTCCCGCGCACGCGCACCCGACCCAGCCCGGCGGGACGCCGGCCGCGCCTGCGCCTGGAAGCGAAGCTCGGTTGGAAGCAGAACACATACACACTGTTTAAAAATAGTAATAGTAATAATAATGATAATAATAATAATAATAATAATAATGATATAACAGATGGTCCATCAACCCAATGGTTAAGGAGGCAGTTGGGGTTTAGCCGTGGTCTGGTGGCTCGTTAGAGTTGCCCCAATGAAGTCAACAGGAATCCGGCATTTTCCTGCTGGGCCAAGGCCTGCTGCAGGTTCCCCCGGTGTCAACTTTCTGCAGGATAGGATCCCCAGAGTAGCAAGGATTGCAGGATCAGCCCCTTGATTTAATTTTATTTATCCAAAAGTTTATATCCAAAATACCTCTTTGTGGCTTTTTGGGTTCTTTTTCTTTAAAATAGCATCACGTAGAGTTTTCAAATAAAGCACAGCTCCTTGTTGTTCACTGAGGCAAACTCTCCCTGAAATTTGAATGTGTAATCTGGACCCACTGAGTTTATAGCTCTAGTAACATTTTAAAAAGCAATTTACGTCATATAAACAGTCTGGATTTTTGCTAACAGAACATACGGAGCCAAATTCTGCCATCGTAGGCATTGCTACAGCTCTCCCCAAAATGATCATTGTTGTTGAACTTACTGTAAGGATTTTCTTTTAAACTTGAGTTTTCCTAAAAATCACTTAATACATTGTAAATATTCTGGACAAAGTTAAGATATTTTAACATTATTTTAGAAACATTAGCCAAACAGAAAGTGCACCAACATTATGTGCCATGCTGTTTGATGCCATTCTTTTTATTTAATGAGGGTCTTTATCATCTCGAATTCACATGGGTTTCTGTATCTTAATCTTTGGTCTTATTTAGATCTCTACCTCTGCAAGTGACAGAGAAGGTTGGAGCTTACACATAAAGCATCGCAGCAGAGCTGTATTACGCCAGTGACCCTGGGCAGGTCCTTATTATTATACTTTAAAAGCTCCCATTGATTTCCATGGAAGTTTTAGCTGTGCAATGACTGCAGGATCTGGCTCCATAAAAGAAGTATTTTACACTGGACTTAAATATATTTAAATCCTTAGAAGTCTATTAACAGAAGGGGTTCTTTACTAAGACATCATATATAAGAATTACCTTCTCTAGCAGTGCATTCTATGTAAAGTAAACCCCCACTATTGCTTATACTGAACTGCAGATTGTTTCAGGAACATTTCATCAATTGCAGGTAAAACCATTACATACTATTGCAGGTTCTAAACAGATTTTATTACTGGTCAGGTCAATATTAGATTAGCTTGCTTGTGCAACACATCACAGATACCCTACAGAGAGTTCTTTGCATGCTGCAAGAAATTCTCAGAGCAGAAGTGTCATAAATGATAAGCATGCTGGATTTGTGATGCCTTTGATATCCAAAGAACTGCAAAGTCATTGTAAAATTAAATATATTAAATTCAATGAGAATTACGTTTAATTGGTAAGCATATCAAAGGTTCTGGGCCAATTATGTGTTTGTTCATGATTCATATGACATATTCCAGGTCTATGAAGCTTGTTTCCAGTATGACACATGAGCGGTCATTAGCTAGCACTAATAGCATGCTATTGGTCTTTATAAAATGTAGTCCTTTTGTGCTGAGTGCTAGAACAAAATTGTTTATCAGCTAGGAAGGATGCATTGGAAAGCATGCAGTGCTTTTTATTTCTTGCAGAGTAAAAACCCACCAAAGCAAAGGTCAGGTCACTTTTTTGAAGACAGAGCCACTTTTTCTTCAAGGTTTCACCTACTGCCTGAAAAGAGTCATGATACTCATATTAGTGCCTGCTGTTCGTCCTCCACACACGTAACTGCAAAGCCCTTGGAGTGGCTGACACCAAATATAAAATCTGTCTCACCAGTTTAAAGTGGCCATGCTACAATGGAGAAAAGCAACGAAAAGGATACCTCTGTGCTACTTTTAATGAGCAGACTTTGTGCATTCGCTAGGCAAAGCAAGGGATTTGATGCTACATTTTTTTAAAGATAGATCTTTAACTTTCCTAAAAGACTGTGTGTAAGTCAGGTTGACATTTCTGGCTACTCAGCCTATGGTATGTAAAACATTTTGAAACTAGAAGTTGGTAGCAATTTCCTGGATACCAAAGAGAAAGCCAATACAGTGGAATAGCTTAAATTGTCGGATTCTGCTGGAGAGGTACACAGGGGAGCAACTCACTGGAAAATGCAGCTTTTTATTCTGTTGACTAGAAATTAATATTGTTGTCCTATGTAAGGCAGGTAAGCTTGAAAATTTTGGTCTCTCTTCCCTGTAGTGAACACTATGTAGCCAATACTTGCCCATGAAGCAATTAGGCCAAAGAACTGGAGAGAAATAAAACCAGTTTTTCTGTAGTCAGGATTACCTTGTTACTGTTGTGCACTGCAGCCGAAATGAAAATCTCCAGCACATTTATTACAATAACGGTCGAAATATTATTTTTTTAAGGTGCTATTTACTTGGCCTCCTTCAATACTAAGTGTTGGTTCTTAGCAAGCCAAAGTGCTATATAAATTTACCTGGTGCAGCAGTTTATTGCTCAAACCCTGTAATTCTCTAACAGCTAATTTACACTTGCCAGGACTTAAAAATGAACAGTTTGTTGGTAGTGGAGGTTTGCAAGGTAAGTTACTTTCTCACGTAAACCACAGTTTAACAATTCAGTAAATAAACTTCATCATTCCCTCTGCGTTTGCAATATAGAAATGGAAACATTTGTGATGTAGAACATGACAACCCATGTACAAATAATGACAAATGTGAATTGATGAAGGAAAAAATGTATTATTGTTTAAATGGAACATACTGCTTTGAGAAAAAATGAGAAATGTGTCAGTATTTAATTATTTGATACATTAAAAAAATGCAATAGTTCCTTTCGGTGATGTCTCCAAAGCAAAATAAGGAGTAGAGTTCAGAGTATTTTCCTGATGCTAAATATTTATAATAGCATTGGGTTCAAAACTTAAAAACAGTTTCTCTAGGCTTATCCTTTGGGATCAGATAATGGATAGTAATAGACATTTTCATAGGAGTACGCTGATTTAGCAGGATTTTGTAGGGAAATATTTTTTTCTGCTGCTGTTTCTGAATAGTTCCAAGTTAAATTTTGTACAAGTCACACTATTTAGATGTGATACTTAGTAATGAGTATTTAATTAAATTACTGTAAGAGCATATTAATGTAAATTTCTAGAGCAGCATAAAGTTGATTTTTTTTTATAAGTGATGCATATAGCTTTGCACCATGCTCATATATGATAAACCTTAAAGTACTTGGGACCAACTGATCACCTTCAGGTCCTGACAGGCAGATCAGGATGAACACATGGTCACACTTGAAACACTATTATTTAGTGCAATACTACATAATTCTGTAACTGTTTTCCTCATTACAGCAATTTGCAAATTTTTCTTGCATATGAAAAGCCAACAGCCAGTGCTTCGTAAATGTTTAACATTTTGACAACAGTATTTAAACTATAATGGTTAATTGCAGAAATTCTTTATTTTCATCTACGCAATAAGAGGATTTTGTCTAAAACCATTTCATAATTAGAAGTTTGCTTTTGACAAATATTTAAGGTGCTTGAGTCCCAAATTCACTTTTCAGGAATACTTATAGCACCTGTTCATGTGAGAAAGAGAGCAGAAAGAAATGGAGTGATCAGATTTTTCTTTTCTTTTTAATATGTATACATGGAGAAAGTATTCCTTCTCTACACAGACCTGTGCTCTTCCATTTATGTTCTAAAGCTCCTACCGAGCTGTTTCAGCTTTGACACACTACAGCGCATTGCTGTTCACTGAGCTAGGGGAAATCATCTCAACACGGGCATGTTTAAATTTAAGCTTCTGTAAAATAGAAGTTTTAAGAAAGCTGTCCTTTAAAGGAATTTGATTAATAAAAAATTGATCTTCAGACAGTGCTGGTACAGGTATGACAGGATTTCCGGTTTCATGGGCATCTCCCTTTTTAGCTGAGGAGAAACAGAGTAACATCTTGGTGTATTTAGGAATGTAACGCCAAAATATATGGCCAGCTGTTCTGAACTTTCCCACTGGGCTATTGAATTGAACTGTTTAAAAACAAAATAAAAACAAAACCCACCACTTCAGGACGTCTTGAAGTACCAATCTGCTCTTTAAATATCTTTAATAGGTTGGCAGGGGCTTTGTAAAGCAGACTTTATGAAAGATGCATTAGTGAGAACTCTCAGTTTTAGTAGCTGTTGTCCTCCTGTGCTGGGGGAAAGAACAGGGAGAGCTGCTGAACATGTTGAATTTTGGTGGCTTGGCTGCTCTCCAGATCCCCCAGCAGCTGATGTATTAGAGTACCAGCTAAGCAGCCTATTCAAAATGGCTTTATGCTCCACAAATCTTCCTGGTTTGTGCAACTTAAAAATAAAACTGAAGGGAAAAACTTGGCTTTATTTTTTTAAATTATGCAGCGCTAAGATTTTTGCCTCTCAAAATGAGCACACAGAGCTATGCAATGGTTCCATGGGAGTTCCAGTGTCCACAATACAACTGTGAGCTCTTGATTTACATAGGATCTGTTTATTACTTCAAATTTTTCCCTTCTCAGGTTTTTATGTTCATGTTCCCTGTATAAGTCGTTCTTCTCATCTATACTTTTCTACCTTTTTCTAGTGATGTTATATCTTGTGTCTTATATATAATGAAAAATAATGAGAAAACATATAGTGAGGCAGTTTTATGGACCAATACAAGATCGATATTTAAACAGAAAATTCTCTTTCATCAAAGCTCGTGGGAGTTTTTTATTACGAGCCTAATAAAGCAAAGTATATCTATTTATCTATGGTAAATGAGAACACAATTCCTTTAGGCAGTGCCCAGTTGACCATAGTGAGGAAACGTGAACGTGCTCTCAGTCCTGAACTGGAAGCAGCACCATCAGGGTAGACCAGCTTTCAGAACCTGAGCTACTATTTTGATACTGTATTTGCATGCTTTGGAACCTCTTATCAAGCTCTCTGTTAGTGATTACCCAAACTCTTTTGACTCGTGACTTTTAGTAGTTCGTTCTTACAAGATTATGATGAAATACAGACAGAGCTGGCTACAGACAAGGAAGCAGCTACAGGAAGGCTTGCCCAAGAAGTAATTTGCTGTAAAGCAGCTAAGTCCATATTGGCTGAGTTGACAGTATTCTAGTCCTCTTTCACTCCCTTCCTCATTTTTCCATCCTTATGTTGATGGAATAACAGATTTCAGTGCTAATACAGGAAGACATTACTGCATACAAGAAAAATGGCAAAGAAAGAGACAAAAGCTGATAAAAGGCAATCAGCATAAATATTCACATTTCCCCTCACTGGGCTGTGTCTTATATCCATTTAAATGTCGATAGGGTGGTTAAATTGCATTCCAGTTTGAGAAGCATTTGCATTGAAATGGCACTGTTTATTGACTCTCAGTAACTGTTGCATCACGTGTGCTTCCCTGAGAAGCTGTCTCAGTTTGAAGCCTATAGATTCATTCCCAAAGCCAAGTGGGACAGCTTCCAAAGCATCTCTGGTGGAAGCTCTGCAAGACCCATTTCACTCCCAAGAACTTGTGCAAAGTTACTGTACTTAACACATCTAAATGCAAATTATGACTGGAAATCAATAAACAATTCTGTCAAATCTAACTCATTCTCTATAAGCTAGTATGATTCCTGCAGGCTAATAGGAGGAGGAGGACGTGAAAGAAGTTTTTTTTCTCCTCTTAAGTCAAAAGGTTTGGAGTATACACAGGGAATGCATATTTTGAGCAAGGTAACAACACTCTGTAATGCTGGAACAATAATGATGATTTAACTGTAAATAGTAAATCCAGCCAGGAATATAGAGCAGGGTTGGTAAGAAGAAGGAGGTCCGGGATGGAACTAACTACTTAGAGGTTGTTTAAGGTTCTGATTCTTTTATGAACAAGTTATATAATATATCTCCTTGTGATAGAAGACTTGGATGAGACGTTTTCCAGTCTTTTCTTTCTTTGCAATTGTCATCTTTTAATAAGACCATTGTGAATATTTAGAAACTATTTTTTAGCACTTATTTGATTGACTTCTTAATAATTTGGAATTGCATTACCAAAGGGATGAGTCCTTTGACTGCACAATGGTACGTGACTTGAAAAATCTTAGGAAATAGCTGAAGAATTTCTCTCATCTCTGCTTAGTCTGTGTCAATGAACTTTGTGAAATCACTGGATTTAGCAACTGGCAATTTTAAATTTGTTTGGTAGTCTTCAGCAGAGAATTAATACTGAAGTATCTTCTCTCCCAAAATTTCAGTTCCTTTTATGTTGACTTCAGTATCATGAGCCCCAATCATAACAAGCACATAGAAACAGAAATACTTGCTATTGGTTGCTATATTGCTATGATAATGCATGTGCTGAATTAGGATAAGAGATTCCTCTGGTACTAGTTCAAGTGAAGTTCCAGGAGATCAGATCACTTTCAAAATAAACAATTGATGACTAATGTGCTGTCTGTTGTTTAAATGTGTGTTTACTACACACACGATGTGTAAATGATGGATTTTGCTCCCTCATTTCCTCCCAGCACATGATGTATTATTCTTTGAAGTGGTAGGGTTTCCTCACGTCCTGCTTCATGAAACATTCAGAGAACTCAGACTAACTCTACAGTCTGTTTAGGAAAAGCAATGAAATAAACTGAGAGGTGGTGATATTTTCTGTGGAAAAATTAGAGGCTTATGAGTGAGCAGGAATAGAGGATAGTCTTTGTAGGAAATGCAGAATACAAAATGTTGTTCCAAGTCAACTGGAACAGGCAAGCTGTTACAAGGCAGCTGTTTCTGAGCCCGTCTTATAGAAACTGTTTTATAGGTGTAGCAGTAGGATAACCCTCAGTGAAATTGACAGCTGTTCTTATTTAACCTCAGATAATGGCTTGAGCTACAAAGCTTTTAACTTTTTGCATGCTTGTCACAAATATTTATAGATGTTGGGAATTTTGCTTTTGACAGTGTTGCTTGGATCTGCTTTTGTATTATCTTTGCCTTTAACCCCATCACTGTGAGAGGGGTTTCTGTAGTCCCAGTTGTGCTGTCCTAAGAGTCAAAACACTAATTTATTGATATTAATATAGCAAAGGCAGTGTTGACCAGAGCAAAATATGGTATGATTGAGTCATGGCATAGCTTAAAAGTTCCTGTTTATTTAAAGAAAAAAGGAAAAAAACCCAGAGAGATCCAGCTGTTTCCAGAAGCTGTTGTGCCTTAACTGTTGTATCTTCATATCACTAAAGTTTCTCAATAATAAAATACACGTGGATGTGGCAACATAGAAGTATTTTGGTCTCATGTAAAAGGCGATAGTCAAGTACCTTGAAGCAGTCTGCCTTCAATTCCAGAGAAAAAAGTGGGTGATCTCTGGGATGAGGTCAGTCTACGGATTAATTCTCTCTTTTATTACATCTTCACTTGGGACCAGTGAGACTCACAGAAGCGTATGATGATACTTTATGTGTAAAAGACAACTGAAAGTATAACTGTGCCTGGAATATGATGCAAGTTCTTTTTTAAAAGGAAGTGATGCAGGTTCCGATGTTAAAATAGTATAATCTCTGCTCTACCTGCCTGGAACATAGAAGAAATGTGTGTTTTTTCCAGCGTTTGCAGACTTTGTTTTTCTTGTTACAGATATTATTAAATCCTGCACTTCACAGTTGTACACCTGTGTAGCCAGAAAAGGAATTAGGTCCCATTAGCCCCATATTTTTGTTAGTATAAACTTTTTCTAGATTGGGCAGACACTCATCAGATATTCTGAATGAGAAAAAGACACGCAAAGGAATAAAAGCAATTTAAAAGATAAAGAAATCTCTGACAGAGCTAGAAAAAGGCTCTGAATCTGATCACATCCTACAGACACAATTCTGTGAGAGTTTTAAGATCATTTTAAAGTCCTGGAACTGTGGTTTTCTGCACTGGAAAGGAACTGGTACTCCTCTAAAGAATACAACACAAATGTTTATTAAAACTGTTGGAGGCATGTAAGAGTTGCCTGTTGTTTCCTCTTGTTTTACATTACCACATTAAGACTCCAAGTTGCTTATTTTCAGAGTCAAGGTTTTACTCTTTTTTTTGAAAGCCCTTAAGGAAGGTATTGTTTAGCAAAGGTGGAATCACGTTGAATAAGGGTTACTGTTCAGATGACCTGTTATTTCAGAATCAGATAAAATTCTGCATACTGTTTTGAAAAATGAGATATGTATTTAAATAAATGAACTGGTATATGTCTCTTACGAGGTACCTAATCTCAGAACCATTTAACAATTGTATTAGTTGTTAAATTTCTTATTTTGACTTCTGGTTTAGTTTATGAAGGATGACAGCTTGGGCACTGAAGACGGTTTGTAATGCATTGTCACCACTATTAACTCTTATTGAAGATTAGGATGAAAATCTCAGGATTTGAGTTCTATAAACATGGGGTAAACATTATGTGATCAAAATTCATGTCTTCAGTTTAATGTTTTCCTACAGATTCTTTTATGGCTTGTGTATAATCATACAAGAATTAATTCTGTTTAGGATTTTTGTTTTTCTTTGGCTTGCTTGTTAAACACCTTACTCAAAGGCTATTAAAAACAATGAAAGTTTTTACAACCATGAAATGCTGAAATATATTTAATTCCACCATAACAATGTATGTGATTCTACCATGTAAAAGGATAGAAAGATGGTGAGGCAGAGAATTAATGGAACAAAAAATAACAAAGGGTAGCTGGAGGTTTGTGATTGGGTTTGTCTTGAAGCAGATTGATGTTACTTTCTTATCATCTGTGGTCAGACCTGTACATATTAAATAATGAAAACATATTATACTGGATGGCAGGTTTGAAAACAACAGATCAGGATAGTTTATGACTGAAATATACTTTTAGGACTTATTTTCTTGACCTATATGAGTTCTCTCCAGCCACTGTTGTAAATGCTGCCAGGGTAAATTTAGCCCTTCCTGTAATACAAACATTTGAGTCCCATCATAATAAAAACACTTGATATCCTCAAATTTATTATGTAATTTTTTTGCTACAACCTTAAGGTTTGAGTCCTTTCTAGAGTGAATGGTGTCAAAGTAGAACTCTTCTAGCACTTTGGTCATAAATGGTCTTTATGCTGTATCCTTGACCCAAAATTCATTCTGAGTCTCTTGCGCTGCATGTTCTTTCCAACAAAGGGTTCAGAATCTGAGTGTACTTACCTCCAGAATAAAACCCTATCTTTAACTTGTATAGTAGAGTACGTTCACTCCCTAATTTTTAATCCCTAAAAAGAGTAGATTGTCACTTATCAGACAATGGCAATAGTAGATTAGGAACTGGAATAACAGTGTGGCTGCAAAATAACTTCATGTCCCTGACCTACACGCGGCCTCTGCATGCACTTCCAGCTTCAGAATGATCTCATCTGAAGTACTAAAGTATGTTAATGCTCCAAAAGCAGCATTAACAGCATAATATAAAAGCAGCATTAGCAGCATCATATAAACCCATTTAGAGAGGATTATGCTACTGTCCCTTCATTTACACAGTTTGGAAGCCTTCAGGGAGAGATTCTTAAAATTGAGGTATTATGAGTGTGCTCTTAAAAGATGTTCCTAATTCTCTGACGTGTACTGTTAGTGTGGAGAATGGACTTTTCTACTCTAATATTGCAAATACATTGTAATTACAAACATGAAAATGAAAAAAAAGAAGTAGATGCATTAGTACATAATTACTTCTAGACCTAATCAGAAGTTCAGCTGCCTTGGACAGCTAAAAGCTCATTCCTAGCAAAGAATCATAGGATGATTTGAGTTGGAAGGGATCTTGAAGACCATCTAGTTCCAACCCCCTGCCCTGGGCAGGGACACCTTCCACTAGAGCAGATGCTCAGAGTCCCATCTGGCCTGGTCTTCTATCTTTACTGTTTAAGATAATTTTTTAGCATAATGGGCCACATCAATTACATTTGTATAAATCGGCGCTTTTGTGAATATTTGCAAGCATTCCGTACTCTTTTGCTTCGGTGGATTTAGTTTCATTTTTGTATCAATGACAGTGATTAGCACTTGGCCTGTTCAACATGGAGCTGAAAGCAACAACTCTGTTTCTGATAGCCAGCACATCACTGATATCAGATATTCTCAGTACTGTTCTGCTTGAATAGGCATTCACCCTCTCCTATAGAAATTTTTTTACCTATTTTATTTATTTTTGCATACTTATAAAGTAAAAAGCATCTATTGAAGAAAAAAAATAAAATTATGTACTTATTTACTCACTTTATACACCTTTTTTAAATGTATGCTTTAAGAGTGTATAATGTTTATAAAGTGCACAGTGTTTTGCAGTCCACTTGTGCTTAGGTTGGCAGGTTCCTCATTAGGGAATCAAGTTGTCTGGTTTTGTTGCTGTAATTCAACAGAATCACAAAATTCAGTTGTTAACCACCAGTTTGAGGATGTCTGCAGTGTAATTAAAAAGGTGGTGAGTCCACACTTTTTACAGCAGCTTAGTTTGGCTGGTAGTGTAGCAATTTTGTTTAATAAAAACTCAGTGGGTATCTACAGCATGATATCTGTGACCAAGTAGCAAAAGCAGCTGGTAACAGCAAATGGCTCTTACGGAGAAATTCTTAATTCTCAAAAAAAAAATCTTAATTAAGATTTCATACACAAAAAAATTTGCTAAATCACCAGTTATATTTTTCAAGAAGCTTCCATAGAGATTACTTTCTTGGGATGTAAATGATGCTACTTGTATTTCAAAACTGGCTTCCGGTAGATAGAAAACCCCTCGGATGTACAGTTGCTCCAGTTAATGGATTGTGCCTCTTCAGCTGGGATGTCAAATCTAGCACCAGTCTGTCCTGTGTAGTTAAAGCTAAACTAAATCTCCCCCACACTCCAGGGCACAGTAACCTAATGCTGTGGAGGTTAAGCAGCCTGACAATAGCATGACAGCTATTGTCAGAAATATTTCTCCTCAGAGCTTCCATAAAATAAGTAAGTCTGTCTCAATCGTGCAGTGCAGTGCTATACTCTGCTGGTGTCTCCTTCCACAAGAACACATTCATTTACCACAGACTGTTCTTGAACATCAAAATCGATCTTGATCAAGTGAAAGAGCAGGGATGAGTTAACCATTTTCCCAATGGCTTGCAGGCAGCCTCAGTAAATGTGCATTTATCAGATAATTAGCAGGCTCGTAGCTGAGGGAAAGGGGTGCAGCAGCTCACTCATGTCTGCCACTTGTACCAAGGACTAGCCCAGGATGTGGCTGATAAACACCTGGAGAGGGCTTGGGTATTTCTGGCACCCCAGGGTGGGTGAGGTGGGTGTTAGCCTAGGTGTAGAGGGTGCTAGCCTAGGTGTAGAGGAAAAGTCGTGGAGTCTCAAACATATGTGTATGTATCAAATATATTCATATATATATCTCTTTGTTTTCTACTCCCTGAGGAGAGCAACTGAGCCAGCAAAGGGAAAATTTTGCTGTTGTAGTGCCGCAGTAATTCACTATCCTGTCTCTTCTTGTATTTAGGAACAGAGAGTGGCCTTAGATAGCTTCTCTAGTGACAGTGCTGTGATTGACTGGAACCAGTCTATCAGTCAGCACTCTGAATTTTGTATTCACTGAAACACTCTGCTGCTTCATTTTGCTCTGAAAATCTTGTAAATAAGGAAGTTTTATCCCAACTTCATTCTTTCCCATTAAGTGTGAGACACTTCATATTAATGAAACCCCAGTGAAATTATATGAAAGATGTCATTGTCAACTCAGATCGTTAAAAATCACTTGAATAAATACACAGGCATATGCTTAGACTGGCTAGGACTGGAAGTTTTTTTTCAGCCCAGATAGCACAAGCATAATTGAGGAATAGAAGAAGCTGCCGCAGATGGTGATAGCAGTGAGAGGCCCAGTGACATGTGCTTCAACTCCAAGTTTGCTACAGGGGAGTTACTGAGGTAGGATAACACACCAGAACAACTGCCAGAATCTCAGGCTCCAAGAAACATGCTTATTAGCTAATTAGAGCTGCATATTCATAAAGAGTGTGAATCGAATCACTCCTTCCTACAGGGAGGTGCTCATGAGTCGGAAAGCAAAGTGAGAAATTTGTGTCTTTGTCCCAAGAGACCAGAGCCAGAGAGCATCCGGCAGAGACCAGGGAATGAGGATTTCCAAGAGTGAGGCAACCTGTGGTACTGGCATGGTGTAGGCACTGCCTGGTCAGGGGGAGGAAGAATTACCTGTAACTATGTCAATCACCCAGTAGGATCGGAAAATCCCGGCACTTCCCTGGAAGGGAGGGAGGGTGTCACCTGGGTCACAAGGTGGCCTTGTTTGAAACCCTGCCAAGCTGTGGTTGAGCTAAAAGCTGAACTAAGAGTGTCCACAGCAAGACCAGGATTTTTTTCCTCCTCCTGTTCACACCTTAACATGAAATGCCTGTGGAGTCATTGGCAGCCAAAAAAAATTCAAGCAGCTGATTCCTGGTCAGTGAAGTGGAAAGGATAGCTTAGAGCAATTTTCACACACTCCTTTCTGAACTGCACTGTCCACTCATCACTTGAGTTTTTCCACGCATTTTGCCTCATTTCATTAATAGAATAAGTTTTTTCAGTCAGCAACAGTGCCAACGGTTGAAGAGAGTTTGGCTATGGTAGACCGAGAACGTATTCTTATATCTTAGTACATGAAAGACCATCTCCTTCTAAATGTTATTGTGTTATCTTGGAAGTGTTGAAAAAAAACCCTGTCTTTTTCATGTTCCTGTCCTCTGAAAAGTAGAGGAATAACTCCTCATATACCTGCTGAGGCTGTTTCTATTTTCTCCAAAGGGTTTTTTTTCGTGTTGGTGTTTTTGTCAAATGCTGACCTTTTATTTCTCTATAGTCTGTGACAATACAGTTTAACTGACTATTGTTTCCATATACAGGTTTTTGAATATATTTTTTTGCACTCTGTAAATATCCTGACATTACCAGAGGCTGCGAGCTTTTAGAAACTCTCTTAAAGATCTGCTTGCAAATGTAAAAATATGCACGTTCCATACACAAAGATAGCTGGAAATAAATTGTTAACTAAAACAAGGCATTGTCTTCTGTGCAAATGTGAGCTTTTTGAGAGTAAATGCAGACAAGAGACATACAGAATGAATGCATCAAGTGCTTGCATTCTGTGACTAAATTCGAAATTTCAGTCTGAATTCTCCTGGTTTATTCATGAACCAAAGGCTCTGTGCACGATTGGTTTGCTGTGCACAAGACAAGGAACAAGAGCAAAAGATTTTGTTTGTTTTGTAGCTGCCTGATTTAGAACTCCTATTACCAAGCATGACTTGTTTATGACTATATCAAGTTAGCCATTTAACTCTAATGAGGAGTGTTACAGATATCACCAAATCAGCAAATTATAGATGGCATTTTAAATTGTTACAAATACTGTGGGAGCCAAGAGGAGGAGGACTTTCTTTCCAAGGGTTTTTTGTACCACTAAGAGAGTGGCTTTAAATTTCTGGGCTATGTGATACCGTGTGACATAGGAATTCTTAGTAATTCCTAGATTTTGAGGTTATGATATGCCTT
The DNA here is from genome assembly GCA_013397725.1 of Rhagologus leucostigma. Taxonomy (NCBI): domain Eukaryota; kingdom Metazoa; phylum Chordata; class Aves; order Passeriformes; genus Rhagologus; species Rhagologus leucostigma. Next base: position 1,686,092 of record VZTD01002347.1, on the reverse strand, counting down.
GTGCTCACCTTAGCTGACCTCATATATAACAGATACAAAAAGTCTTTCTTTGTTTTGTACATCACTTGTATCTTGCAGGGAATATCCTCTAAGCCATACATATATGTATACAAAATACTGTGGAATTTTTATTTTTCTGTTTGTGAAGTGCTCTAGTGCTGCTCTTAAGTCAGAGGAGCATCTCTGCTGACTCTCTGACCTTTCAGCTTGGAGAAAATCAAGCTCACATTGAGACACTGATTTTCTCCCTCCAACTTCCTCATGAGATACACCCCCAAAAACCATTCTGCTGTTCACATCAACGTGTCAGCACTTCACTTCTCCACCAGGAGTAGATGGTGCTGAATACTCCCATGGGCAGGGATTTCAGCAGCCTGGAGAAAGGTTCTCAACTATTCCAGAGGGGAAAGTTTTATTTTGGGAAACTGCTACCTTTCTTCCCCTGGGTTCACACTTCGGGGCAGGTGTGATGTTGTGCTGAGAGCATTTCATGAATTTTCAGCTTGCATCTCCCTTCAGTGTCCTTAGGATTCTCTGCTGGATGTCCTCTTTTTTTTGCTGCTACTTTTCTACTCCTTATAGTGCAGCCCAGAAAGCAGCAGAGCACCTGCTATCACAGCAGTGTTCTATTCAGTGTCATAGTTGAACTCCAGATAATCACTTGCTGTTTGCTTCAAGTACGATTTCTATAAATCCTCCTAGGAAATAATCTATAAAATAGCAATGAAGGACAGGTTTTGATCCTTAATTTTACTTTGCAATAAATCTATCAACACTTAAAATTTATCCTCTGAGAACTACATGTTCAGTGAGTCAGAAATGCTGTTAAAGAACTAAAATTAGATATTTCTGTTTCACTTTGTGACTACCAGGAGGTTTGCCCTGATGTTTATTGCCCCCTATTCTGTTTTTTATACTGAGTATCATACCTAGAAACAATAGGTACTCTTTGTGTAGTGGGATGGGAAATATTCTCTATTGAAACTGCTGAGTTGGAGTTACACTGCAGACCAATAAATCTCAGCTGTGGCCTCTTAGGGACACATATCTTGTTGCAGTAGCAGTTGACATTTCTCCTACCATGTTTACTATTGATTTAATATCATTATTTAGAAAAATATACAAGAATGGTCTGGAATAATGATCACCTTACAAGATGATCTGAATAAAGCAGTGTTGAAACATAAATGTAGAGGGAGAACTGCTGGAACTTCTGCTCATTTGGCACCAGCACCAGTGTAAATGCTATGACAATACCCTTGTAAACGTTCCTATCCAGACTGCATCTGCCTGTTCTGGCATGTGAGACTATGCCTGATTGGAAAAATCACAATAAAAAATTGTTTCTTTGACCCACAACTAAAGTGACTATCGATGCAATGCAAAATTATGAAAACAGTTAGCTTTGAATCAAATAGGGTGTTTTACTAAGTGCAAGTCTTCCTGTTACAGAGGTGAAAGAAAAATACACAGCTCAGAAAGAAATCAGTACCTGAACATTTGGAACTGATATCTCAAAATATTTTCCACAGAAGACTGCCACCAAAAGCTGGGAATGTTACAAACCTAACAAGCGCTGTATTTTTCCTGAAAAATCTATGTGCATTGAATGTTTATTAAAATTGCATGCAACTCTCAGCCATGCTGAACAATCCCTCTCAGTGAAAAGAAATATGGAGATTTAAAACCAACATATATATTCAACCAAAAGGACCTTCTTGGTTTGTCGGCTTTTTTTTTAAACAATGCTACTTCAGTGTTTGCTGCATTAGATGCATCTTCCTTCCCTTGTTTGGCTGGCTGCTTCTATGGATGAATTCCAAAGGAAAAAATTGTATCTCCTTTCTCAGTTGTTCATTTTGTAAAAACTACCTAATGTTGGCAGCAAGTGGAATAAAACCAGCAGGACTAGAGGGATGTAAAGGAATTTCTGAATTTTATGGCAATGTTCAGAGCTCGATATGAAATCTTCACAGTGAAGTTGTCATCTCTACAGTAGAACAGAACAACTTTCAAGAGCTTGATGTTTTTCTCCCTGGGGTCCTGGTGGAGGATGGATGTGAGGAAATACATCTATAAAGGAGTATTAACTTCTTAAAAGTTGTGCATAATTGTGAAGGCCAGGGGCCTATATAGCAACATACTGGCTAAGAGGATTCCAGTGTGAAAGCCAAACTGAAAGAAATCAGGGAACGTGGGACAAAGAGTAATGAATAAGCACAGCTGTCCCTCACCACTTTAAAGAGAAAATATTTTTCCATAGTCTTTTATTTTTTCAACTAATTTTGGCTGTTAATGTGAAAGCAAAGATTAGACTGTACTTCTTGCAAGAATTGTGTCTGTAGTCTTCTACTTCTTTCATATATAAAATGATTGAAATGAGAGTGAAGAACCATGAGCATCACAGAGATGCTTTGTCTCATCTGGGATGCTGAGAAATTATGCTGTAAAATAAGCTATAGAAAAATAATACAGTTTTTGCTCAGAGAAATCCAGAACAGTAGCTGTTGTTCTCTAGCAGTTCAGTTATCAACTAGCAATTATCAAAATTGCTAGAAGCCAGTTTAAAAACTACAGATTCTCCTATTGTGAGGTTTTATACTGCTGCCTATCTACAGCTGGTCCTGCTGTATTACAAGCCCCTGAGAACATAAGTATGGTGTGTTCTGTGAGTATTTCCTAAGTCCAAGTAATGCAATTACAAACCCAGAAACTACACCCTGGATTATAGTTGTAGTTACATGTGACTCGTATAAAGATAAAAGCTTGTCCAAGATATAACAGCCGACTTTGACGTGTATAAGAACTAAATCTCATACATTTAAACCCTAAATATAATTTGGTATCTGCAGCTAGGGATGTGACACAGGCCAGCCCTGTCATCTGCCCTCAGAGCATTAACCTGGAGGCATTTAGACAGCGGTTGTGTCTTGATGCTGTAAGACGTTAAACGCTCCCAATCCCATTGCCTCCTCCAGATATAAGGGTGCTCAGTAAATCCCCTAAGCAGGAATTATATTTAGCAAAATAAGTCCTCCTTCTCTTGTTTTAATCAGTTGAGTTCCTGAATTAGTGGAAACATTCAGAATCCATTAGAAATAAACATTGAAAAGCAGCCTAAAGTTTGTATTCAGTCAGCACAAATCCATGTGTGACTGAAAATTTGACCTTTAGGCTTTGCTTGGTTCCCAGCCGCAAATGAAGCTCATAATTGTATTGTGAATGATGGGGAGGTATGACAATGAAACATCTGGAATATTTAGGACTGGGAGAGCCTGGAGGTAGCCCCAGTCAGCGTGCACAGCTGCAGCAAGCCAGAGCTCCTGGGTGGTAAATACTCCTCATCAGTTGTTCTTCGTACAGGTTCAAAAAAAAAGAGTTGTTGATGAAGTTCACAAACCTATTATCAGTTTCACCACATGTCCCTGTTCCAAATACCATCAGGGATTAAGTACACTTACAGAGAAGTACTTGTCTCCTGGGTTCAGGAGCTGCTGTGAAAACTGCTGACGTCAGACAGAGGAAGAGAGAACAGAGATAATGGAAAATGTCAGAAGTAAAGAGAAGGAGACCGATGAGATCATCAGTCCTTATGAAGTATGTCATGTCAAAGGTGTTTGACATGATGAAGTGAGATGACAAGCACACACCACACACTGAAAGTTTCTCTGCTTATATCCTCACATATCTGCAGCACAATCTTACTTTTTTTTTTAGCATGTTTCATAGAATGGTTGGGGTTGGAGGAGACCTTAAGGGTTATCTAGTTCCAACCCTTCTGCCATGAGCCAGGATGCCACCCACTAGATCAGGTTACCCAGGGCCTCATCCAATCTGGCCTTCAACACTTGCAAGGATGGGGCACCCACAGCTCCTCCAGGCAACCTGTGCTGCTGTTTCACCACCTTCTGAGCAAAGAATTTCCAGGAGTCCCAAGTCCTTCTCTGCAGGGTTGTTCTCAGTGTTTGTGATTAAAGGCTCAGATGGAAAAAAACCAGTTCTCCCATGGACTTCGACAATCTAAACTTCCAAAAGAGTCTGCCACAAAACTTGTAGCATAGATAGCTTGAAAGACATTGGGAGCAATCAAGAATCTACAACTGAAGGTTGGCAGATATAGCTATGTTATAAAGAATTAATCATGGCAGCGCACTTTCACTTCTATTTACATTCACGGATAATGATTAAAACCTGTGGATTTCAGAATTCCACTTGAGTTAGAGCAGTCTCACCTCAGCTGGGATATTGAAATACCAGCACTGCACGTTGCTCTGACTTAGCACCTCACACTTGCAACCTGCCCTATGTACTTAACTTTGAGGGAAGGTGAAATAGAACTGGCTGGCTTCGCACTTGTTCTGTGTGTAGTTGCATCTGCCTCTGTTCCCCTGCTATGATCTGTTTTGCAAGAATGTATTTTTAATAACTAATAATTCTATTAAAGTGGACAGGAAATTGACATATTTGTGCAATTTCTATTTTGTCTCCTAGTCCATGTGTTGTCTTTTTTAGTCTTTCTCCTGTTATTTTTAATTGTACTTTTGTATTTTCAGGGAGGTAGATCTCCTATGTTTGACAGTCTTATCAGACATTTGCAAGTATATGGAGTGGTGCTCCATCAGGACCTTGTCACAAGGGAGGAGGGATGGTGTTTGTTCACAACCATCCAAGAATTATAAGGGTTAATGGTGCCTTGCAAGTTCTCCTATCAGCTCATTTTCAAGAGAAGCTTTGCTGTGATTTGCTAAAGCTCAAAAACATCCTGTGTCCAGTCTTTGGCAGTTTCTGGACTACAAATGAACCTGAACTTCCACTTTGAGGAAGTTCAGATTGGTAGTAAACAGTGAAAACTGATTGTCCTAAATTCCAGAACTATACTGCACAAATATGGCCTGCAGTAATCCTACAGCTCTGCATCTCCATGCACTGCACGTGGTAAGAAAATATTGTCTCCAGCTGCTGCCTGCAAAAGACTTTCTATTCTGAGGCATAACATTTCTCTGTAGGGATACATTAGCTGAATTTATATATATAGCCTGTCAGAAGTCATAATCTAGAGAATTAAGCTTTTAAACACTCGTGAACTACCTTGTATAATGAACTTCTTATACTGCTTAAATTATTGAAAAGACTCAATGAAGTGAGACACTTAATTTTTGTAGAGTGAAATCTTTTTAAAAGACCAGTTAGGAAGAAAATTCAGCATCTGCAGAGTATCAGAGTTTCAAAGCTTCTTACTATTGGATGACTGTATTTCAACAGTGTGCACACATTTGCAATAAATCACATTTTTCATCATGCTTTCCTAAATGTGCACAAGGATGTAAATAGGCAGGAAAACTTCAACTGGAAAGTCCCATTATTTGCAAAATTTTGCAGGATTCGTGCTGCCGTGTTGTTTTGCCCATTGCATGTGTAAATATCAAACAGAGACAAGTTGCACAGGGCAGCTTCTCCTCTTGACACTAAAGGTCTACCACATAATCAAGCATAGAAGTAAAAGTTCCAGTAAAAACTGGAATTGAGTTTTTAACCTCTAGAATTCTAAATCAGCCCTAAAAGTAGTTTGTGGAGGTTTAGTCTCTACAATCCTCCTCTTACAGTAGATTTCCAGCTCTCAGCGTGCAGTCTGGCAGCAGTAAGTGCACTGTGGCTGGGAGCAGCTGTTCATGATGGTATCCAGCAGCTGAAAAAATCCCCACTGAGAACGCCAAAAAACAAAGTTTTAAAATCTACTCTAGAAACATCCCTCTACCCCTGATTCCCCTAAAGGACAACTTATTGACAAAGATTAAAGTTGATTTTGGAGGAAAAAACCATAAATTAAAATTTAGAGCATTTTTTTGCTTGCTTTTGGGTTGGTGTCCCCATCTCCTCCCCCTTTTTTTCTCCTATCTATATCTTTGCACCCTCTGAAACTAATCAGATGTCTTGGCATGCCAGATTGTGTGGCTGCTCAGCCTTACATATGTCACAAATTCAGGATCCTCTTTCTGAAAGGCTGGGGTGTGATGGGATGTCTCTTGTGAATCTGCTACACCTGGAAGGCCAGGTGCATCCTTCCTCCTAATTCTGTCTTCGTAATTTTTCAATATGCCTTTCCTGGAGCTGGTAGCTCTCAGGTGTCAGATATATCTTTGTCAGGAAAATGTACTTGTGCTTTTGTTGCAGTGTCTTTTAGACCAGTTTGAAGTACTTGTGATTCTATATCCTCCTCTTGGAAAATGTAGGTGGACTTTGACATTCTTATAGAAGCCAGACTGGGGCTGAATTGTTGATGGATGGGTTGAAGCCAGAGTTGCTCGTGGGTGTGTGCAGCGCCTGTGTCTGTGAGTGACACTGAAAGACAACTGTGTGCTGTCCCCAAGCCACCCTGTCACCATTACCACTGCCCAGTGTGGATTCTGGGAATGGCTGGAGCCTTGTCTTCTATATCCCCCTCCTGGAAGAGGTGAGTTGGGAAACTCCAGGTACTAGGGCAAGCAAGAGAAGCACAAATAATCTGTTTCTTTTTGCTGTCCTCTGGTCTAAACCCACTTTACATAACTCTTACCTGCCTGCTAACACTGTGATCAGGCATTGTGTTCAGTGCAAGTAAGGGGCAGCGCAGCATGGGACTGGATTTGAGTCACTGGAAGTGGTACTAGTGGTGCCTCTACTTCCTCAAGAGCTCTCTTCAAAGGAGTTATTATACATAGAGAGTGCTTTGGTGCAGATGTAAAGAGTTTCATTTTTTTCAAAGTGTGGTACTTGGTGTGGATCCACAGAACGTGCAGCTGAAGAGGTTGCCCAGACAGCTCTGTCAGGGTGCAGCTTTCCACAGGGTTCCCTCTGAGAGTGTTAACAACCAATTTTATGAATATTGCTGATGGTGTAATAGCTACGGTTTGTTGGCACAAAAACTTGTTGTGGTTAACACAAGTGCTGTACTCTGATCCTAATCTCTGTTTTGAATCTGGTTTAATTTATTTGCACTAGAAGGAATAGATGACCTTTACCTGATCTGTACCTGGCACTGGATCTTTGCATTATGCTTATTGGTTTCATAGCATTTAATTAAAAATGTGGCAGGGTACATTCTTAGCTATAGCAAAAACTGTCTCAGTAAATGATGGAGCTATGGATTTTTAAAAACCACCTTGTCCACTGCTTTTTTTTTTTTTTTTTGACTTGGCTGTATTTCTGTTTAAAAATAATTTTTAAATAGTATTTTTTAATAGAGCACCAATGAAATCCGCAGGCAGCATCAGAAAGCCCACTGATCTCTTGTCAGTGGGTCCCACAATACTGGCTGATCATAATTTTCTTTTTATGTCAGAGAACGTATTTCAGTGGAAGCACTCCAAACTTAAACTAACTTGAGAGTTTTAATTCAATGTCGTTTGCATTTGGCTGCTGGTGTCTGTGTGGGGAAGAGTGGGATGACACAGCTTCTTGGTTCCTTTAGCTGTGCTGTGGTGTTGCTGAATGAAGCTTCCTTTTTGCCTGCTGTAGGAAGGAAGACAAAGCAAAGTACTTGTTCTTTTATTGCAACTGGTCATTCCTGCTGTCAGTGGGATCTGTGGGACTTGCATCACGTGAGGGGCAGGAAATCATTCATATTTAGGAAGAATATTGTCAATGCTTATCCCAGGAGCCTGAATGCATTTCCCAGATAAAGCCTATAAGATCAGTCAACAGATATCAAAAACACAAAGGTTGTCAATACTTTTTTGCACTTGCTATAAGTTCAATTAATTTCTATGTCCTATAAGGGATATTATCATATGTGACTCTGTATAAGATTATCTCCTGCAGATTTATGGATTCTTAGTATGACATAGATACAAATACCTTCTTTGGTAGGGCTAAGGGGTTTGCACCAAGTGATCTCCAGAGGCCTTTCCAAACTAAATAATTCTATGATTCTATTCCCTTATCCTGAATTTAATCTTTTTTTCCTTTTAAGTGAAGAAGTTTTATATTTTAATAGTAGGCCCAAGGTGAGGGAGCACAGCCACCTGTGGTGTGAGTCATTCAGTACCTGGCTAAGAACTGAGGGACAGTGTTTACCGAGTTGTCTGAGGCTCCTGTTCTGCAGATGCCATCTGGCAAATTACTTTCTTACAAATAGTGGGAGTATTTAATCTCCAGTGTGTCATATAAAGTACGTACTGCGTGATAATCCTGAAGACACTTGCTGCAGCACACTGCGTCCTGACTCAGGGAAAAGCAGCTGTGAAGGAATGTGAATGAGCTGGGAATATGAAAACACTCAAACTGGTAGAGTGAGTAATCACTTATCTGACAGGGAAGGGTATGAAACCCCATCCCTTTTACTGAACTCGAAGGCGAAAACTGAGTCCGTTCGGCACAGGGAGGTGCAAGTCCCAGCAGGATGTCAGGGTTGCCACTCTCGTGCTCACCCTCCTGCTCTGGTCAGGGCCCTTTTAGCCCAGAGCAGGAAGAGGGTCCCCCAGGAACAGCTCTCCAGGAATGCTCTCTCTAACTGCAGATGGCAATGTCGCCGTCGGATCAGCTCCTCTTCCCATCTCTGTCACTTTGATTAATTTTTGCAAGGACGTTCTCCAGCGTCAAAGCTGATGATTTAAGATTAGCCTGGGTCAAAGAAACAAAAGTCTCTGGCACATTTCAAGATTGATGGGTAGGAGCAGGCCTCTGGTGCAGAAACAACAGGGGGTCATTAGAGCACTTCCAGTGAAAAGAAATGTTACATTCTGTATTTGTTACACAAGGCAATAATTTTTAAAATTATAAACTGTTTGTTTCAGTATGAAGAGAAAACGACCCTGTTTAATAGTTGCTTTCCACTGATATTAAAAGAGGGATATCACTCTGTTCTCTAAAGGGTAAAAAATGTCATAATAACGAGGAATGTGCTGAAGAGACAATGGGACCTTCTTGCTGGCAAGGTGCTAACTGGTGAAAATGTAAATGCCTGGCCTTTAGATTTCTGTTGGGAGTTTTGAATGTGTGTCTTTGTTTTGAAAAGTGAAATTGTTACATGATTTTTGATGGAGTTGATGAACTATAATGGCTCTAGAGACTAAAGCATGAAATCTGGCTGTGAAAATTAGGCTGCTGAAGAAATAAATTTGGTTTCTATGTTTTGTCAGAAGACTATAAACAAGAAATAATCATAAATTGTATTGGTCCCTCTCCAATAATTTCATTTTACTGATCTTTCAAAAGCTATATTAAAGCTTCAGTTGTTATCCACCCATCAGAAACATTTAAAAGTGCAGGTAAACTCTGAATTCTTCCTCTGAAATAACTGAACCCTACAGAATTGCTAGCTATGTTCAGGAGGATGATTCTATGGAAGATTATTGTCTCCTAGGAGATAATGATCATCTTCATTTTCACGCTTCTAAAAAATTTTTAGTACCTTACAGAATCACTGAACTAAGAAATTAATTTCTATTGCTTTTATGAGAACAATAATGTCTCCAGACTCACTGTTTTCAAGTAGCCCTTTGAGTACTGATGTCTACATCAATTTGATTTTTTCACATGTAAAATTCTAACAAGCAAAATGGCCACGTGCTTCCAGTTCTTCATTTTCATCTCTTCTTGTGCTGTAGTTGATTTAGACCATAAATTCTTCATGTTGATGCACATCATTTGGTGTAAGCTATCACAGAAATACTGTGACAGATCCACACTCACACACTGAGTTTTCTTGCCCAGTTCCTGTGTACCTGGCACAGCCAGGCTCTGTCTCTTCTCCTAAACATCGTGTTCTTTCCACTCATATTAACAGTGAAATAGGCACTGGCCCCTGTTTCCATTCTTGCTTGAAATCCATGATGAAGCATAATCTAAAATTAACCAAATCTCAATGTTAGGCTGCAAATTTTGGATAATTTTTTGATTTAGTAGTGTGTAAGCCACATATCCATTGAGATAAAACAGATCTTCAAAATAAAGCAAGCATGCCTAAAAGGCTAACAGCTTGGAGTGCAAACCTTTTTCTCTAGTAAATATTAGATATAAATAATGAAACATGAACTACTTTATAAATGGTGCTAGAGATATGGTTGAGTATTCAGTCTGTCCTTCTTGAGAAGTCACACGTGATCAGTTCTTCATTTTCAGTTGCAGACTTATTATTCAGAATTACTGAATGGATACTCATGTAAACATACTTCAGCCTACTGAAGAATTACAAATGTGATTTCAATATTCAGCTCCTGTGTGACCTGTTACTTTCAGGATGTGGTGTTGGCTCTCTCTGTTTTGTGGCTGGATGAATGCAGCTCTAGCAAAGCCTTGAGAAATATTATCAGAGCCATAAACATTTTTAAAAAGCTGATAGAGGAAGGCTGGCTGAGTAAGGGATCTTTACATATTCTATTCTGCATTTCCTGGGCTGAACTTCGCTAGAGGCATTGTTACAAGGAGCAAATATCCTGTATAATATTTGATGTGGTGAAATATAAAGCATATGTTTGTGTATGCATTTCTGTGTCAGGACTTAAGCCTCAGGCATTGAGGACACTTCTTCAAGCCCTTCTGTTAAATCCACTAAGCATTAGCCTCTGCAGTGCTCTGCTAATCATCACCAAGTTTTGTAAGCTAAAGGTGATAAAACACGATGGAGGAAAGAGTTTTCCAAGCAAATAAACTTAACTCCATGGGTACAATTCACATTATCGTGTCACAGATATTGGTATTGTTCTGGTGCTGTCTATGCTCAGACATTTTGGGTATGAATATTACTTTGTTTTGCCTTGGGACAAAATATAGGGAGTAGGGAAATGATATTTAATAGGATAAGATATGGTTGATGATGTTGCCAAAAACTGAGAGAAGGAGATGTGCTAGGATGGACTTGATGAAATTCGTAATTTACTGTGAGAAACTAATTCTCCTTGGCCTTGTATACTATTAATCTCTCCTTGAATTTATCTCCTTACAAACTTTATGAAGCAATTTGTTTACTGATTTGCTTATTGCAAATTTCTACTGAGCTTTCAAGTTTTTTCTTTTCAAAACTGGTGCTGTACTTAAAGGGTGAGTAGGGCTCAGGCTTGGTGCAACTTTTTGCATACGAACACATGGACTCTTTTAAGTAAAAAAAGACCATTTTTTTTCTATTTCCATGGATGGGGTTTTTTTTCCACCTACTTAGAACATTTTTGAGTATTTGCCACTGTCCAATCTGTAGAAGGCTGAAATTTTATTGAAGCTGAATATTTTGGACATTTGATCTTTCCTTAAAGGCTTTCAGGGTTGCTACTGTACACACAGCCAGGTTGTGCAGAATTCTTCTAAAACCAGTTATATTGGAAATCAGATACAGATTCTTTTTTGAAGACACTTCCAAGAAAATAATACATGTTTCTTCAACTCTTCAGGTATTTCTCCTAGCAAAGGTACCGAACTTTTATAAACTCATTGTGAAAGAACTGCTGTATAAGTTACTGAAGTTTAGAAGACACTGAAATGTGATTTAGGTTGTGGATTGCATTAGGATACAAGTGCTACTAGGTGGATTGGTATTCAAACAATTCCTAGCAATTTATTAGAAAACTTCTCAATCTTATTCCTTGGAAAGCTTTAAGTCAGAGAAGGTTTTGAGTTCCAGATGCATTAAAGTTTTGAGAATTTTGAGAGAAATGCGCAAGCAAATGTTTCTGTTGGTTTAAATAGGAGTGTCGATTGACTACGTATGCAGCTTTTAGGTGTGTGTTTCCATTTGCACGTGCAATGTCAAAAGCAGTCCTGCTTTGGCAGGAAAACGAGATCCAGGTAACCCCATGAAACCAAGCTGCACCACCCCCTTCGAGATGACAAAGCTATCTGCAGGTGCTTCATGAAGCAATGCATTGTTTATTACCTTCTGCTTTTATAGAGCTTTTTATGCTCTTCCTGTTTTTCTGCTGAGAAAATGATGTTATTCCAAGACTTGTCATCTTACTGAAGACTATCCAGCCTATATTATATGATTTGAAATAGAGTTGGAAACTACTAGTGTTGCCCAAGATGCAGAGACTATTTTCTGAGAAATCTATCAGTGACAGAGCACACTGCATTCAGAGATAAACCTCAGGAAACCTTCACTACAGAATTCCTGTGTGGTTCCACTTCAGAAATGCAGCCACCAAGCAAATGAGCAAATAAGATTGTTAGACAAGGCCTGGACATAAAGCTGCTGAGTAAATATGATTTATTGCAGTACTTTGTTTCACAGAATTGAATGATGTTTTTAATTTTGTGTGTTTTATGTAATAGCACTCACGTGTTTTGTTTGAATAAATCAAGATAAACCCTAGTGAAATTTTTACTGCTTCTAAAGATGTTTTATGAGTGAGGTCATTCTTGTGATCCCCTTTCTGTTACTTGTGGTTATCACTGTAGTATGTGAATGCTTCACAAATATTTATCTTTGCATTCCCTTACCAGATCTGGCTGGACCCTGACAAGGACAGCATTAACCCTGCCTGTTTCAGCATATGAATGCTGGTACTGGAAGACATCCTACCTGGGAACTGGAAATCACACAAACTGAATTTTAATGGTCTGCCCTGCACTATCTAACACCTCCTCTGGAATCCAGAGCTGCCTGTTCAAACACAGATTTCTGAATTCTCAGCATAGCTGAGAGGCAGGAACACCCTGCACAAAGGTATTAGGATAATATTTAAGTCTTTAGCAGCCTGGAATGACTCAGTGAGCAGCTGCATTTTTGAAGCACCTGAATTGACCAAAGCTGTCAGAATCCTCAGCATTATTTAGTGCGTCGCAAAACATTTTACCTTATGTTACTTCTTCCACCCCTATTAAAATACCCATATGTTGTTTTTTATTTTTATTTTGTTGTTTGTTAGATGTATGTTTCATCTTGGGCATCTGGGAAAGAACCCTTGATTGGTATTACCTGTAATAACTCCACTGGCAACATCATGCAATTTATTCCCCTTTTTAGCTTGTACTTCCTTACTGACAGATGAATGCACAAAATAGGAGAGATCTTTTGACACTTTGGGCATTGACATTTCTGTTGGAGGAGGAAATACCGAGTATCCTAGAACTGGCTATGCAGTACTGTTTAGATACTGGAGGCTTTGACTGTCTTTGAACTTATAAATAGTTACGGAAAGCATTTTATTATCATACTTTAGTGTCTGGAAACAGTGAAGCCACAATTTTCTATGTCAGTACTGTCTTCCTTGCAAGTGCAAAATGAAATTCTTTTATGCTGTGACTGAGCATATCCCAAATAATTTCAAGCTACTGATTGATTTTCTCTTGCTTCCTGTAGGCTCTTTGGTTTAATAAAGAGTTTGAGCAGTGGAATGCAGAGCGACTGATTTTATCCTGTGATTAATTTCATATATGACAGTTGAGGGATACTTCTGGCTTTTTTCCCCCCCCATATTTTTTCACAAAAACCTTTCATTTATTCATAGCTGTCTCATAAATGACTACACAGTTGACTAGATGCTGTTTCTAATATTCCTTCTTCCACAGTGTGGTAAAGCCAATAAATCCGCTGATAATTGCAGGGAGCTTCCTTTATGAATGTTTCTAAAATAATTCGATCGACAGCTGTTCCTCCACCTAGTGACACCTATTGACAATAACCCTTTTGAAGTTCACATCTTCAGTGCCACTCACAGGGATCCAAAGAGACAGGGCAGTGCATGCCCCGTTTTGCAGGTAGAGGCTGGGGAACAGACGGACTGATTTTCTAAGGATCATGTTACTGCACTGCAAAGCAGAGGTTTGAATATTTTCCTCCAGCTCATGAGCTCACTTTCTCATCAATGAATTGTTCTTGCTCTCCTGGGTAGGCAGCGTGGGCGCTGTTTGTAAATCATTTTCACTCGTAGACGTGTGCGTGTTTCTGGTGCAGGTACGAACCTTTGCAGAGGGAATTTAGGCCTAACAACTGTGACATTGCTTTTGTTAACTGCATTTCTCAGTCTCGCTAGATATTATCCATGGATTTTCCTTCATTGAGAATTTTTCCTCTCTCTGGGCCACAGGTAGAAAACCACTGCTGTGGACTAAGAAGTAAAGGTGGTATTTTTGTCTCTGTTTTGTATTTTACTACTGCTGCCTGGATGGCTCTGTAGTCGCTTGGACATTCTGGATCACTGCCCCTGGCTCATGTGTTCCTTTGCAATAAATGGTTACTTAAACCCTTACCTTCACTACCCTTACGGTAAAATTTAATTCCTTTGTACAGTTTTTTATCTACATACGACCACTACTGCATGGCAAGAAATGAGATGAGGTCTTCTCCAGTAATCGTCTATCTTTGAGAGTAACTATCTGCCATCTGATCAGAAACCACACTGCTTCCTGTAACTTCACACTTACTCATCTTTGCAGAATCATCCCACTGAAAAGTGACAGTAGAATTTCGGGTAGTTTTAATTAGTGATAGAAAAAACTATCTTAGGATCTACTAAGACTGCATAATCTGGAGGTGCGCATCAGTCGCCTGTCTTGCACACAAGAATTTCCACCAGTTCACCTCTTTAAAAGTCTGTCCTTCACTTACTTGTCTTTTGGGCTCTCAGAGGTCTTGTTTGGGCTGGACTTCCTATCTGGAACTACATGAACTCAGCACCAAGCAAGTGAAAAACCAAGCAAATGTCTCCTGCTTTTCTGTTCACCTTCCTCTGATTGTTCCTTCTGTCACTCTCCTACTCCAGGCTGTAGCAGGCTTGTGAACCAGAGATGAGGCAGGAGGGCAGAGTTGGAGAAAATCAGCAGCAAGGAGATGTCCAAAGATAAAGTACAAACATAATTTCAATCAAACCCAACTTGTCTGTTACTTGTAACAAGAATGGATATATATAACCTGCATAACCTTCATATATCTTCAGTCATTTCCCCACAACTTAATTCTGAGAGGAATGATGTTTAAATCAATGTGATTAGGTTCAGCTCCTGGCTCTGCTACAATCTTTTTGTGAAACTGCCCAGATTTTTATTGTTTCCATTTGTCACCACTAAATGGACAGTGGTAGCTATTTGCCCATTTACAAAGTAAGAATAAAAATTTCAAAAGTGACAGACTTTTTGGCAGCTGACATTTTATTTAAAACACAATTCCTGTTAGATTTTTCCCAAGATTTTGGTTACCAAAAGATGCAGATAAGGGTTTTTTGATATTTTAAAAGTTATTTACAATGATTAGGTCACTGATCCTAAAGAAAGTTGGGGAGCTAGTTGGTGATTCTGTGAATACTGCAAAGCCTCATCTTTAGGCACTTAATGAAGTGGGACCAAGGCTCAGACAGAAATAAATTGCTTGAGCTGTAGGAAAACACTCCATGTCTGCTCGTCTACCCCAGGGATCAATACTGGATGAACACTGTTAAACACCTCCATTAATGACCTGGCTGATGGGCCACAGTGAGCCCAGCAGGGTTGCAGAAACTAAACTGGGAGTGGCTGGGTCAGCAAATGGTTGTGCTGCCATCGAGAGGGATCTCAAGAGGCTGGAAAAATGGGCTCCTGAGGTCAGCAAAGCAAAGTCCTGCACCTGGTGAGGAATAACCCCCTGTACCAGTACAGATCATGGGGTGTCCAGCTACAAAGCAGCTTGGCAGAAAAGGGCCTGGGGGTTCCTCGTGGGCACCAAACTGAGTCCAGCAAACAGCAGTGAAGACAATGAAAAGGACTGGATAATCTTAAATATGAGGGATGGTCGGAGAGGGCACCAGAACAGGTTGACTACTCTCCATCCTTGGAGATATTCAAAATCCCGATGGACACTGTCCTTGGCAACTTGCTTTAGTTAACTCCTCTCCCAGCAGAGAAGATCTACAAAATCTCTAGAGGTTCTGCCAACATCAACACTTACATGATTCTGTGGAACTGACGAAGAATGGCTGAAGTAACTGGGGTTGTTTTCTATTTGGTGCAATCTGGGAGAGTGAATTTTAGTGTGGTGGGTTAACTCACTAATGACAGTTTCATGTATCTAATCCCATTGTGTCCTTAATTATACAGTTACTTTTGACATATTTATCTAAAGTCTGTGAGTGTGGGAATGCTTTTTTTATTTGTGGGGAATATGGCTCTGAACCCTCCCTGAACCGTTCATCAACACTTCCTCATGAACTCTCAGATCTTATTGTGATGAGCAGGTCCAAATCTTCATATATTCTCACATTTATTTCGAAAATATGCATGTTAGCTTTGAAAAGTTTAGGTTTCTATTTTTTTTGTGTACAGCATTAGCATATTTGTGTGTGAACAGTGGTAGACATGCAGAGCTCAGTGTGTAAGTGTGACCTCTGGGGCATTCTGCTTTGGCAGGATGCTTCTCCCTGTTGAATACTTAATCCAGCTATGTTTGCAAAGCGAACTGAGAGGCTTGGATGGGAGGTGAAACAAAGGCGCAAAGTATTACAGTTACATGATATTTACACTCAAGCTAAAGGGCTCCGAACAGGAGAACCCAAGGGATCTTTTTTATGACAAAAGTAACATTTCATTCCAGGGTTTTTACTAAGCTTAAACATCTCATACCTGAGCACTTTGCAGGCCTTGCTGGTATAACTGCATCTGCAGGTGATGAAAAGAAACAACTTTTCCTGTTGAGAATATCACAACCAGATGCTGAATTCACAGTAGATTACAACACACTGAGCCTTTGCAGTTTTTACTAAAGAGGACATGAAATTGTTGAGACTACACACTATTATGTGGGAGAAATCATAGCAAGAATACATATTTTCCATAGTTGTTGAGTTTATTCTCCTAAGCCAGCTGAAGTCTATGTACTGAAATATATCCACTCTGCTAAGAAAAAAATTAATATATATAATACACCAAACTTTCTAATTTACATTAATTTTCAGCTAAATGATTGTTAATGTGAACTCTCCTAATGCATATAGTGCAAAATTTGGTCTTACAGGATCGTCCATGAGGATTTAGCTTGGAAGAGTTGAAACTGAGAGAACAGTTTGGCCACAAAAGAGAAAACTTTGTACTTCCAATCCTAATTAAAGCTGTCTGTTGATGTCAGATTCAAATGCTGCTTTTTCGATTCACATTAAGGCTTGTTATTGATTTCAGCACAATGAAAGCAAAGAGGAGCAAAGGCAGTATTAAAGGAGATGTCTGCTGCACACGTGCATGTGTCTGGTTGGGACTTGAACAGTGTAGGGGCTGGAAACTTTGGATCTTGGTACCAGGTGCAGGGTCAGAAAAGCACAGACTGAAGCTGAAAGTCAGTGGGTGATTATGAGGAGACACTAACGGCTGAAAAATGTTTAAAGAGAAATATCCAAAAGCCACACTAATTTATCTGTGCTCAGCCTGTACTAATAGAAACTGTTCTGCATATTAAATACAAATCTCAACATTCATGCCTCCTGTACTACAATAAATCTGATACAACTTTTCAGAGCATGATAATTTGCATTAATCGGCATTCCTGTCTCCTTCAACAAGGGGTGCCTTGCTTTATGTACCAATCACAAGAAAGAGGTGAGAACTTAAAAGACTGTTCCAGATTAAAGCCCATTATAAATTAACTTGCTCAAAGACACCACCAGTCACCTGCTTCTTGCAGCTTTCATTAAGAAGCAGATCCCTCTTTGGAATGCAGATTTGGTAACAGCTAATTAGTTTATGTAGCTAATCTTTCACACAGTCTTTCAGGTTATGAAGATAAACTAAACAGGATAAATAGGAAAAAACATCTACAGCTTGCTGATAATAATCAATCCCTAGACATTTCCCCAGCTTAATGTACATTGAGACATCTTTCAAAGCCAAATACTGTTGGAACAGCTGAGAGAAGCTGCAGAAAATCCTTGAACAGTGATTCACATCTGACTACTTTGGACTAAAGTACAGAAGGGATGCTTACTGCAAGATGCTTTTCAGAGTTGGAATTGGGGGCTAGGAGAGATCAGAGTGAAAGAAGGATCCAGCCAATTCTAGGGAGGCAAGAAGCAACCTGTTTAATCTGTCCTGTTGTGTCATGGCAAGAATGAATGCTGTGCTCACCTCTGTGAAGGCAATTTTCAGCTGACTGAGATGTGGACGTGGAAAAGCCCACTTACAGTGAAAAGGATCAGAAGAGATCTTTTCAGCTTGCTGTTACTTAGATTTACGTGGCACCAGTCAGGTTTCAATGAACATTCTCATTATTAAAATATTTTGTTGCTTTATTCATTCTCTCTTCAGTCACTAAGCTTAAAGGTACTTCCACTCCTGGTTTTAAAAGAAAATAAGTTCTGTTTTTTCAGTGTATTTTAACTGTAGTTCCAAGTGAAGCACCATCAAATTAGCTTAAACATGACTTGTCTTTTTTTTTAAAAACAAGTGAAAAACCAAACAATTCTTTTTTGTATATGCTTAAGCATTCTAGGAGTATGTTTGTGGTTCCCTTCACACACACAAGTATTTTCAGTCTGAGGAGCTTTATACTTTCAAATTCCTACTTGCAGGTCTGTATCTTCTGAAAATTTGCTCTCTAAAAAGAACACTGCAGATTTAAATTCAGTGTTGTCCTAATGTGGCACTGAGAGTCAAGAATTTCTGAATTCTTTAGGAATACGAACCAACTCATTAAAAGTAATGAGATAGTAAAAATAAAACTGTCAATTATTCTACTTGCTTTGTGACTTGTTAGGTCTACATTTAAAAGTTCCTCTCCACAACCAAAAAAGCTAAACACATTTTTCCAGAATCAAAAGCGGTGCGACTCTAGAGGCTGGCTGTTTTAAAAAGAACAGAATGAGACCAAAAAGCAAACTGGTGAAAATGGAAAATGATGCAATAACAATAAAAATGAAATTTATGGAAGAAAGCTCTTTTGTGTGGTACACAGTTGGGGATGGAAGTCAGCTGGCATTCACTGTATGTGGATATTTTGTTTATTAAGCCAGGAGCACGTGTACAGGAAGGGGACAACTGATGCAGATGAGGAAGTGACAGTTGTGTGTAAAAATGTGCATTCAATTTGTGTTTTATTGAATGCTGTCAGTAGATGGCTCGGTGAATGGCAGAGCATCTGTCTTTTTTAACATAATTAAATTCTCACTGATTTGCATCTCAGATTTGTTCTCTTGATAATAAGCTGTTCTGCGGATGTGACATCAGCCATTGAAACTGCTCTGAACATCACACAATTATTAATATATTATCACTAAATTGATAGTGAATGGTTTTCCAAGTCATAAAATGAAGGCCCAGATTATTTCACAATAAAAAGGATGTAAAATAGCTAATTACTTGGACTGAAATGCCTAAATGATTTTGTTCTGCCCTTTGTGTGTTACACACTGACAAATGAGGGCAATTAATACAGTACTAAAGTTCAGAGTGTGCAATGTACAGTGCTAAGGGAGGTTATTTCTCCTCCTTGGTACAGCTGTATTTCACAGGTATTAGGGCCCACCTGTTACCATTTCAGCCAAGATTCCAACAGTATATAAGTTACCATGATTTTATTGCGTGTGTACTGGCCCATGTGTGTTGGATGTGTGTGACATCCATAAGCTGCTTGTACTGCAAAGCTCATGAGTGCTTGAGAGATCTTCTCCCTTTTTACATGGCTTTGCAGCAAAATGCTCCATATCCCTTAAACTTCACACAGTCTCTAGAACAGATCGGCTATTTTTCAAATTTCTAAAATATTAATTATATATTGTACACATCTTTTTCTATTCACTGCCTTTCTTTCACTGTGACAATTTCCTTTAGGTGGGCAGACTTCAGGTAGAAAATTTCTACTCTAGTCATGTAAGTTCTAATTTTAATTTGTCTAAACAAATGCTGTCTTGCCCAAAGAGCTTCTAAATTAGGTAAAGGCTCTTTGTTTGTTTCAGAGGGTTTGGGTTTTTTGGTGGAGAAAGGAGGTCCTACACTAAAATTAATTATTTCGCAGTTTCTTGATTACCTAAGTTTTACTTCTGGACATTCCCATCTGGATAGGTCTCATTCTGCATCTGTAAAATTCATGAAATAAATGTTCTTGTGTCTCTTTTGCCTGCTTGGTTTAATCTGGGAGGCCTTTGTGGAGCATATCATGTTCACACAGCATCCTTCTATTTCACCCAGGAGTGCCATGGTTAGAATAATCATCCTGTACCCCATTATTTCCATTTTCCAAAATGATTTAATCGTCCTCACTCCATCAGAGTGCTCACACACTAAACTGTAGGATACTCTGACGTAGTGGAAGCCATTCTTACTACTTTTTTATTGAAGCAACTCTAATTTGTATGGAATAAATGTTTTTCAGTGGACTGTAGAAAGCCCTGTTTATCAATACGGAGAAAACCTAGTGGGAGAAAAACCAAGAAGAGAATACCCTGAGTTTCAGACCCTTGCTTTACTGAACACTTCCTTCTTTATTTTCAAATCATCAGCAAAAGAAAGACTAAAACTCAGGTGTTTTTCTCTCCAGCATAACTACTTTGGGCGCTGGGTTATATCCAAGTTTGCTTTTATCCCTTCTCTGACTGGTGCTATGAATATTTAATCAACTCCATGCACAGTGGAGCAGATTCGGCAGGAAGGAATGAAAATTCCATTAATACAGCAGATTGTCCTACATCTGCTGGCTTGGGGACACCTTGAAGGTGGGAGATGTTGTTGTGGATTCCGCAGACACCCTCTGGAACAGGGTACATCTCTTCTGGAGCCTGAAGTGCTGGAGAGGGCACTGCTGCTCCTCCATTTTCTGTAGTTTGGGAGGGGCACTTAGGCCACCTGAGTTTAACAACAGTGTGTTGGGTATTGGATTCCTGGGAAGGGGGTCTGAGGAAATGTTCCCTGTGGCTCAGTAATAAGCCAAACCTGCCTTTTCTGAGCAGTGGATTTCCTAAGCAGCTCCAGCTCCAGCTGTGAATGACTGTGAATGGTGATTTCAGGCACGCATTCACCTCGGGTGTCTGGGGCACAGCTTGAGCTGAGGATTTCAGGACACAGTGCGACACTTCTGTGTTAGATGATGCCCTGTTCAGCACCACTGTGCCTCTGTGCTTCTCCTGCCCTGACCAGGTGCTTCATGGAAAGATTAGAATCCTAATGAGCCAGTGTTTTCCGAAGATTTCACCTCCTTCCTCCTTTTTTTTTTTCAGCTTAAACCATTGTTTTATCAACAACAACTTTCAGAATATTTGCAATAATAAAATAAAATGGTTGCTCAAATGATCAAAATCACTGCCAATAGTCCATGGAGAAAACAAGCTGTGCTTTTAATGATGCAATTTGAAAAGCACATGTCAAAACACAAATGAAATAGCTTACTAAAGATCACATCAGTTAGGGTAGCAGAGCACAGTACTGTTGGATGAAAGGCTGTAAATAAAGAGCTCTGACTTCCATCTTCCTTGTTAAGCAGCACTTCACATGACCTTCTGCAGTACTTGAGCTGCACAGCCACAGCAACCCTTGCAGGTACAGTAAAGAACTATTTTGGTCCTGTTTTACAGATGAGATAATTCAAAGCAAAGAGAAGTAAAAGTACAAAAGCAGAGGAGATACAGAAATATCCTTTGTTTCTTTTAGCTCAGAGGCAAACTCTTAACCTATACCATTAATCCCACTACGTGTACAACAACAAGGGCAGAGAAGAGCTGGGATGTGTGGCCATATCCATTTCTGATACTGTTTTATAGTAAACCCAGATAAGACCAGGCCTATCTGAGCTGAGTGAACCTGTCTCTGCTTCCATCTAGATGCAATGCTGTTCTTTTTCCTTAGTAGCCTCTAGAGGCACTTGAAATACTCTGCCTTCTCCCTCAGTATTTCAGGCGGTGTCTCATTACAAGGTGATAAATAACTCGCCTGTGGTTTCTGCAGCTTGCTAATACCAGAGACAGAAATAAAACCAGCCAGAGTTTTTCTTCCTATTCATTTTCAACTTAATGAATAGTGAGTGGAAATATTTTCGATTAATGAACTTTGATGGAAGCTGAAGCCTGGACAGGATGGAAAGAAAATAAGAGAACAGTGTCACCCTCCATACGCAGTGATGCTCTCCACATCCCTCCCATGCAGTCCTACAATTGCCAGCTTTGATGCTCCTTTGGATCCTTTCTTTCACCCGCATAATTTCCTTTTTCTGCAGCCTTGTGTGCTTAGGATGATCTTTCTGAGACAGGTTGCAAAGCTTCTAGCCTTTCTCTGTCTAAGTGCCACTTCCATGGTCCTTGGAAGGAGTGTTCTAGCAACAGAGTCAGAGTGAATTAGAAGACAGCAAAGTCTTGTGCTTGACGAAGATGAATAAAAACATTGCACTGGTGCAATAATCAGAGCTGCACTTAATTTGCTTGCTGTAGTTTGTCTCATAAATACCTGGTTCTTCGGACTCTCACATCTAATTAGATGTAAATTAATTAGGATAATTTTGACTGACACTGCTGGGTTGTTTTCCTGATGACTTATAAAAAATCGGGTTTTTTTGCTTAGTTGTACAGTTATGTTTTGCTGGGGAAAAATCCAATTGTCAGCTCTTAGTGGCACTGCCAGGAATCACCACAGAGGCTGGTCTCCACTTATTAATGGGATTGCTATCTGGTGCTTTCTCTACTCTCATCATTTTTCTCTACTCTCATCAATTTATAAATTTTTCTTTACACCTCTTATCTTTCAGGCAATCTGCCTTTATTTCTCTCCTGACCGTCCCCTACTGGCCTCAGCAGTTTCTCTCTAGTCTTGCTTGGCTCCTTCTCCTTCTCTTCATTTTAAGTGCAGGTTCCCTGTCACTATTTGATCTCTCAATAGTGATGCCCTTTTATTCACTGCACTTTGTTTCTCAGTCTGGCACAGTCACACCAGCAATCCAGACTTGGGTATCTCCCACATGTTGTTTCCACAGCCTTTTTCTAACAGGATCTGCAGGAGGAACAAGACTGTGCAAGGAAATGGTATTTCACTAGTTATTTTATGTGTTTAGTAAGCGTGGAACATTATTGGAAACAGAATCTTTGCTGTTGTATGGAAACTTTAGATTAACTATTGCTTTTGTAAGAGTTACCAGTCGCAGCAACAGCCACGGACAGGTCTTTGAGGAGATGAGCATGGGAGGGATTAGAAGAAATCTTGTGCTTTTCCCCCCATAGTCTTGACCGAGGCGTTTTATTTGGCTTTATGTGGATATTCGAAATTTCAAAATAAATAAAGAAACCTTCAAAATACCCCTCTTCATACTCATTTCCACAGTTATTTCATAACAGCATTGTTATCAATGTAATGAGATTAAACTGAAATTGCCTGTATTGAGATAGATTTTGCTGAAGAAAGCAGCTTCTACCCAAAAGCATGTTTGCTTTTTTCAAGCTGTATCAGCTAATCTAATAAAAGATACCATTTTCACAAAACTCTCTTTGCTTATGCCCATTCCTCATATCCTCCTGAATCAATAAATAAAGTTAAAGGTATCTAAAAATAAACCAGGCTTGTTTTGTGGCAGGTTCCCAAGCACACCATGCAATATACCTTAAGAATCTGGCTATACATCTGCTCAGCACTATTTCATCCGGGAGACAACTGCTAGAAAGAAAAGTAAGGCAGAGACAAGGACCTGAAATTCTTTTTTTAGAATGTAACTTTTCTCACTTTGCATAAATGACTTATTTATGCACAGCCAGTAAATCCTAGAGCCATGCAAAATGACGTGGTAAATTGTTTACTGATTCCTCTCCTAAGAGTGTAACTGTTTAGAGCAGTACAATTTCACACACCACCTGATACTGTATTTCATTCTTGTATGCTTGATTTGTACTGGACATTCTGGTATTGCTGTAAATAAATGAAATACATGGCAGGTAAAGAGATTACAAGCACCTTTCTTCAGTGTAAGCTGGAGGCTTTCAAGCAAATATTTCTTAATGATGTGCTGACTAATCCATACTCCTGCAGTTAGTAAGGCACTATTCCCTTGAATTTCATTCAATGTAATGACAATATTCATACTTATACCTAACCTTTCACTCCTCATCTGAACATTTAAGATTCTGAGATGTGGTTCTAATCTTACAAATGCTTCTTCTGTAATTATTTGAATGGAAAAGAAATCACTAATTCTCATTATTTTACTCTTTTTCTCCCCCTTCTTCAGCTTCTTAAGTGGAATCTTCTAAGGGAATGTCAGAGATTTTTTAAGTCATCGAAATGGTTCATCCCCAACTGTTGATTTAGTGTCCATTATTTGAAACCAAAGTACTTCTAGGCTTCCATAATAAACATGAGACCAGTCTGGTACTGGGGATGATCTTAATCACCAGGAACTGCAAAGTGCTTCAGAGACCTGTCTTGTCTTTGGGTCATATACTGACTGCCTTGTGGAGCGAGAGAGATACCCACCAAATGACACTGACAGATATTTGGCAGAGTATGTCTTAGAAGACATTCTTATTTTGAACCTCCCTAGCATGCATTGTCCTGTTATCCAGAGATTTTGTGTTGATGAGAGATATGGATGGAGTATTGTCCTCATGTGTAGTGTTTGAGGTTTTGAAATTCTTTTTCTTCATGGTACTTGGAACTCAGAGTTATGGCTTGAGTGCAATAAGTCAGGATTTAAACCAACGAACGAGGACTTTTTTATTTTGCACTGAGTACTGAAGCCACTTGGTTACTATGAATTAAAAGAGAAATCTACCTTTATCCTCAAAAAAGATACTGGAACACTGTTTCCCTTAACAACATTTCAGCTAAAAGACAAAAAAACCTTTTACAAAACAGCCTGCTTCTTGAAGTTGCTTGTGCTTTTTTCCCTTTGCACATGTTCTGAGATAATCAAACCCCTCTGAGAAGGCAGGTTATCAACTCCCCACATGAAGAGTAATCTTATGTCTTTAATCCTTCTTGCCTATGTGAAAAGTAGGCAACCTGGAGGGAAAACAACACGTCTTTACTGGTGTCAGAACCAATCATTTACATTAGTGCTTGAAGATTGGTCTACGTTTTCAGTTTTCTCCAGCAGGATTCAGACTTCTGTGAAGTAGAATGAGCTCAGTTGGGGAAAACATAAGTTTAGAGTGTGCCAACTGAACCTTTTCTTTTTTTAAATCTACCTCAGTGTACAGTAGGAGGAGAAACTTTTCCCTAAAATAAGAGAAAAAGAGTATTTACATTGATATTGTAATTAAAATTATAGCTCTCTCCCAATTTCTCTGTGAGAAACTATCTGGAACCCTCTGGAAAAGAGTTCCCCTACATATAAAATATTAAATTGATGCAAATCAAACTTACACTGCATTATACAAAGTGAGCATTTGGTAACTCCTCTGTGAGAGCTTTCAGCGCTATTGCTCTCAGATTGTGCTTAACTTTAATATAAATGATGGTAAAGTGCTGTCGTGGGTTTTACCCACTGTCTTCAGAATCTAGGACATCACAACAAAAGACGTGTATAATCTGCTTTCTATGTCAATAATAAGCTACATTAATCAACAGAGTTGTTGAGAATTTTGACTGATTTGGGTCTGACCTATAAGCAGCTGGACGGAGGTCACTGCACTTTACCTGTGTTGAGTGATTTCTGCCAGACTAGGAAGCAAAATGCTCTAATTGCCTTTTCTTCTCTGGCACGTGACCTGGAAACCTGTTGTGTTGTAAAACACAATACAGGCACAGTTTGTGGAGGGGAAAGCCCAACTTACCAGTGCCTATACTCAAGTTTCCTCTCTGCTCCCTGCTCTGTGGATCCAACAAGCACAGGGCAAGAAAGAAAAAGATGGATCATGGGTAGCCACGGCCAGGAGCAGAGCTTGTGCTGTAAAGCATCAGTTCTCACTTCTCTCATTAGCAACAGTGATCAGTGGGCAGATATCAGCGCTCTCATTAATTCACCCTCTGTCCTGCTCTTTCCTCTGTGATTTGCACTCGTGAAGCAACTCACCAGCCCTTGCTGCACATCGCAAATATGATGTTCCCATTTAACCAGCAAGGCATATGGGGTTCTTTGCATAAACATTGTTAGGTGCTTGTACACACTTACAAGGCAATAATCTGACTGCGGTTATCCAATTAAACTGGCAGAACATGACAGGAATAATAACATCATTGTAATACCTCCAAGGGGGAAGGTGTTAAACACTGTCTATATCCCAAATACTTTTAAAACTTCAAGAGTTAAGGGGATTTTAATTTTATGCTTATTTTAGGAAATACTTTGTACAGTAAGGTGTAAGTCAGATACCACTGTTAGAGTTTGCAAACACAGATGAAGTCCTGTAAGCAAGATTATGCAAAATAAGTCCTGATCAAAGTGAATTTTCTTACTTTTATCTTTTTTTGCTTTTCCAAAAGTGACTTTTGATCAAAAACAAATGATCAAATAACACAGATTCTGATTCACTCTTATGGCATGAGCTGATACTAATTATGGCATTTGTGACATTTATGTAAGAGTGAAGCTCACAGTTGTGTAAGGGCCAGGCTGATTGACAGTATGGCATCTGAGATTTTTTTTCATTGCTGTGCTGAGCAGGCCAATTTGAAAAGCAATTGGGTTTGTCCTGGGCTTCCAGCTTAGAAATTGTGCTGGAGAGGAAACTGTAATTGAGAAACCACAGTTAGGTGACTGTTTGACTGTGTTTGTTAAGGGGAATGGTGAGAATGTAAAGGGAAAGGACTTCCCTCTGTTTTCTCTTGTACTCTGTAACACAGCACATCTGTCTACAGGCTCTCAATCAGTGGAAAAATCCCAAGCTTAGCTGGGAGCTCCCACCTGCTTCACACACTCTGTCTGTGCCCGTGATGCTGCTGCACAGCGCTGCTCCCGTAACGAACCATCCAAATTCCTTCTGATCTGCAAAGATTAGTCTGGTTTTATGACTATGCAACTGCTTTTGTCCTTGTGTTGGACTCTCCCTCCTCAGGACTTCAAGCCCATCACCGACTCTGAATCCTAAGATCTGGAGCACTAAATGCCAGTCTAGACAGGTGCCGGCTTTCCAAAATACCACTCATGGAGCTCTCGAAAGCAGACACGCACTGAAGACGGACTTATGACTAAAGAAGATACAAGTGTTCCTTTATGTATTTAGGACTTTTCTCATCCTCTTAGATAAGTTGCCTGTGCACAGATTGTCCCTGATATATGGTCCAGTACAATATCTTGAAGAACTTGCACAAATACTAAATAAGCAGCTCAATGATATGTAGTAAATGACTATTTGAAGGAACAAAGCCTCAATGTGACGGATTTTCTGGCTTGCAGTGACAGATCTGATGTCACACTCTATGCTAGAGTAGCTGCATTACTTCATGCTGCTGGCAGTGGGAGATCCCAAGCACTTCCATCAGTAGGGAAGGCAGGAATAGCTTTGAGAGAGTAGTGATGTTCCCTATAACGTTAAATTAGATTGGTCCCCTTGGACAGCTGTTTTTGTTGTTTGTCTGTTTTTAGAAGACAACTGGGTAGATTTTAGGATTATCTAATTATCAAGAGTGAGATTCAGTCTTGCAACGAGGTAATCTTAAAAAAGTCTTGGTAACAGGACTTGGGCACAGAAAGCA
Organism: Rhagologus leucostigma; assembly: GCA_013397725.1. NCBI lineage: Eukaryota > Metazoa > Chordata > Aves > Passeriformes > Rhagologus > Rhagologus leucostigma. The sequence goes on along the minus strand of VZTD01002347.1, from coordinate 1,658,630 downwards.
AAAGCTAATGCTGAGTAGGAACAGTAAGTGCCTTTAGTTGACTGGTATAACTTAAGCAGATATTTTGAGACATACAATCATTATATACATGGACTATTACAGATTCACTTTTTGTAAAGATTCATGTCTTTAAATCTCCAACATTCATGTAGTATCAGTGTTTTCCAGGTGAGTATTACGTAGGAAATAAACCCTCCCTGTGTCCTAGTCTGAGGAACAGGTATGTCAAATAAATTCTTAGTGACAAATCTGCAACAAGCACTAGACTGCTTCTGATTTTTTCCAGAGAGCATCACTTATTTTTTTGACAAAAGAAACTGCTGAGAATGGCTAAGACAGCAAAACATACATATCACCCAGAGACATCAGCACAGTCTACCTGCCCTCGGCTGACTGCTCGTTTTCACATAATTCTGCATATTTTTGCATAATAGGCATGCTATAATTTCTATGAGTACATTTTCAGTTTGGAGATTTTAAAGCAAAATACTCTCTCTCCCTCTCAGCTATGAAAAGCTTCTTCCAAACTTGTCATTACCATGAAGTTACAGCTGGGATATACAATTAGGAATAACTAATTAGACAAAGCAGGTACCAGTGCTGAAAACACACCGAACCATGTGCCCTTGCAGTGAATGCTGCATCCTCTTTAACTGGGAATGCACTGAGGAATGCAGCAGCTTGTCTGTCTCTTGTTTCTGTCAAGATTGCCTGGTTTTCTGAAAGATGTATTCTGAACACAGTCTCTTGGGCTCAACTGAGGAACTGGAGCCTCATTCTTTGGTTTCTCCTACTGCACTGCCATGGGAAGTGGTCACTGTCCTCTGCCACCTTCTGAATCCTGCCTGGGAATTGTTTGGAAGACTGCAAGCTAACACAGGGTGAAAGCACGTCAGGGACCATTATGGCAGCCTAACACAGATTATTACAGTCCAGCGTCCAGGCCCTTTCCCTGACCTTTTACTAGCATAAATATAACCTGTATGGTAACAGCATTCAGCTTAATTTCTCAGACTTTGTGCTTGAGATTACTGCCTGGAGGTTGTTAGCCATGTATGAGTTATTATTTTAAAACGAGCTAGATTTTGAAAAAGGAAGCTTGAAAGCTCTTCGGGGCTACTTTAATATAACTGCTGTCTAAATCTGAGAGGTGGGAAAACGCTGCACGTTATGCCGCTTTCTCTGCTCACAGCTCAGGACTGCTCTCCTTGGTGTTTTTGAACCACTTTTAAAGCAGACAGACAATGTGTTTCAGAAACATTTATGGTACAATTGCAGTATACTGGAGCATCAGAATGAAGAGGAAACAATGCTAAGATTTGCAATAGAAAATGTAACTTGTATATTTTATTAAATTGCTGACCACAAACTGGTTTGTGTTCTAAAAGCATGAATTTGTCAGACAAATTGTTGCTTAATGCGGACTGCTGGAGTTTTCTGTAGATCAGTCTCACTCACATATGGCATGGGCCTTCCTGGAATTGCAAATGCCATGTTTCCTTCAGGCACTGACTCTTCGAAGAAGGAAGGAATTGACTGAATCAAAAAGGCAACACTATTGAGTGGGATTCAGGAGTCAGTGGATGGCTGTTTGTACAACCCAGCAACAGGCACTTCACTGATGCAGTAATGGGAAAAGTCTGCACTTACTCTCACAGGGAGCCTGCTGATTTCCAAGGCACCCAGGGATTTAGGTACTGAATTTCAGGTATACAAGTTCTGATGTGTTTTACCTCTCAGTCTGCTGTGCAGAATTGAAAAGTGACTTCTTTCTGTAACTTTTACCGTTTACAAGATGGAGATAAAACTACTGACCCGATTCCCAATGACATTCCGGAAATAAGTGAGAATTGTTTAAGATACTCTACCAATAAAGCCTTACATGTGTAAGAAGGTCAGAGGGTACAGCACTTGTCTCTGCAGCACCTCAGTGCCCCTGGTGATTGCACACCAGCCTCTAACCACACCTGGGCTCCCCCCTCTGCCACTCACTCCTTACTCCCGCCAGCACTTTAAGGCAGAGCCCTTTGACCACTGTCACATCTGCCCTTCTCTGCCTGTGTGTGAATGAGACGCGGTGTGTATTCAGTGAGTACTTGTCAATTTTTTCTAAGTCATTATGGTGATACTGGTAAAAATGGAAGAATTAAAGGCACTGAAAACTCGTATTTATAACATAGCCACAGACCAAGAAAACCAGTGAGGGCTTCTAATCCAAGGGCCCGAGTCCCAAAACAACTTGGAAGAGACCACAGGGTAGTCAAGGGTATCCAAGTCATCTGTCTATAAATCTATCAGCTATGGTGAAATTTTGCAATAATTTTCCTATTAAGTACAATGTAGCTTGAGGGTCCCCATGTATTTTTTAAAAGACACTAAATCTTACGTGACTTAATTTTCATTGCATGTACATGTGGAAAATTAGCAGGCCTTTGCAGTTCACTGGTGAGTGCCTGCAAACCTGGGAGAAATGGAGTTAAAGAAATTCTCTCTTCAGCTTTCTCAAGCTAATGTCTCGCCCCAACTTTCATTTTGTTTTTCTTTCTCAGTATCTCTTTGCTCACTACTGCCAGCCAGAAAAACAGGCTGAAGCTCACTAAGATGAAGTAGCTGGGTCACACTGCAGAGAGTGCTGATGTGAGCTGTTTCTTAACAGGTTGAGCTGTTTTCCCACATAACCCTGGGGATGTGCTGAAACAATAGATTTTTAATAGTGTAAGTATGTACTTGCATCTTGGACTAACGCTATGGATGTACAGACTAATTTTTAATGGTGGATTTAGTATTTCCTGTCCTATGCCTTAAAAACTAAATAACTTGCTATATTGTAGTAGCTAATAACTCCCACTATTTTGAAATATTATTTCAGATTGTATCAAAGGATCCAAGAGAAGAACTTGACAGGCATCAGTGAATTTAACCACATGATTTATCTCTGTCAGATGGGTTGTTACTGTCCCTGAGGTGTTTTTATAGAGAGAGGAACTAAGGCACAGAGAACCTCAGAAAACAGGAGACTGTATTCACAGGCACAGTGAACCATGCGTCCAGTAATACCCACTCTTCAAACACCTTGGGTTCCCAATAAAAGATCTGTGGTGTATGCCAAGCTGACAACACACCAATAAATATTGGTATGAAATGTTGATTTACTGCTGATTTGCTAACTCTGTGGTCTGTATGGGGTAACTTCCAGCAAGACACTAAAAATTCAAGTTCAAGACAGAGGGGTTACTAAGAAAATATTCAAGTCCAGACAGAAGAGAAGAAGAATTTTTAGAATTGTTTTGGAGATGATATTCTGGTGTTTGCTGCTAGTTTTGCACTAATATCATAGATCTCCTTAAATTTTATTTTTCTGGTTATGCATATAAAAGCACATATATAAATAAAAGCTTGCTTTTCCAAAATGCGCTTAGAATTTTAGCCTTAGTGATTACCTCTAGTGAAGATACAGCTATTGATTTTCTGGGAACAAGAGCACTCTTATTATGTAGAGGTTACAGTCCTACAAATTTCCATAACAACACAAAATATTTTTCCATTATAGGTCTGGTAGGAAGCGAGAATGGAAATTTTTTTGCAGTCTCTTTCTGTGACCTTCCAAATGATTCTGTTTAATCCTGCATTTCTCTGCCTGAAGCATTAGTCACACAAGTTACCTATATAGAAAAGTTCTTTACTTCTATATACAAATGATCTAAACTTCATATGAAAACAGATTTTGATTGATTTCTCCAGTTCATTCTTAAATGTACCACTGGAGATTAGTCACAAAGTTAAAGCCACATTTTCCAAGTAACTGTGGCTATAGCGCTGAGTATGTTCAAAAGTATACATGTTGGAAAAGGTTTCTTACACAAATAGCTTTATTTCCCACATGGCTCACATCATCTGCGCAGTTCTACACGAAACCTTTATTTTCTAAATACATTTCATATTTTAGATAAAGCAAGAAATCTTTCAAGACACTTGCACTTCAGATTGCTGTACTGATAAAATATATAGGGATTTATTTTAAGAAGTTTCAGAACGGTGCAGCCTCTGCAGTGTGAACTGCAGCAGTTGTGGCCTTGCCCACTCATTGCCATGAGCTCGACGTGCAGATCGATGCCAACGACCAGAAAGTTCCCCCAGCTGCAGAATGGCAAAGAGAATTCACTGCTCAGTGCTGGCATGTTTGAAAAAATGGTTGTCTTCCTTCTGGCATCTGCCCATTCTAATTTTTCTTTAGTGCTTAGAGCACAAAATATACAAGACCCACAGCTTCAAGTGAAAAGATAAAAGGTCGTGTCTTATGGCAGGGTGTTCAAGCTATTTTGTTGGAGCCATTGGAAATTTGTTACTTCTTTCCACTGCGCAGTCACTGTTTGATGTATTGGTAAGTCTCAGGCACTGAATTAACTCCAGCTCACAGCCACCCCATACAGAAAGCCCTTCAGACACTATTTTTTGTGGGAGGTGGTGGAATGAAAGTGGAGTATAAGTATTTAAAAGAACATGCACTATTACTCAGTAAAGTGATTTTTTTTTTTAAAGTGATCTGTGTTTTGTTAACTCGCACACAGCCAGGAGCAGTTAGCTCTGACCAAGTTACATGGGGCAGCCTGGCAGAATCCAACAAGTCTGACACACTGGGAACCACAAATACCTCACAGGCTGCCTGGGTTATTAACACATCCCATCCAGCTTCTGTGAAAACTCTTCAGTATAACTTGGTATGCTGAGGTGTCAAAATGTTATTTAAATAACACTGATGGATGGCATTTAGGAGACAGGCCTCCCTTAAGCGAAACACCTGGCACTCAGTAGCTATTGATAAAGCTTTTAATTATTTTATGTTCTAGCAATTCAGTTTACAGTATTTTTAACTGTAATTTCACCCATAATTATAACAAAGTAAGCTTTAAAAAGAAAGATATTATCTTTCCCTGGGAATTTCCAGGTGACAACTGACACTATTCTCCACGTGGAGCTGTTCCTGTGACCCCCAGCTGGTCACAGGGCAGGACACAGACCGACCTACGCTGTGCCCAGTGGGGCACACTGGGAAGAGCTGGGCTGCCAAGGCAAAGGGTCAAGCATTAAGGAGCTCCTCCATCAGCTTCCAAACAATAGCTCAACAGTCACAGAAAGAACATTTCTGCTGAGTACTTAGGGGACCCAGGGGAATCTTAAATCAGCTAAATGTGACATTAATGCCACACCCCAAGGAATCCAGTTTGCCCTGCCAGTGAACTGGCCAAAATTCTTGTCTGGGGTTTCACTGCTGGCATTCCCAGCTGAGGGGATCCGAGTGGATTTGCTCACACAGTGAAAAGAATGATGTGTCTTGATTAAGGCTCATTTGAATAGCTTTGTTTTGAGTAAATACAGCTGCAAGGGAAAGGTGCAGGCACACATTCTTGTCGGTGAATTATTAATTATCAACTTTTGCTGCTGGATAAATACGAATAAAGTACTTGGGAGAAAAAAAAAGTTGTTGGTCAAAACGTTAGAAATTCAAGGTAAGGCACTGCTTTAGCTAAGTCAGGCTGACAGCATCCAGGCAGAGATTAATTGCACTGAGGTCTGCTGAGTCTGTTCTAAATAAAACAAGTAGGCTTTGTTTCATAAACAAGTGGATTCATCTACTGAGTCCCTGCAGAGGGATTTTTTTTACGTTTGTATTGTCATGAAGGAATAATAAAAACATCCCTTAAGTCCTAATCCAGCATAAAAATATATGGTAGATGTATTTCAGTTTGAATTAATGATACTGAATAATTTCTGTGAAAGGAACTAAATGTCATACTGTGTGAAATATGTAAGCTTCTGAAATGCAGTATTTCCTAGCTGACTAGTCCAGGTAAATATTCAAGCATTGAGTAATGTATTTTTCAGGCAAGGTCACTCTATTTCTGTTTTATGTGTACACAAAACATTTCCAAATCAGTGCATTTTATTTTGGTATTAGTTTCACAGAAATTACAACTATTTATGTCAACAAATGAGAAGGGAATTAACCCAACAAATCGATGTCTTCATGGAGTTCACAGGACAGAGACGAATCCAGAGAACGCAACTGGAAAGCATGAAATATTGCTTTAAGTGCTGGGAGTATTGGCTTGGTTATCATAAAGAAAGCAGGGGCAGTGGGTGATATTGTATGTAATTTCTCCCTTCCACTGAACAGGGAAATGAGAGGTTGGTCATGGAGTCAATGCTTCTGCTATTCTGGCCTGTGTTTATCATTACCTTGATTTACCAGCACGGTGCAATTTTCCCCTTTCAGCCTCCCTCTGGTCTTTTCTTGGCTTCTAACACTCTCTTGGAGAGAGGATTGTCTCCAACTGTAGTCTATTCAGTGTCTTTAAATATTGATTATTCTTCTTCCCAAATCAGGACACATGCTAACCTACTTCTTTCACTGACGAGTACAAACTTCCTTGTCTTTTGCTTCCATTCTCACTGTGGGTAAAAATGGTTCTTGCATGTTTCGCAACTGGTTCAATAACCTTATTACCTTGCCATGTATAAGAGAGGGGTTTCTTATCTGTAGCCTTGTCCAGATCACTGTTAGTGAGAACTGTTTTCAGGCTTAGAGACTGTCACTCCCTGTTGTGTTAATTGGACTGTAAAAACTCTTGTTGCCAGGAACTCTCTGAGAAAATGCTAAAATAGATGTATGATCAAACTACCTCAGAGGACGTAGACTACATTTTGCCTACTGTAATACAGACATACACACTTCTGATATACATCTGAATAGAGTTTAAATTTTCTCTACAGAGCAGCTCTCCTGTTATGTAGCCCAGCTGTTTCCTAAGAGTTGATCATAATTCCCTCCCACAAGACTAGAGGTGAAATCCTGGTTCCTCCAGAGCCAATGGACACTTTTACACTGTAAGATCATTTGGAGCCACATAGAGCAAGAGGCTGCTGATGCCTTGAGGGTTTTTCCTCCAACTCCTCCAACTGCCACTTTTATCCACTAGAAGTGAACTGGAAAACTGAGTTGTGAACAAGATGACACTTCTGACTGATTCTTTCATGTGCTTATTTACACAGGTCCTGAGTTAGCTGCACTCTTCATGACTATAATTTCAAGCTATTTCATTACATTACTGCTTACATTTGAATTCTAAAAATACTATCTGCTTTATTATATTATTCTAAGGTAGTTTCTAATGTATTGTGTGTGTGTGTGAAAGAAATATGTTGCTGATGCTAAGAATACTTTAAACAGTCTGGAGAATCACTGCTGGAGTATCTTGAGATTGATCTCCCCATCACTTAAATCTTTAAACTTAAAATAGATGCTTTTCCAGAGTATGTGCTGTTCCCATTCAAACGATGATCCTGAAGATCAATTATGTCAAGTGTGTGAAGTCCATCAGCCTGTATTATGTTATAGTTCATATGATGTGTCAATGAATGGATCCCTCCCGCCTCAAAATCTGTCAAGGTGTTAGAACACAATTTTTTTTGGAACTTCAAGTGTGGTCCAAGTGTCAAAAACATTTGCTAGTTTTGCTATTAGTTGTGCACCTCAGTGTATGTTTATTTATAGTCTTTTCATTGGTACAGTGTCATAGTTCAGTGGGAGCTTCTGCCTGGTTTTGTCTCCAGCTGCCCACTAAACATTTGTATACAGGTGAAAACTTAAACTAGTAAAAATTTCTGTATGATCAGCTTCATTTTTCACTTTTCCAGGAGGCTGAGGTATTATAGGCTAGAGTAGCTAATACATCCTCATTTCCCTTACAGATGTTGTTAAATTGGATTAGAATTTAATTTGGAACTCTTTCGTGTTTTCTCCTTTCTCCTTTGGGATCAACCATACGGAAAATCATAAAATAAAATACCTTGCTTGCAGCAACGAAATAATTTTCAATAAAAAGGAAAATATTGAAGCAACTTTACTAAGTGACTAAAATTGTTCAAATGAATTACAAATGATATCTAAATGAAATTTTAGAAGAGGCTGTCTAGACCTACTGAAAAACAGCATGTTAAGTGAAGCTCTACCTCTCAGCAGAGTAGAGCAGAGTACCACTCTAATCAAAGAACAGTTCATTCATTCATTCTTCTACATGTCAAATGACTGACTTGAAAAGAAAACCCTCCATGATGATGAATGGTATGAAAAGGAAAACACCAAGCAATAATTTTTTTTTTTTTGGTAACAAGCAGAAATTTGCAGTGAGAGAAACATGTGTTTGCTCTAGAGAATAAACCACAAGTAAACAGGAAGTGGTGGCTGAGGGCTGGCTTATGGAACCCTTACTCCAAGAAAAATCTTACTCCATTAGCAGTACCATTAAATCCAGCAGTACTACTCATACAAAAAGCTCATATTCGTTCTTTTAAGTTGTCACAATCTGACGCTACAGGAATATTGTTTGTAAGACAGCAGTGAAATGTTTTTCCATCGCTGCTCATCTGCACATTCATAATACATCAGAAATACCTTTTTTTTTTAGCTGTGTATCTATTCTTGGCTATGAGGTTTTGATACAGGATTCACACAACATCCTGCATCCCTGATGTTTTGTTCCTACCACTCCCCAACTGTAACTGCCTGCATGTACCATTTCCTTATGTACATCTATGTACCGACGTGGTCAAAAGGTTAATACGTTGCAGGGGAGGAGGAAAGGGCTCCCAAAAGGTTATAAGCCTCCCTTAGGACTTCACAGCAGCCATGATACCTATATTCCTTTTAGAATGTAATATTTGGCAACACACTCGCATGCTTAAATTATTAGATATGCAATTTATATTCCCCTACTTTGCTCTCAAAGCCTCGCTGTTCTGAACCAATGTACTGCTTGGTGACAGAAGATCCAGATCTCACTGCTCAGCTTCTGAGAGTCTGAAATGACCCTTTTTTTTCAAAGGTGAGAAAACATTCTGATTCCTGTACCTTACAGTCTCTCCTGCAAGCTGCCCGTTCCTGACTCCCTTTTGCATTTAGTCTCTTTACCACAAAATACAAAATGCTCTTAACAATTTTCTCCCCCAAACTTACCTTGCAGTATTTTGGTAGCATATTAGCTTGCACTGGACTTTCTTCCCTGGAGCCTGGCATCAGAGTCCAAATGAGGTCATTAATCTGAAAAAGTGGAGTGGTCTCATCCTAGCCCTGGTTCCGGAGGGCGCTGCGCTCGGTCCCGTTCCAGTGAGCTCTGCAGCCTGTGCTGACAGCCAGGCTCGGGGCTTCCACAGCAGGACTGCTAATGGTCAGGAGTGCACAGCTTGAGCACTGCTGTGTCAGTAGCAGGAAGCTTTTACTGTGCCTGGGTTCCTGTCAGTGCTACTAATTCAATCACTTACATATGCAATAAATTCACATGAAAAATTAACAAACACCTAGCCAGCAGCAGTGCCCTCTGCTCATTCTTTTTTTCCCTAAAAAAGCTATGTAGCTTTCTCTTAAAATGATTGGATTTAATGGTTTATTTCAGTATTTTGTGAAAAAAAAAAATCCTTTATTCCTAAATAGATTCTCAATATTAATCCATGACATTATTTTATTTAGTTTTTATTAATATCTTCCATCAGGTTCTCTTCTAATTACATCTGTATCATCCCTTGAACTAAAAGGGACTGTGCAGATGTCAGAGTGGGGTATGGCTCAGCAGCTTGCAGTGATCTATTCCACTCAAGATCTATTTGATTTGATTCTATTTTCCATCTCTAAGATCCACTAGAGATAATTGTTGGTATCATTAGTAGTAATAGCTCTAAAGGCAGTGCAGCCTAGTGAGGAAAAAATAACTCGGGACTCCTTTTTCCTCCTAAACAAGAATCCTTAGAGAACTGAGGTCCAAGTATCATCCTATCTTTCCTTACTACCTTTTTTGAGAGATTGGTGATCCTCCCTGGAGAGCTGGTCTGGGATTCTACAAGCAGCAGCCTACAGCTCACACAGTGTAATGACAAAGAACTGTGTTCAGAACAACTTAAAGCAAAAACTGTGGTCTTTAACAGCAGCTTTTGTTGAAACTGTCTTTTCTAACACGGCTTGAGAAAAGAGGGTGAAGTGAATGTACACATCCTCTGCCCACGGGGCAGGCGGAGATTTATACCAGCTGTTAAAGCACCTGGTGACCACAGAGATATTTAGGATGTCTTTGGCATATTCCTTCTCCTGTAGAAGTGCTCCAGTCACGGGGGATATGTGTGTCAACTGGCCCCTCTCACAGCTGCTTTTTGACACTGTAACAAACTGAAAATCGTATGGGCAAGGATGTGTCCCAAGTAATACAAAGGAATTAGTCTTAAATTCCAGTGTTCACTAAAATGTTTCCTCTGAATGTAGCTAGGGAGATTAAAATATCTTAATTCTCTAGAAAATGCCTCTTTCTGAGGCCTTTAACTCTTTCATCAGGTATCAGTCTTTGAGAAGGTTATCTCACTATGTTCTCCGAAGTTTCCAGTTGATAAGTGTGCTAATTACTGTGCTTAGATCCCTTCCATACTCCAAGTAGTGTGCTCTGTTGTTTCTGACAGTTCCCCCTTTACGGCTTTTTTCTTAGAGTTATTCAAACTGATTCTACTGCTTTGAATGAACTCTTCTGCTTCATACCTTTTCACAGCTCTGTATCTCGAAAAGCCACTTTGAATATCTAGATCAGTACAGGAGCTGGTTTTTTGCAATTGCTCAATACCACTCTGTTCTTTGTCCTCCTATAATTATCATATTATGTGTCGCTAGACTTACAAAGCCACCCTGAAACCAAATCACCTTATTTTAGAAAAGATGCTAGGGGCCATATATTGTAATTTTTTCTGCATTATATGTGAAAAATGCAGAAACCAGAATAATCTTTCACTGCAAGCAACAGCAAATCCAGCAAGGTCAGCTTGTTCCTGAAGACTCCGCTAGTGCGGCCCAGTGCAGCAAACTGGTCTGTGGAAATCAAGAGTGGCCTCACAGTGCTTTTCCATTGAATCTATTTCTTTTGTTATGGATTTGGAGTATACAACAGTCATGAGGTAATGCCTTGAATGAATTGCATTACAGTTGATTAGCCAGACATAGACGGGATTAGACTGGGACACAGTGATGCAAAAAGATTTGCTGTAGTTTTACAGAACCAATGGATAAAATCACAGGCAGCTCCTGTGCTATCTGCTAAAACACATGTTCAACCAGCTCCACTCCCAGAACTCTGACCCCTCGCTCAGCTGCTGAGCCTGGCTCAGATGGGATTTCCTCCTCCTCAGCCCCTGTGGCTGGGGTTCAGTCGTGCCATCCTGCCTCCCTTTCCAGTTCTGTGCTGTTGCTGGGCAGGACGTTCCCGACTGGACTTTGCTTCAGAGTTCCTCTGTTGTTTTCAGTTTTCCTTACCCATTCAGGGTTCTCTCTTATTCTGGTACTCAGCTGCTTCTCTTCCCTTACATGAATCATTGCTCTGTCCACGTCTTATCAGCAATATCCCAGAAGGAAGAGTTAAATTTACTTGGCCAGGTTTCCATGTTATAAAGAGAGCCCTCTTGAATTTGGGATTGCATTATTGGTATGTATTTTCCAACTCCCCTACTAACTCAGTTATATAAAGGGCACTAAATCCTGTACCATGTGGTTACACCATAATTTCTGAGTGAAATCTGGCAAAAAAGTTTGGATTTAAATATAAACGTTATTTTTAAGAAGACTTTTCATTTTTATAAGAATAAAACATTGTCTTAGTAATTAAAAACAAAAGAGCTCCCATAACTGGATGTTATGTTTTAACATACATGCTGCCATGGTTGTCTGCCAGTACAAAGTATTAATAAGGTGACACAGGACAGAAATCTGCAATGGATTTCCTCTGGAAACTACACTCCTCATATTTCAGAAATTATTTTGCAGTCAAAACCCACAAATTCTGAGGGACTGCACAAAACTAAAGCTGCAGAGAAAAAAATGGTAACCAGATACACTAAATAACTGCTTCTCCTCTTAATTAGTGAGAACCTGTAAACATAAATCAGAGCAGAATTAAACGTAATGTCTGTAATATATTTACTTTTCCTTTATGAAAATAATTTGAGGAGAAACAAATCACAAGTGCAGTTGAACTCTTAAGCAGTGATTCTGTTCCTTTTCAAGAAGTGTCAGCTATAAAGAATTAAAAAAACCCATGAAAAAATTTAAAAATAAAATTGTTTTTGACTAGTAAACTTAAGAGTACTGTTTAAAGTATTTGCAGTTCTTTGATACGTGTGCATTTAATTGTCAGCTGAAATAGGAATCATAGTCCAGACATCACCTCTATGGTTTCAAAATAAAACCAGAATGTGTTACGTAAGTTTTTACCTGTAGATGAGTGTAAATGTTTCTACTGCACTCCTCGCAGACTGCTGTCCAAAAGAATGTGCAGTTGATAGCAACTACTTGCTTGTCTGAAATGCTAGATGGGATTTTAATTTTTGGAACTCTTGTTTTAGCAAGAAAGACCAGAAATCAAAGACAGCCTGCTGGCAGTGATACACTGAAAGCACCATGCAGACATCAAACTCATCATAGTTGAAAAATAATGTTGCTTGTTTATTAGTGTATTAGTGTAACCCAAGAATTCAATTTCCTTGTGAACAGAGCTGTATAAATGTCACTAAAAACCTTACTAGTCCTCTGTTTTGTATTTGCAGATATTGGAACACTCTGTACATAGGTTTTAGCCAGTTGCTAAACTCAGGTTTGGTATTCGTGGTCTCTCTAGTCTGTGTCTACCATGTCTGGTTGGCCACATCAGTAACATCTGCTCTCAAATTCTGCAAATGACACTTACACAGGATGGAACTCAAGCATGTTTGTGTGCAAGAAGGAATAGTAAATACTTGCTTGTAAATTCACAAAAAATTGCTTTGCTTGGTGCTTAGCAAATACACAGAATCTATATGCAACAACCTGAATATGCAGTCTTTCTGTGATGATTAATGAGTCTGAGTTAATTATCTGGAATTTTATTTGCAATTTTATTTCTGGTATTTGTCAGTGACTACTTGAAAAAAAGGCAGTGAAATTTTGTTTCTCTTTGACAACGATAAAACACTTTGGAAATAAACATTCATTTTTTGTGCAATGGCAGGAAAAAGTACTTATTTCCTTGCTCAGTAAATTTAGAGATATGCTTTTGCATATCTTTCCCTAGCCAATATCCAGCAATCTCACCTATTTGGAAACTTTTTTGCTGGTATGACTACTGAAATTCCAAGATCTGAGTAGCAGAGTAATGCTCAGTACACTACAGCACAGAACTGATTATGACCAAGAGCTGCAAGGCTATAATGATATTATCAGATTGTGATGGAGTGTTCAGAGACATCTGTCTCCCTGATACATTGCGGGATGCAAATAACAGATATAACATGGGACAGGAACCCCAGAAATCAGATCCTGAAGTACTTTTATGAGCCTGAATCAATTCAGAAATAATCTTCTGACTCAGTACAGGGACAGAGCACTGACTCTAAGATGTGGCTTTGTGATCCCTTCCAAAAGAACAGTCCAAAGTGAGTTCAGTAGTTTTTCCTGACTAGGACTGCAGAACAGAAAACTGAGTTCTCTTATTTAAGACCACATGCTCTATATAATAACCAATGCATTTGTTTTTGGAGCTCAGGAGAGAAAAGTGAGGCGGTGGTAGCATGACAAAAGAGCGTAGTCCTGGCTCAGCTGACGTTAGGGAAAATATCCCTGCTGGTTCTGATGGGTTCTACTTTATATCCCTATGCACACAAAATTTGGTATTATTGAAATAAATTTAAGCTTCCTGTTACACAGTGTTGATTGCTACACAGCTGGTGATTGCCAGCCCTCAGTGCTCACTTGCAGGAACATGAATACGAGATGGTGAAAGGCTTCAATGTCTCTTAACATGAACCATTGAGTTCAGCTGTATGGGGGAAATACATTTCTTCTGATTATGAAGGCTTTATATGAAGCAAAAACATGAGTTCAGCTGAGTGGGAGACTTGATAAGAAAGCTGGCAGAGAGTATTCAAACTTTAGAGCTCAGCTCTACTCAGAATGATGTTTTGGACTAGGCAAAGTGGCAATAATCTGTCACTGCCTGTGTGGGTCTCTTAGCAGGAGGTTACTCAAGCTGTGAAGACCATCAACAGCTGTAACAGGAAGACTTTTGACTTGAAGTTCAGTATTTTGAAGTTCAGTATTTTGGTCTTTCTGAACAGCAGTCAGGGTGTGTTTCTGAGGAAGTCAGAGAATTTGAGAAGGCAGTTTCTGAGGATGACTTCAAAGAGGCCACTGACAAGGGATCTCATTCATTTGTATAAATATCTGAAGGGAGAGGGTCAAAAGGATGGACCAGGCTCTTCTTGGTGGTGCCAAACAATATAACAGGAGGCAATGGGCAGAAACTGATGCACAGAAAGTCCCACCTGAACATGAGAAAGAATTTCTTCACTGTGCAGTGACTGAGCACCAGAACAGATTGCCCAGAAAGGGTGTGGAGTCTCCCTCACTAGAGATATCCCAGAACCATCTGGACACAATCCTGTACCGTGTGCTCTGGATGACCCTGCTGGAGCAGTGAGGTTGGACCAGATAATCCACTGTGGTCCCTTCCCACCTGAACCATTCTGTGATTCTGTTAAGACAAGAAAAGTGTTGTTCCTGGGTTGCTGAGGTTCAATCTTCGGGTCTCATAGGCAGCATGTCATACCAAATCCCTCAGAAAATGACTGTGCTTCATCTTTAAAGTAAGTAGTTTTTTGCTTCCACTATTCCAGCTGGAAGGCTACTGGAAGTCTTGATTGCTCTAATGATCAGAAACTTTTTTCTAATTTCCAACCTAAATTTATTCACAGCTGGTTAATATCCATTTGTTTCTGTGCCAGTTTTGTTCTTAGCTAATTTAAGTTTTTCCATATCTGGTGTTTATCTCCCTGATGCATTTACATGCTGTGATTATGGTCCTGCTGAGCTGTCATTCTGCTCAATGAAATAAGCCAAAATCTTTTGGTCTTTTCTTGTAAGATAGACTTTCCCTTCTCCTTGATCATCCTTCTTTGGACCTGTTTCCATGCCTCTCTTCTGTGCAAGATTCTCAACTGAAAATCTGCTACTGGCATTGTCAACTGGCACTGGTATTTCTGGAAAAAAACTCTTCTAAAACTAGAACTGCATCTGTCTTTTTTACGGATGTATTTTATCGACAACTTATAGCCATTATGTGTGCGCAAGTCATTCTCAGTAATTTCTAAATGATAGTCGATGGCTCAGGGTAGGTTTCTCGTTATTGATGATCAGCACTATACTGTAGTGTTAAATGAAATTGTATTTTTGTTGTTGAAGTACAGACAGGTCCCTCTGTATAGTGACTGAAGCTCAGCAGTACTGAATGTTTCCCAATATTGATGATGTTTTCCAGCACTGAGTAATCAACAAATGTAGTCACCATTATCCTGTTTCTGCTTCGTTTAAGGACGAAACATCATAAACAACCACTTCCAACAGTGATCCACAAAAACCTTCCCTGTTAAACTTTCCTCACTCTGACAGTCCTTCCTTTAATGCTCTATTTTTCTTTTCCCCATGAATGAGTTTCCTGCCTTCTTTACAGATTAACTGCTATTCTTTACTTCGTCCAGCTTCAATAATAATTTCTTTCGTAATGCCATAACAAATGCTTACCAAAGATCATACAGATCAAGTCAGTTATACCTCCCTTGTCTAAAACCTCAGTTATGATAATAGAAAATGCTGTCAGGTTAGTCTGACATTATGTTCTCCTGATAAATTTAAATAGCACTTTTTCTTTTTTTTTTTTTTTTTGTCTAGGTTTGTTTAGTTTTCCTTGAAATCTGTTCCCTAAAACCTTTAAGATTATAGATAGTCGTATGGGTATCTGGGCTGTTAGTTGTCTTACCATTTTTCTCACCGTATCTTAAATCTGGTATATTTTCTGTTGTTCTGTTCAGATTCGTAACAAGACTGCAGCATATTTTCTACCAAGTCTCCAATTTAATATAACACACTTGAAATAGCCGAAGAATTCATACCCTCTTAAACATTTTGGTTTTGCACCATGGATTGGGTTATCCATAATACAGATGCCACTTTGAGTATGTTTTGCTTCCCCTCCCCCTTTTTCATCAGATAACCGAAAAACTTCCAATGATTGTTTTAATATACTTTAATATACTTCTAAGATCTAAATAAACTTTACTTTAGGCAGCTTGTACTTTTTCCTTCTGCCTATGAGGAACTATCTCCATTCCCTATGTATTCTCCATTCCCTGTGTTAAGGCATCACCTTAACAATTTAACAACTGAAAATATTAGTTCTGAAGCTTCTTACAAAATTTTTGCCCATTTTCTTTGGGTCCAGGTTCTTAATATGATCAACAGCTTTGGTCTTCTGTCTTTCCTGAACGTAATCTTTTATTGTGAGTGCTCCAGGGATTATTGCTCTTTCACTATTTCCATGTAGTTTCTAGCTGTCTTCTAATAATTCAGATTTCTTTTGTTTGCACAGGTTCGGGCAATTCTATGTATCCCTTCCAGCTGTATAAAACTTGCCACCTTGTGTGCATTACCTGGATTCAGTAGAGTGGTAACATTAACAATGTTCTCTACTGTTCAGAACAAAACTAGCAGTCGCTTACTTCCTAGTTTCCATTCTTTAGCATTGTTTTCTCTGTTGTACATCATAATTTTTCCTCTTTCTTTTATCTATCATTCTTTCCTGTGTTCGTTTTTCAAAGCCTTCTTAAAATTGTCCTGGTTCTTGAAAGGAGTGTTAGACAACAAATAGCAAAAGATGAAAGATCTCATCTACATCTGAAGCCTGCAACTGGAAAATTATATTCCTTGTTAAACTTCCATGAATGACAGCAGAAATAACCTGTCACTTTGATGAGATACATGTCAAGCTGTATTTTTTATTTCATTAATCACTTCTGTCACATTTCTGTCGTTACTCCTATGACAATGGTGTCCAAGGCCATATTGAAGACTAAGGCCATCTCCTACCTAGCATAACTAATAGGAATCTGTTCTTTTGTGTAAAATATGAATTCTTTTTCAAGTATTCCTATTAAGAGGTTCTGACAGATTACTATCATATCAAAATGTGATGTTTACTCTCAGTTTTACATAACACTCAGAAATACTCAAAAAGCTTTTATTTACTACAGTCTTTGTTTATTCCTACATTAATATTAGCAAAATGGACCATAGGAAATTCTGTATAGTTAAACTCTAATATTCAGCGTTACTTATCGAGAAACATATTTCTGTATTTCAGGGTAGGCTTAAATAGGCAAGTATTTCCTCTCAATTTATTTTTAATTAACAGTGAATAAGAATTTCTGGACCTTTTATTGATACACCTGATAGTCAGAAAATGCTGAATTTGAAAATGTATTTTGTGACAGCTTTCCTGCCCCTATCCAGGAAATGCTGTATTCACTACTTGACACTGTAGCTTTGGAACCCAACTGGTGGCATTGGGAAGACAGAAATTAATGGGACAAAGGCTTGGAAGCAAATTACCCTGTTTTTCACATCACTCTAATTTCCAATTAGATTCACTGATGTAAAGGTTAAGATACAGCTGGCTCTAATCATGGTAAGATAAATTTTAAAGTTTGTTTCCTCAGCTTCTGAAAACTATTAAGGTCTATAAAGCCAAATGATTGATATTAAATGCATGTCAAAATAATTCTGAAGGTCTCATTTCTACATGTCAATAGACAAGAGCATTTGAATTTCTTTTATGTATCTCATAACAGCAAACAAAGTCTTAAAGTAATCAAGAAAGGTAATTTGTCTGAATTCATTGCCCAGTACTTCCCTGATCACACATGCTTTTGTTGTTGTTCTATTGTTCTATTGTTGTGCTATTTTGTTCCAAATGCATATTTTACTGAAAAATACTGTCCAAAGGTGTTGGTAAATTGTATTCAACATCCATACCGGGTTAAGAGGTATAAAAAGGAAATTCTATGACATGAACAGTTCTAGTTACCAGAAGACAGTAGACTGCTCTAAGACGAGAACACGAAGCAGCAGAGTGTTCCACATTTTACAGGGAAACTCACAAAGACTTTAGTGTGGCTCTTTTCCTGTAGGGATTGCCAAAATAGAGAAGCATGTGAGAAAAGTGGGTTTATGGGCTTAGGTCTACCTTGCAAATTTTGTAGATAAAATTCAGGTGTTTTTTTTAAAGCTGGCTACTTCCCTTCTCGTGGCAGTCCCCTATTGTTTCCTAATCCTCATAGAGTTTGTGAAGAGGGAGCTCTGCTGGTAACCAAATTTTCCACCATCAGTTCGCGTCCTTCTACTTGCGGCAGTGAGTAGAACTTGGCAGCGGAACGTTTTTGGTTTGTGACCAAGCGCTGCTGAGAGGGGACTCAGCCCCTGTTGCGTGCAGCAGCCACGGCCTGGGTGAGCTGCGTGCCCTGCTGTGGGCAGCAGGAAGGAAAACACAGCACAAAGGTGGCAGGAGGCAAAACCTTTCATGAAAGCCTTCGAACTCGAGCAAGGAGGAGAAAATTAACAACCAGGACAGTGAGAGGAGCAACAGTGGCAAATCTGAGTGTCATGACAGGCAATGGAGAAGTAGAGGAAGAAAACTTAATGATTACATCTACTATGCCAACCTACAGAAGTTCAGTACAAAATGGTTTTTGAGAGGAACTGCAGTAATGCTGATACATGACTAATTGTGCAAACTTTGGGAAAATCACCTTTGGGGGCTACCATTAAACTTTGGCTTGTGATTTGTATTTCTGGGCATGGGTAAACTGATGAGAAATGGATTTTTTTTCCCATTATGTATAATGAGTTTCACTTATTCCGTATTTTAGAATTTACTTTATTTATGTGCAAATAAACCACTGGAAGTAAAACTCATGTACCAATGATTCAGAACTTCAAAAGCCTGAGAGCAGAGCAATGAAGTATCAGAATGTTTATAATAATTCCAACTTGGTAGAAAAATTTGCTGAATATGGTCTTTATGATCCTTAGGCATTTTACTAGTAACATTACTGGACAGTGATGAAAATCCATAGCTACAGAAAGTCACCTCCTAGTTTACATGCCATGACACAGATTTGGAAGACAAGTGTTTCTTTCCGTTTCGCCTATTTCTGAAATAGACTGTGCAACACTGGATTCTGTGATACAAACAACTAGTACGTACTTGTGTGCTGGGTAGATTCTTTCTAAGTAGTATTTCAATGTTTTTATCTTTTTCAGGTTTAACTTTTGCAAAAAAACTAGCAAATTAAACTGGACAGGTGATTTTAAATGGACCTGGTTTGTACATCAAGGCCGTTTATTTAAAGCTTGCTTAGAAACAAGATTATTATAAATTACAAAACAACCTACAGCTGAGTTATGAGACTGCCATTTCCTAAAGTTTAAATTTCCATATGCTTTATTTTTTCCATCCTTTCATGCCCCTTGTTCTATTTGGACAATTCATCCTGATCGAGCTGGTGGACTTCATCCCAACTTTTCATCCTCCTCCTTTGCATAGTAAATTGTGACAATAGTGGTAGATTAAAAAAAGAAAGTACAGCATGATTCTCGAGTGAACAGTGCCTCTTTGGTGAAAGTTATACACTGGGTTTAGACTAACATTTATATTAATATATGACAGGGACTACGCTAGGGACTGTTGTTTTTCTATGTTTTGAATGAATTTAATTCCAGAATAGAGGGGTGGATCCTTATTTAGTTAGTAAAAGTTCTTCCTAATTTACATCCAGTAAAAATACAGCATGAGCCAAGAATTTCTGAGCCTTTGCAAGATTTTCTACTAGGCTCTTGTAAAACTGCCTAACAGCTTCAAGGAACACTTCTCTCTACCAGCATTGCAAATTCTCACAATTTTTAGTTTCCGTCTGTGCCTTCGCCAAACACAGTTTATCATCTACTTTCTTTGAATGAACTTCATTCCATGAAAGTGAGCTCATTATTTTTACCTTTTTTTCAATTTATAAGCAGTTCATAATCTGCTGTTCAAAATTTGGTAGAGCTGCTACTGAAACACTGGAAAATACCACGGCAAAGTGGAAAACATACCACCATAAACACTGCCCTAATACTATGAGTTCTTTTAGAGAAGAGTTGTAATAATAAAATATTATCAGTTTATCATAATGGAATTTTAGCTAGGCTAGGAGTTACGAATCATAGACACCACTAGAGATCAGTTAGGATTCCAGCCATGTGCCCAGATTTTTAAAATTTTGTAGCTTAAAGTTATTAACTTTATGTTGATATTACAGCTGAGCAGAGATTCAATTTAGCATTGAATTCAATTTTACCTTGTGCATATTCTTTGTAGGCTTTTTTATTAATGTAAAAATGAACATTTGTTTTTTTTAATTCACAACTGTTTAATAGCTTGGTGTTTATTTATTTTAGGCAGCAGTGTAACCAACACTGTATTTTTAACAGATTACTGAGTAGACCAAAATGGGATTTGCATCTGCAGTTAATCGTGAGACTGTTCTGCTTCCCTTTTCTCAGTGAGTTAGCTGTGTCTCAAATGCCAAGAAATCAGTGCAAAAATGTCTTTTATAAAATATTTAGCAATGCTTTTCAGGCCCACTAAAACATGTGAAGCCCTTGAGGTTCCATCTTGCAAGATTTTTCATGTATACATACTTATTTTTTTGTAGACCCACTACGATCACATAGGTATGTGTTCGACAACTGAAATCTTACTGAAATGTAAATGATTAATATGGATCATTTCATGTAAATATGAAATGCCAATGGTAGAGTGTTAAATATCACAACACAAGAATAAAGGGCATGAAGCTGACTGCCTATGCACTTAGAAGTTTAGGAGACAAACTATCTGATCCGGAACTTGGCCAAGGCATCATGACTAACAAGCCTGCTCCTGAAAAAAAGTGCCAGAGGAACTTTGATACCCCTGTGTGGTCAAGATTTCTGCTTAGTCTAAATTAAGACATCTCGAAACATAACACTGCCATATATAAAATCCCATGCCAACATTTGGCAAAGCACTTCTTCTGTTCAAGCATTTGTGCTGGGGAAAGTTGACTAAATACAGCATCAGGACAAACAGTTTGGAAAGCATTTATTTTGAATTTCATAGGAAGCCAAATGCTGTGTAAATCCCATTCTGTGACAGAAATTTGCCCCCTGTTCATTTATAGAACTTTCACAAAACTCAACAGGAGGACTGGTACCAGGTCTATAATATACTGTAAAAACTTTAAAACATCTTATAGTTGGTTGTTAAAACGACAGACATTTTAGAGCAGTGATTGGGGAATGAACTGCTTCCATCTGGTCTGCTACTGTTTTGTTGAAGATGGAAAACAGCACAAAGGATTGCACACATTATCCTAAGAGACAAATACTCTCTTTCACCTGTACAGTTTAGCACTGAGACTTGGCTCTTCTGCCTTATCTGTGAATCCCAGGGTGTGCTCCTGCATCCATCAGGTTCCATCCTGTCAGAGTCCACATTTACTGAATTAAACAGGACTTCTTACATAACTGAGGTTGTACATTTGTAGACAAACAACCCGTGCATCTCATCTGAAGTTCTCTTTCTCGTGCAAAAGCCTCACCCCCGGGGCTCAGGAGGCAGCTGGCGCCTCAGGACCCATGCTCTGGGCAGTCCCTGATCTGCTTCGCGGTCACTGCGCAAACCGAACCGGTCGGTAAGCAGAGCAAAATCAAATGCTTAAGCTCATTATGATGGTGAAATAGCTTCGAAAGAGCTCCCGTTGCACGGTACCTCTCTGCATCCTAGTGCTGGTTGTGGTGCTGGCTCGGCAGAAGGCCACTTCACCTCTCTCCTGGTGTTTTACCTGAAAGCATGTGGTGCACAAGTATCACAAAAGCAAATCCTACAGAAAGGCACCTGGAAATGTGGAGGCAGGACATACCTTCCTTCGATATCTTTTTTAACTGCCTTTGGAATTTTATCTTAGGACCTCTCTAGTATTTCTGTGTTGTGAGGCTTCATTTAGAAAATAGTAAGAAGAGAATCTAAACCTAGGTCTTTGTAATAAACAGAGTGATTTTCTGGCTTTTGGGGAAAAAAACCCCAACAAACCTAATCTGTACTATAAACAAAAAATTTAGAGGAGATACGTACATTATGGCCTGACGCAGTAAAGTAGTTTCAGTGCTGGACTTCAACACAGCTTAAATGCAAAGTATATTTACTCTACACTTGCACAATTTATTGAGCTTAGTCAGAAATTCCCCACCGAAGCTGATAATGATTGATGCCTCTCCAAGACAGGTAAATTCCCAATTTCTGTAATTATGCTTATTACCTTGTTACGGTTGTTAAGGTTCTCCCATTTTTGAAGTATTCATTAGCTGAGTTACAGCTGATTATTAGTGAAACATGGGCTCTGCAAACATCTTTTAAAATAAATGGACTACGGAATTTATTCTGCAGATTTCACTTTTACATCTGAGAACAGAACAGTAGGAAAAAGGGAAATGATTACTGGAATTCTAAGTCAGATCCTACATTTGATCCCGATAACTTCAGAAGAACTATTGCTTTAAAGAGTATAGTATCAGGCATTACATACTGGCCCATCATTTTGCATTTGGGTGTACCCAGGTAGTGTAGTTTACCCAGCTAAATATCACACCTTCTCTTCAAGAAGCATAAGTTCTATCAAGGGCCCAGTGCTTTAAAAATGAGATTACTTTTGCTTAGGAGTCCAGGGTGCTGACTTATGTGTCTGACTTGATCTGCCCTAACTGGGATGGGTTTATTGTTCACCTTATTTTAGATTAACAGGTAATTGCAAATAGTTCTCCCTAAATTAGTACAAGTCTAACAATATGTTTTGGATAGCAAGAAAGGACCTGTAATGCCTAAAATGTGCTGACATTTTTCTTAGCATGAGGTTTGATACCGTATTTGTATGGTAACTTAGCTTATGTTCCAACATGGTTTAATAAACATTACAGTAGATCATTTCATTGCAAAGAAATTAGCTTTTTATTGTCTTTGTCTGACTCACTTAGAGACTCTAATTAAGGATATACTAAACACGAAAATCTCTCCTAAGGCTTTAGGCTTTGTAGATGTTATCTGAAGCTCATTAATGCTTCCTGTTAGCACAAAAGTATATTCAAAAGTTTGGATGATGAACTCAGGTGGGCTTTTGTTTTTAACAATGGCAAGTGTACTCAACAGGAATAGTATTTTTACTCCAGCAAGCCTTTTAAGAGAATTTGGTTAGAATTTAATTATATTTGGGCTAGAAAAATAAAAGTATTTTGAAAGAAAAAAATTAAAGGACACCAGTCACCACATATTTGCATGTTTTGACCTTATTTCCCGTTGCAAGTTTGATTTCGATCTTTTAATGACTCAAAAAATTTACAATGCTGCAAGACACCTCAAGATTCCATTAGACTTCCTCTTATAAAATGTTGTATGTGTGTTGAAACCTTGCAATATGTAACTCACAGCAAAGAACTTCAGCTTTCTTAACAATGTAAATACCTATTTGGCAATGTCCAATCCAGTAGCATTAGTTATAGGATTGGTTTTGTGTTTTAACCTTATTATCAGAAACAAACGGTAACACACATACTCCCTCCATTGATTACATCTCCTGTTAAAACCTGTTTGCTCTCTATTACAAGCAGTATTATGACATATTATTTATCACTGCTGCGATCAGATAACACAAACATGAACGAGTCACTGCTATCATTCAGTTCTGGAAGGCAATGCTGAATCAGAGTCCTCTCTTAACTCATGTATATCGCGCACAACCCCGGCTCTGACACTGCCCGATGTCCCCGATGACCATTCAGTCGGTATTTAAATGCTGTGCAGTCACACCAAACAGAAGTGGTCAGCTCGCACCTCCTAAGGCTGCAGTTCCTCTCTAAACAGCCTTAGTGCTAACAACACCACACCAAGGCAGGTGCCACTGTACGTGATAAAAGCTTTTGATCGTTCCTGGCAATGAACACAAAGCCAGATTGGGTCCAAAGCAAAAGAAAAAATCTGGGAGAGCAGTGTAAACCTTTACTCCACTTTGATACTTCCTCCTTCTTCAAAACAGACTTGGCTTTCCAAGGAAAAGCCATGTGAAGGAGAGCGGGAGTCAAGGTTAAAGCCAGCAGGTCCAAGGCAGTAGAATGTTTTTATCAGGGAGGGGTGTATTCTGCCAAGGCGATGTAGATCAGTAGGATCATGAGACAAGATTTCTGCCTAAAATCTTGAAGTCTCTTCGCCATGTGTTTGAATTCATTCTACAAAGTCATTCCGTGGCTTAGCAAAATCAATCCTCATCCCGTGTCGGGAGGGAAGAATAGAAATCCATCACCTTTAAACACAACACACTGAGCAAATCGACAGTTCGAGTGTGGTGTGAAACCTTTGCAGATTTTGCAAAGCAAGTGCTCTGTCTTTTCCCTTATTGTTTGCCCTTCACTTGACATACAGGAAGAGATGCATCAAAGAGGATGGCAGGAGACATGTGTCACTTAAAGCATGCCATAACAATGTTTGCCCTGGAATACTCCCTTGAATCTGTTTGAACAAGCAGGCATCACACATGGAAAAACACACAGAGAACTTCACCTAGTTACAAAGTTGACAGAACCCCTTTGCCATCCTCCCCCTTGAGCAGCGCCAGCCCCAGGCACGCTGCTCCCTTTGGCCCTGAGCTGGAGTGCCACGGTCACGCTACACCAGGTCACTTGTTGCACAGTGCCAGGGTGGCATCTCCCCTCCGCTCATCCCACCGAAACTTCCCAGAGCCACGTTTCCGCGGAGCCCGCTCTGAGCTCCCCGTGTGCCGCCTGCAGCCGCTTACCTGCATGTGTCCCTGGTACATCCTGCCGTGGCTGCTCCGCTGCCCCTCAGGCCGGCAGGTCGGCTGCGCGCTGCGCTGGGGGCACTTCTCCCGGCCGCTCGACTACAAGAAAGAAAAAA